>JAYESA010000008.1:111799005-112234005 GCA_036927795.1 Iris macrosiphon | reverse complement strand
GATGCTCAACAATCTTGTAACTACCTCCAACGGTGAATAATCCTCACAAGCAAGATATAATTGAGTCCTTGCATTCTCCAGTAACTCCATGAACTTCGCAACATCGGCATATGATGCTTTCTCTGCTGCATATGATTGTCCATATCGAAACTAGGCCCTATAGCGTTGAAAACTATATTCATCCACTGTAAACCCCCTGATTTTTCAAAATTTTAAAAACTGGTTTTTTCTAATTTTCTGGGAATTTTCTGTAATTTAAACACAGGGTTTTAATTATCAAATGATTTTTAATTGATGTTAAACAGTATTAAAATATTATGAAAATAATATTTTTGGATGTAAAATGAAAAACTGGACTTAGGACAATTTTTTCTGGAATTTATTGGGCCTCGGACCTATTTTTAAACACCTAAAAAGTATTTATTTATTTATTTATTATTATTATTATTACTATTATTATTATTATTATTTTTATTATTATTAGTATTTTTAAACCCATTTTCCGGCCCACTGGACCCGGCCCACCGGGCCCAGCCCTAACCGGCCCAGCCCGCATTTGCTAGCGGGTCGGGTCGGGTCGGTCAGACCCGAACCCGCTCCGCCCGACCAGCGACCCAGTCTCCCCTCCTCCGAGCGGCCCCCGCTTCTCGCGCCGCGTCTCCCGCCGGCAGCTCCGCCACCCTCCGCCTCAGTCGCCCCACGACCCCCGTCTTCTCCGCCACCCCTCCGCCCGTCTCGGCCCCGACCCCCTCCGGCCACCCTATTTATACTCCCCCGTTCCCTCTCTGGTCCACCGCTGCCACCGCTCCCCTCCGCCGCATGCCGCCCTGCCTCGCCGCAGCAGCCCCCGCCCAGCTCCGCTGACGACGCCGCCAGCGCCGCCGCCTCCGGCCGCCGTCTCCTCTCTCTCCTCTTCCCCAGCGTGCCCTAGCCGCAGCTGCAGCGCCACCGGCCGGCTCCGTCCGTCCCCCGCCCGCTCCGGCACGCCGCCAGCGCCGCCGCCTTCGGCCGCCGTCTCCTCTCTCTCCTCTTCCCCAGCGTGCCCTAGCCGCAGCTGCAGTGCCACCGGCCGGCTCCGTCCGTCCCCCGCCCGCTCCGGCACGCCGCTAGCGCCGCCCTCCGGCCGCAGCGCCGCCCCTCCGCCGCCGCAGCCCCGGCCAGACCCAAACCCTAACCCTAATTTTCCCCGAATCCGCGTGTCCGACACGAGTCGGACACGATTCGACCCTGGTTTTTGGGTCCCCTTCAGGTGCGTGTATCTTTTTGTTCGTAGCTCCGTTTTTAATTCCGCAAATTGCGTTGCGAAGCCTGTATGACCCTCTCGGTGCCCAAACAACTCGCTCGGGGCATCGTGTCCTGTGGTGATCGCACACCGCGATCCAAAAACAGGAAAAACCAGACCCTGATTCACCCTGGAACTGAGTACGCCCCGCCAAACGGGACGACTTGGTCGCACGCGGTCTTCACAGATACGTGCGCGTCGTCGATACGGACGTGCGGGATTTCGCAGAAGTCGATTCGGGTGTGCGTGCACCCCGGAATCAACGTGTATCCGCGGACATCGTCCCGTATCCGACCTTTCTGCAATTCGAACTAACTTCGTGCACACACGTCAGATCGAGACGAAACTTGCACCATCAGACTCGTAGCGATACACTGGTCCTGTGGATCAAGTTTGGTTCGATTCTGAGAACGTTGACGAAATCGCGTGTCGTGGGCCCCACAGGCCTAGCTCGACGGGCGATTTCGTGATCGGCTCATCGAAATTCAATTCTGGAAGTTCCGTTGGGTTTGTATCAGCATTTCTGACCTGTGGACACTGAGTTTGGTGAATTTGGAGACCTTTGACCCTGACGCATTTTTGGGGCAAAGCGGGCCCACTTGGGGACCCCGTTTTGACCCGAAACTGCCGTTTTTGCCCTTGTCTCCAAATTGGACCCAAGGACAGGTGTTTCTAGCTGATTGATATTTTCTGGATCTGATGGTGATGTTTGTTTTAGCAACCGGAGTATCGCCTGCAAATCCAACGGAAGTCAGAGCTATAATTGGAACCAGAACCACAGGCAAGTGTACCTTGCCAAAACTTGTAGCTTGCTACCTATTTCCTGGACTTGGTTATACATCAGTAGACAAGTAAAACTTGCCAATTCTCAGATATTTTTGGTCATAGTATTTTACTTGATTTCTTGTGGAATTAAATATAAAACTGTTTAACTGCTTAACCTAGGAACCGTGCGACGTACTTAGCGTCCGATCATAGTCGGGTGCCAACCCCGTACGCGGTGTTGGGTACGTCACTTAGAGTTGGACATTCGATACCCTTACTCTTGGTACTTGTCCTATCAAGTACACCTGAACCCAGGACACTTGACACTATTCATGAGACAGAATCCTCTTGAGATATTTACGGTGATTCTGTATAGGATACAGGTTATGACATGGACAGTTTATTCCTAGACATTATATGACTGCTGCATTAGATATGATCTTGCGTGTCATGGACATGAGACATGGATTACATTGGGTGGGGAGAGACACACAGGCTACAGGATGTTTTCATATATATATATTATTAGTGTGAGGTCGTAGACTCTCCAGCAGAGCTAGACCCTTTACGTGTTATTACTGCTACCGGCTTCCCGACACAGAGCTTGTAGCGGTCTCAGCCTGAGTTCTAGTGCTGCTCTCAACTTGCATTTATCACTTATCTGGTTACATAGTTTATCCCGCTGTTTCATTTAATTTCTGCACTGCTTATATTTTGGCTTGTATTATCTGTACCTTGCTATATCCCCTGAGGACCTGGAATGGATGATGTCCCCAGGTATAGCCGAAGAGATCCATCCAGAGCTACACCGTACAGGAGCACTTCCAGGAGCTATACCAGGACCTGAGGACGAGCTAGCACCAGAGGACTTCTCCTGAGCAGTGGCTGTATGTAGTCAGTTATTTTCGTTTCTATTTCCAGTTCCTTTATTTCCTGTCTATTTGCTTGGATATATTAGACAAAATCTCGGATTGTTCACCGAGATATTTATTGAGATTTGATAGTTATTCTATTATATTATTTCTGGCATTTAATCTGTGATTATCTGTTGTGGATGAGATTAGATTTGTCTGTGACCTGTAACATTGGATCTATTTCCTGCTAGACTATAGCTTAAGCATGCCCTGATGGATCCATTAAATTGGGTTGTCCATCGGTGCGTACTGCTGGCCATTGCCACGCTTCTCTAGTCCCTCGTCATTTTGGGACTGGGGCGTGACATCCACCCATTATCGTAATTAGCGTGGTAGTGGACATCCATATTCGGCTCCACATAAGGCTCCGACTCCGATGCTAAAGGCATAAATTCTCCGTGTGAGGTCAACTGATAGTAGTATAAAATCCCTCGAGTACAAATAATATGTCACATCAACTTCTGGATGATATTTCAAGTTGCGATATCTCACACACAGACACCCTCCATGTGCCGAAGGAACGCCTTGGCGAACTGCAGGAACTATTGTACACCCTCTATGAATTCATCCCGCACACCGCACATGTCACCAGGATGACAGTTGTACATCCACAAACGATACCATAGGTAGTAATTCATATCCTTTTTTAGATACTTCCGTAAGATAGATACACATTGTTCAAGTATATATCATTCAAATGGATGAAAAGATGGATACACATACATGTTCATCAAAGATGGACATAAATAAAGAAGGATATGAGTGTCGTCATGTGTCTCTTGCAGGTAGTAATGCTTTCTAACACCAATCACTACTAACACTTCTCCTTGACGTTATAATATACTCTATTAGAACCTAGACTAATTCATAACCTTTACACTACATTAATGCATAAGTAAAACCTCCGACTTGATTCCCCTATACATATATAGAAACCCTATTTAGAATTGTCACACCTATCATTTATCAATTAAGTTAAATTAATTGTTCAATATTTGAATTAATTAAAATTAGTCAGCTAAATTAATTGCTCCACTAACTAAAAATTGTCATTCAAGCTCTACGTCCTAGACCGTGTATGGTCACACCAACCACTACTAACACTTTTCCTTGACGTGGACCCTGTATGGCCTAGCCCGCCGCAGGTCGGACCCGAGCACCCCCCTCCCCGGCCTAGACCGGTTCATCAAGCTCGACGTCCTGGACCGCGAGTCCACGTCCCGGGCCACCTTATACATGTGTGTGTCATGTCTGTGTTAGTGTGTGTGCGTAATGTAGTGTTCGTGTCTGAGAGAGAGAGAGAGAGAGAGAGAGAGAGAGAGAGAGAGGGTTAGGGTTTACCTAGAGGTGTCCGGAGCTGTGGAAATGAGGAGGAAAAGCCCGAGGTTGGCGGAGGGGAGGAGCCGCGCGAGGGGAGCAGCTGCGCGAGGGGAGCAGCCATGCCAGAGGGGGGCGCTCGGGGGGGGGGGAGACATACCGTAGGGGGGTGCTGGGAGGGGGAGCCAGTGGAGGGGGGCACCTCCAGGGGGCACTCAGGGGGGGAGTCGGGGGTGGGGGGTTTCGAAAATTTGGGTGAGAATGGGAGAAAATTTAACCGGCCAACCCTATATTAAACAATTTAGCAACGTCTCAAATATGTCGCTAAACGTCGCAGATAAATAAAAACTTAACGACGAAGTAAATGTCGCTAAACGTCGCAGATAAATAAAATGTAGCGATGAATTAAATATCGTAAAACGTCGTATAAATTAAAAATTTAGCGACGTTCAGCAACCTTTGCCTACGTATATTTTACAATTGAAGATGTCGTCGTTGCATATCTCAAAATCGTCGCTATTTTTTAAAAATTTAGTGACGTTCAGCGACCTGTACCGGCGTATATTTTTACAATAGAAATTATTATCGGTGAACATCGCTAAACGTCGCAACTAGCGACGTTTAACGACACTTTTTATTGGAGTCGCTAATATTACAAAAATTAGTGACTTCAACAACTTGCATCGCTAAAAGAAGTCGCTAATAGCACAGATTTTGGTATTGGTCGTTACAGCCACAATCTCCAAATCCCATCGAAGTGCGCCAATAGGGCCATTGTTCTTAAACTCTATCAGAACGCGTCGACATTGTTGAACTTCTTTAATTATGCGCCGAAGACTCTAACCGACAATAAGCGGTTATTATTACGTGTCTTTTACGCCTTGTTTCTTGTGAGACATGCAGAAATAACTGTCCCCACGACCTACAATTTCTTTGTATAAGAAAGCTACGTGTCAAGCAGGCAGCATGTTATGTACCCACTCAGCAGAACGTGGCTGTAAAAACTCTCAAAAGTGCGCACCCAACAGCAAACACAGTGCAAATTGCCTAAGTGCGCGCATACTCCTATAATCGTTCCCGAGTGCTATAAATACAGGGTTCGTGCATCCTACACACACACGGACAGAAAGAGAAGGACAAAAGTTCTACGTGCCAGTGCTGCCGAGGCTTTATTGCTCAAGTTCTCCAAGTGTTCAAGTGTTCTAGCATTTCTTCTTTGTGTCGAGTGGACCAAGGAGTAAAGTGATCGACCACAGATCAGATCTCCATAGCTATACTTTTCCAGAATCATTGTACTTTAGATTCTTGTATATGATTTATTGTACTTTTCTTTTCTTTCAAGTTTCTAATACAAAAGTTTGTATAACTTTTTGTTTGTGGCAAACTATATTTCAAGAACAATTTAAAGAACTATTTGAGCAGAGAGAAACCATTTGTCAATAATTTGCCTGAAAGTAAAAAATATGTATGTATTATAAACCGGAGATAACGTGTCATAAATTAGTAACCAAACAAAACCATTTAACATTATTTTAAAAACACCTGACATGCAACCTATCTATCTTTATACCGAAATTAATGCAATGGAACATAGGTCTTTGATTGGAGAAAGGGACGTCCCATGAGGAAACATTGAAGTAACTAGTGTCTAAGAATATAAACATCAATACTCATACTTTGACAAACGCAACACTCAAGCACAAAGGACCCTCTTGTGCACATGACTGCACAAACAACCCCAACCCAACTCTCTCCCTCTACACCTCGACTGATAGAAAGCTTCTCTTCCACCCCTAGCACAGACCTGCAAATACTGGACCTCACACACAAGTTCTGACCTACACTCAACTCCCCTCATGCTTGCAGATATGCACTGAGATTCATGCTTCTGCTAATTGGTACAATCCTCACATTTCAGGATTACTAGATCGATCTCACTGAAACTTTGTCAAACAAATCTTCGCATCACCAATAACGCATTACAAGTTCCTCCTTTCGAGAATGCACAAATTCTAAACAATATATTCCAATTGGACCAACTGAAATGCATGCCAAAAAATCATACCTTATAACATTTGCTAAGAATTGGTAATAAACAAGGGATCGATCAAAATTTTAGTTGTCGACACACTTCATAGAAAATAACACTGATAAATAAAGATTGACAATGATAGATATGGATGATCATGCTTCATGCAGCTATGTTGAGAAATACCTGAAATTCTTCTCCACAATTTAGGAGAGGAAGATTTCTGAAATATCCCCTCCCCATAATTATAAAGCATATACCATGAAGCACATAAAGCACAACAGCAGCATATACCGTGTTTGACAGGTTAGAGTTGTAGAGGTCCCTGGTGTATCAATGGAACTCTGTGGCGGCACCCATGTGACCAATACCTCAGAAATTCGTAGCTTCAAAATAATTTCAGAAGAAGGAATTGTATCAGGAATCAGACGAATAGAAGCAGTTGTTGGTGAAGCTTTCGTTGAATATGTTACTGCTCGAGATAGTTACATGAGACATTTATGTACTATGCTTAAGGTGTGTACTCATAAAGATCTTCCAGTTAATTGCATAATTATGTTTCAGATTTTTCTTTCACTCGTGCACAAACTAAAACGTCCATTATATATTTAGTTAGTTATTATGTTAAAACAAGAAGAGGGTTTATTTGTGCACGATCTCGGTTACTATACCTTCTATATGCATAGTGTCCTAGAACTTAAGCATCATTATTAGTAGATTACTTGTGCTAGGCTACTTGGTTCTACTGACAAGAAATAGTTGTAAGGAAGCAACTTTGAGATAGTATAAGAAACAAGTTGAAGTTCAGTAACTTTGAGATAGTATATGATTCATAGTGTCCTAGAACTTAAGCATCATTATTAGTGAAACCTGGTAAACCGGTTCTTGTAATATAATAAGAAACAAGTTGAAGTTCAGTAACTACCTGTTGCTACTGCACGTGGCCAAAAGGTTTGATGGATATCAGATGTGTTCTCCCCACATGCATACCTCACCACCAATAAAAAAATTCTCTTGCTCAAGTTTTGTGATATCTAGCACGTTCATGTAGAACCCTTTCCAAGTGGCATCTTAGTGATCCAAGTACCACTTGTCCTGGTTGCTCATACTGCACCTTAACCCAGCAGCAATCACTTTCTCAGCAACTCCAGAACCAATGACATCTTGTGCACCCAAAATTACCTAAATAAGATTCCAACACCAAATTCATTTGTGTCAGTCAAAACTGTAGTCAGACTTGATGGCATTCATATTTGCAGATTACTCACGCATTGCCATTATTAATCTGGGTTCTCTCGGTGCAGGCCGAGAAGAATGAGCTCCAAACAGACATTGACGGCTCCAGAGCAAGTCTTAAACTCAGTTATGTGCCACAGTTTCCTGCACAAAAGAAAGTAATTACTCATTCTTTGTAAAAATGATAAATTGTATATATAGCCTACGCAAGCAAGCAAAAGTTGACCTTGTCAATATCTGTTTCATGATCAGGTTTCTCATGTTGCTGTTGTTTAACCAACCAATTGCAAATGGAACCTGAGAGAAGGTAAGGAGCTAGTATCCTACTCCACGTGTAGAATTGATCCTCCCCCAAGCCTCCTGTGCTGGACAGAAGGAATAAAACACATACATGTAAAACACATACCTATGTTGGTTACAAAGACTATCCAACAACAGCCAAAGCAACTACCTGTAGAAGAAACAGCAATGTATTAGTCATGTATTCATATAAATAGAGAGAAATGAGAGGAAAAAAGTTGAAATTAGTTGATGATTTTATTGATTGTCTCATTGGCATTATATAGCCTTACAGTCATTAATACAATGATCTCAATCATTATGACAATAATCTCATAATGGAAGATCCTGTGACATATTCTGGCATCCCAAATATGTCCTCAGGATATTCCCATGTGCTTATACTATACTTAAATATGACACCCAACATACCATATCAACACTCCCCCTCAAGATGGGTGAAAGATATTCACTAAGCCCATCTTGTCACATCCTCTAATCATGCTCACTGAGGCGGGTCCCTTGGTTAGTCCATCTGCTACTTGATCCCTGGTTGGAACATGGCCAAGCTCCAGTAATCCACTATCCAACTTCTCTTTGATGAAGAATCTATCAATCTCGATGTGTTTGGTCCTGTCATACTGTACTGGATTGTTGGCGATACTAATAGCTGACTGATTGTCACACCACAGCTTCATCTTGGCTCCTTGATCCAGCTTCAGCTCCACCAGCATATTCTTCAACCATAGCAGCTCTGCAACTCCCAAGGCCATAGCTCTGTACTCTGCTTCAGCTGTCGATCTGGCCACCACAGACTGCTTCTTACTCCTCAAGGAGACCAAGTTATCTCCTACAAATATGCAATATCCCGAGGTAGACCTCCTGTCATCAGCACAACTTGCCCAGTCAGAATCACAGTAGCCCTCGATGCTCACGTGATTGTTCTTCCTGAATATTAGTCCCTTCCCGGGAGCACCTTTCAAGTACCTCAGAATCTGGTACACTGCATCCATATGACCCTTCCGTGGGTCATGCATGTAGCGGCTCACCACACTTACTGCAAAGCAGATATCAGGACGTGTGTGGCTCAAATAGATCAACTTGCCAACCAGTCTCTGGTATCTGTCCCGATCAACTGGTTCTCCAGCCTCAGCATCAATCTTGAACCTCTGATCTATTGGTGTCGCTGCAGGTTTGCACCCCAACATCCCAGTTTCTGTGAGAAGGTCCAGTGCATACTTCCTTTGAGAGAGAACAATCCCCTCTGCTTCTCGAGCAATCTCAATCCCAAGGAAGTACCGAAGAAGGCCGAGATCCTTCACCTCGAATTCCTTGCCAAGCTTTCCTTTGAGTTGGGCGATCTCCTGCTCATCATCTCTTGTGATAATCATATCGTCCACATACACCGCAAGCATGGTGATGTGGCCTCCACTCCGACGGAAGAACACAGTATGATCAGCATTGATCTGCTGATATCTCATCCCTATCATCGTCCTTCTAAATCTGTCAAACCATGCTCGAGGAGACTGCTTCAGTCCATAGAGGGACTTCTTCAACCTGCAGACCTTGCCTACTGTCTGATTGGTGCCAAATCCTGGTGGTATCTCCATGTACACCTCCTCCACTAGATCTCCGTGAAGAAACACATTCTTCATATCCAGTTGGTGTAGCTTCCATCCACCATTCGCTGCCAGAGAAATCAGAGTCCTGACAGTGCTCATCTTTGCAACTGGTGCAAAGGTCTCATCATAGTCGATGCCGTACGTCTGACTGTATCCTTTGGCTACTAGTCGAGATTTGTAGTGCTCAACCTGTCCATCTGGGTTATGCTTCACGGTAAAGACCCACTTGCATCCAACTGCTCTCTTCCCCTTTGGCAGTCTCATAAGCTCCCAAGTGTGGTTCTTCTCCAGAGCTCCCAACTCCTCGTGCATTGCCGCTTTCCACTTTGGATCGTTCTTGGTAACCTGCCAATTGTTAGGTACGGTAATACTATCCAAAGATGCTATAAATGCTCCATGAGAAGAAGGGATATGGTCATAAGAAACAAACTGAGCAATATCCCAACCATATCTGTTTGAAGGATTTTCTGCATTGTTGCGAGTGGTCCTCCGTACAGATAGCGGTGTGGGAGGAGTAGAAGTAGGAGGAATGATATCTTCTGAAGGAGGGGGTATCACCTGAAGGGGGTTGGTGTCGGTGCCTCAGGAGTTGGGACGAACGCAGGCAAGGGACTTGGCACTGGCACTGTCGGTACTGGTCCTGCAGTTTGCTTCTCTCTCCTGCTGTAGGTAAGTAACTCTCCCTGAGCCGTAGGCCTAACACCTTCACCTTCTTGTCCCTTCTCCGTGCCTCCATGCCAAACTTCTAAATCGGTTACCACCAAGTTCTCCATCTCCCCCTCTCGCCTAATACTGGCAGTATTAGGCGTGTTGTGTGAAGTTCCATCCTGGTGGTAGTATGGCTCATGCTCCCAAAAGTGGATATCCATACTGACAAACTTCTTCTTCTCTACTGGACTCCAGCACACATACCCCTTCTGGGTCGTCGAGTAGCCTACGAAGATGCATTTGACCGCTCTAGGGTCAAGTTTCCCAACTGATGGCCTGTTGTCCTTCACAAAACACACACACCCAAACAACTTCAATGGGAGTATCCCACTATTATTGCCTTGTAATACCTCACATGGGGACTTTCATCCAAGGACCTTCGAGGGCATCCTGTTGATGAGTTGAGCTGCTGTCAACACTGCATGCCCCCACAGACTCTGTGGGACATTCATGTCGATCATCATACTTCTTGCGACCTCCAGAAGGTGTCTGTTTTTCCTTTCTGCAACTCCATTTTGTGCTAGTGTGTATGCACAGGTGGTCTGATGCTGTATTTCGTGTGCTGCCAAGTATTCTACAAGCGTCCTGTTGGTATACTCCATTCTATTGTCAGACCTCAGTACCTTCACAACTGCTTTGTACTGAGTCTGGACATGCTTATAGAAATCCCGAAAACAAGCAGGTACATCATTTTTATTTTTTATCAAATATAACTAGGTAACACAAGAGGCACACTCAATGAAAGAAACAAAGTACTTATAACCATTCATAGTGTTAGTAGCATATGGACCCCAGACATCAGAATGTACTACCTCAAAAACAAAAGTGCTCCTATGACCCGTGCCAACATATGAGCTCCTAGTAAGTTTTCCTAACTCGCACGCATCACATACTAATTTCTCTTTATTTGTTTTTGCATAAATCTCTGGATACAACTTACTTAGAGTATCAAAGGAAGAATATCCCATCCTCTGATGATGGAGTATCAAGGTATCCTCAGTCCTCTGCTGCAGTCCTTCCATGCCAGCCTTCTCTGCTATAGATACCAATGCTGAGTCCAGTCCTTCTCGATCTAGGTACCACAGTCCCTCATGCCAAGTGCTAGTCCCAAGTCTTCGTCCTGTCCCTTTCTCCTGGAAGGTCACCTTAGGAATATCAAAAGAAATAATGCATTTAAGTTGGAGGATTATAGAACTAATGGACAAGAGACTGACTGGAAAGGATGGAGTATGTAAAATATTGGATAATCTTACTGAACCTGTACAATTAACAGTACACTTACCGACCACTGGCTGAAAAGTGCCATCAGCTGTCTGAATGCTGTCTGCTGATGCTAGGTAAGTGTAGGAAGAAAACTCACTAGCATTTCCCGTCACATGCCGAGATGCTCCCGAGTCGATAATCCAGTGTGATGATTTAAGGAAAGAGATAGACGCAAGGGCAAGTGATTCGTCAGTACCTTCTGATGGATGGGCATACATGGCAGTGTTGCCCCTAACAAAGAATGAGGTGGAAGCCTCCTCTGTTCTACTCCTCATGTCTCCCAGTGCTTGGTCCTCCACAGTAAAGGTGCCATCAGCTTCTCCGTTCCCTTCTGATATCAGGAGTTTCGCCCGATAACCTCCTCGGCTGCCTCGTCTACCCCCTCGACCACGACCACGTCCTCCATTATATCCTCGTCCGCCGAACGGTCCTCGTCTACCACCTGAATCTCCCTCCCTAGGTGGTTTGGTACAAGCATACTGATGATGACCCATCTCCCCACAGTTGTAGTACTGCCGATTATGCTGCCAGGGCTCTTCCTTAGATCCTGTGTTACCTGAGCTGGTGATCGCTAGTGCTGACTTTGCTTCGGGGGGATCACCTGTCCCGACTTGTAGCCTGTTGCGTGTCTTCTCCTAGATTATGTCTGAGATAGCCTCCTCAAGGCTAGGGATCTTTGGTTGGGCTAGAAGTAGGGCCGTCCTCTGTGCGAAAGCTGCAGTCAGCCCTTTGAGGAACTTCATCATCCTCTCCTGCAGACACACCTGTCTCTCCTTACACTTAGGGTCCCCGCAGCTCGCCCGATCTGAGGAGTGATCATAATCCAACCACAGACGCTCCAACTCCGTAGCATACTCCTGCACCGTCTTCTCTCCCTGTACGGTGTCATCAATCTTTCCCTTTATCTGGAAGACCCATAAGTTGTTCCCCACACCATCATAGGTCCTTCTCAACTTCTCCCACACATCTTTCACCATCTCAATACCGTCTACTGTGGCGGCAATAGACTGGACTAAGGAGTTGAGAAGCCAGATGTAGATCACCATATGAGTGAACTTCCACTCATCGCGTCCTGTCGAGCCCTCGTCCGGCTCTGTCGTCTCGCCCGTCAGGAACCCCTCCATGTTTTTTCCTGCGAGGGTTCTTCTCACCCGCTGTGACCAACTCAGATAGGTAGCTGGTCCATCTAATTTCAGATCGATGGAGGGAAGCTTCAACTCCGGCGACGTTCGTGTCGTGTTCTCACCAGCTGACATCGTCAACAACTTCATCAACGTCGCCACCTCAGCAGAATCTAGCTTCTTGATGATCTCCTCCATCGATGCGTCGTCTATCCAATCACGTCACGTCCGCTCTATGACTCACGCTCGTCCTCGTCGTCCGCTCCTAGATCCGAACATGTCCCCCCTTTTTTTCAGATCTAGGCATCCTTATTAGGCGCTATCTCGTGCTGGTACGGAGGAGGCGGCAGCACGCATGTCACAGCCGCCGTCGCAGTAGCAGCAGCAGTCGCAGCAGCCGCAACAGCAGTAGTAGCCGCAGCAGTAGCAGGACGGGACAACAACAACGAAGGGCGGCCTGCGAAGGGCGAAGAAGGGAAGAAGGGGGGCGTGGAAGAGTTCTAGGAAATCCTCCTGTGGGTTTGTGGAAGCTTGGTGACGGCTAGGGTTTATGGAAACTTGGCTCTGATACCATGTTAAAATTAGTTGATAATTTTATTGATTGTCTCATTGGCATTATATAGCCTTACAGTCATTAATACAATGATCTCAATCATTATGACAATAATCTCATAATGGAATATCCTGTGACATATTCTGGCATCCCAAATATGTCCTCAGGATATTCCCATGTGCTTATACTATACTTAAATATGACACCCAACATACCATATCAACAAAAAATGTATGAGAATTATACCAATTTACTTAGCTTGTTTTTACTCCAGTCTTTTCTTTACACGTACCTGGTTGCTTCGGACCTACCTGGAACTAATAAAGATAAAATTAGGTGTTCTTTTTTATGCATAACTATGGAGGAAGATTGTATGTAACAAGCATGACCAGCCAACAACTATACGTCAAGCTAAGATCAGAAAAATGATTAAATCCATCGGCTGTAATTACAAATCTTAAATTTCTAGGATTAGAGGCAAAATTAGGCCACTTTCTGTCGATTGTATTCCAAGCTAAAGAATCAACTGGATATCTTAGCTTGTCGTCTGTACTTTTATTCATGTTATGCCATCTCAGTTGCTCTGCTATTTCTTGAGATCTAAACATCCTTTTAAGCCTCGGTATTATTGAAAAATATCTAAGCAGCTTCCCTGGCACTTTTTTCTTATTCTTATTCTCATTGTCGTTTTTTGTACCTAGAAGAACCACATTTTGGACAAGCATCCAGATCTGCGATTTCTTTTATGAAAAAACAACAATCATTCTCACAAGCATGTATTTTTTCGTAGCTGAGATCAAAAGACTTCAACAACTTTTTTGTTTTATAGTTGCTTTTTGGAAGCACGTTCTCATTTGGTAGTATACCACTAATTCTCGTTAGAAGTTCGTTAAAACTACTAGTTGATAGTCCATTCATTGTTTTGATCTTGTATAAAGCTATTGTAGCAAAAATATTTGTAGACTTGGTACAACTTGGATACAAAGGAGTTTCAACACCTTCTGTTCTGGCACACAGTCAGCTCGTATTTTGTTTCTATCGCCTAAAATCACTTTATTATGTGCGTCTAGAAACATATTATACGTATCAGAATCTAATCATAATCTAAGTCTATATCTCCACAACTAGTAGACCGTTCTCCATGCAAAACCCAAGTAGTGTAAGTAGGATCCATGCCTTTACACACTAAGTGTTCAAACACAATACAGTACCAGAATAAGTCAAATTAGCGACATCTGGAAACGTCACTAAATGGCATGAAAATGTCGCTAAAAATTTAGCGACGTAATTAGCGATGTTTTATTGAAGTTGCGTTTAAGCTAGTCGTTGACAGAAAAATTGTCGCAAAATATTGTTATAGTGACGTTTTCTAGCGACGTATTCGCGTCGCTAATATTTTTCATATTAGCGACGTTTAGCGATGCAACGTAGCTATATTAGCGACGTGATGTGTGTCGCTAAACGTCGCTAATATTTTTCTATTTAGCAATATTTTGCAACACATTTAGCGACATTCTGCTAACCTGGTAAATACTGCCATGTCAGCAATTTAGCAACATTTAGCGACATACTTAGTGATATTCTGATACATTTAGTCACATTTAGTTGTTAAATGTCGCTAAATTAATTTAAAAAAAAAACCTGGAATAGATGTATGCTTGCAGTTTGTCATATATCCCTGCAATATCACAGTTCATAAAAATAGACAGACCCGGAGCAACCCCTCAGTTGAATTTTTTTGGTTCGTCGACCCCTTCGGTGGAACACTCAACACTGGTAAATTTTTATGCATCATACAAACTAAATAATAAAATAAAATTAAAAGAAATAGACACATTCTCAATAAATAAAGTATGAAAATAAATATCCAACAAATTCACATGCATCATACAAAGTAAGTCAGAAAAAAATATCCAGTAAGCATCACAACTGGTATTGGATGTAAAAAAATAAAGTGTGAAATACTATCTTAATACATATATGACCTAATATCATAGGCCAAAATTTGAAAATAAATAAACTGTCCTACCTAGGACTACTGTTGATCTGGAGGAGGAGGAGCATTGTCACGACCGACACCAGGTGTAGGGATGCAAGTCGAGAATAACGCCCAGCCTATGCCGCAATATCGGTAGTAGAACACTGTCTTGGTCAACTATACTATCTAAACATCTCACAATAATATAAAATCTGCCAACAATATCTCAACACAAAACTCAATCACAATTCTAAAAGCACGAGAAGATATGAAGAAAGTCTAACTATACATTCAAGTTATATATTAACAATAATTGAAACAATATCCTATCTCATACTCTATGTCGAAAACAAATCCGGTACCAAAAAGCTAAAGAAACTAACTATGAAAAACTAGTGATCTGGATAAACCTCCCGGCAGTTACTTCAGAACTAGTGGGTCTAGGTCTGCATCATCTATAGGTCGAAGTCCATAGTATGTCGGATACCAATCTCCCGGATCCTTTGAAAAATATTTTTCAGTCAGGAATAGAGCGAAGTACATCTCTAATAGCAGTTCTAATCAATGATATAAACTATGTAGCAGTAAATAGATGTGAATATACAAGATGCAATAATAGATACAAGAGATATACAATAAAGGAAATACTGTGAATAAATACAAGAATGAACAATATGGCAATGAACAAGAATATACTAATGACTAAGTGAGTGAGTACCAGCTTTAACATGTGATCGGCTTGGGAACTTGCACAAGAAACTTGCACAGGAATAAAGGCCTGGTTAGTCATACTTGCGGTGTATAACCAACACTCACAGGAAACAAGATATGCACAAGAAGGGTATGATCACATATTTATACTACATACTCCCCACCCCTGACTGGTATAGTGGATCCAATCATGGTACGCCATGACACAGGTTTTCACAAGAAGGGTGCTACTCTTCTCATGAACCAATGTTTGTACATGTACAAGAAGAACAATGAACAAGGCTTGCACAAGATACACCATATATACCAAGGAATAGCATCTCATGACGAGATCCGAATATACCAATCCGTGTAACCATCGTGTCAAAAAATCAAGGATATCTATACTAGATTTAATGAACATAGAGGATATCATATATGAGAAACTATCAGAGAATGTACTCGCCTGTGGTCTAGAGCAATGAATGTCAAACTGGGTCCAAACTGGTGTCACACATACCTATATATGGAATATTGCATTAATACAAGGTTTTGGGAATAAAAATAAATTAAACTAGTCAACTTCTAGGTCATAAAGCCATTTCTAAGTCAAAATAGTCAAACTAGGTCAACTCTAAGCCAAACTAGTCAAACTGGCTATTTCTAAGTTGTATGAGTCCAACTCTAGGATATTAGGTCCATATACTATGCAACTAGGCCATACTAGCTATACTAGGATACTAGAAAATCAAAAGATACCGTATCATAAGATACGTAATTTATTAGATATGAAAATATTATAATATATATACAAACAACAATATATAATACTCCTAACTAAACTAATGCTAAGTGGATACCTTGGCTTTGAACCAAAAGCGGTATCACACTACCTACACACCCATCTTGATATACAAACTCAATACCTTGAGTATAAACCAATACCATGACATAACCTTGGTATCACAAGGTAATTCAATATCTAACATATAACTAACAACCCATACACCTCACTATACACTATATATATTTAAACTTATAACAATACTATATTAACTAACATACTAATATACCTCATGATATTTAATACCCGTACCCAAGATACCTCACTCTCATTACCTTGATATAATCTTCAAGGTAATCTAGAAATAATACTAACCAATGCTAACTAGTGCTTATGTATACATATATCTCATATATATATATACTACTTACTAATATATACATAACTTACTAACTTATCAAAATATATAACTAACTTATCAACATATACAACTAACTTATCAATATATACACTAACTTATCAATATATACAACTAACTTATCAATATATATACTAACTTATCAATATATACACTAACTTATCAATATATATATAACTAACTTATCAATATATACACTAACTTATCAATATATATAATATTAAGCACAACTTACTGCAGCTTACTGTAGCTCACTGCAGCTTACTGCAGCTTATCGCTGCTTACTGCTTCTGTTGCAGCTGCTTACTGCTGCTTCTGCTGCTCTTCTGCTTCTCGGCTTACTGCTTCCTGCTGCTTTTCAGCTGCTTCTCTCAGCTTTTCTTCCACTGCTTATCATTGCTTTTCTTCACTGTTTTCATTATTTTCTTACTGTTTTTCCATTATTTCTTCTCCCCTCAAGCTAACACATAAATACACACCTCATATATATATATATATATATATATATATATATATATATATATATATATATATATATATATATATATATATATATATATATATATATATATTAGAGAAGCACATGAAGTTCCTACTCTCCAATGACCACTAACACATCACAAAAAAATATAGAACATACACATAATTATATATATATATATATCTCACATAATAATTATATTTACAATATTATAATAGTTATAACCAAGGTAAATTAAATTAGAATGCAAAGAACAAACACGTGGAGTGCACCGCACCCGTATCACACTAGATCTATGATACGCTTGCGATACGGTCCCACTACACAACCAAATATATCCCAACGAATACGAGCAAGTTTAAAATAATAATTATGAACAATACGAAGAGCTAACTACTCATCTACGTATCTGTGTCAAAATATTACATGCTCAAACCCCCGTGTCGGAAGAAAATCCCCCAAATCAACCCGTATCTCCAAATTGTTGGGATACGGCCTACACGTATCCAATTATGGACACGATACTAGCCACAAACAATAAAATATATGTCAATTTTGTCTAATTGACCAATTGACAAACACAATATGTGTCAATCTCAAAATTTTTCTAAAATTGACACAAAACACACCATAACTTTTTCCATAGGCCTCCTATGAACCTAATTCCAATTCCTATGGGTAGCCTTAGCATGTGGGATGGTTCCTTATGGTTAAATCATAAATTTAGAGTCTATTTAAAAGGGAAAAACTAAATTGTATTTATTGGGAGATGGATTTCCAATAAAATCCCCAAATTGGGTGAAAAGAGCCTCCAACTTGTAGATTCTTGCTTCTCTTTATAGATCCTTGCTTTCTTCTTGTAGATCCTTGCTCTAATAGCCTTCAATGATGATTTGGAAATAAATTAGGTGAAATTAGGTAGGAATTTGATGGAATTTGGTTGAGAAAAATTCTAGATCTAGATTTGGAATAAAAAATGAAGAGAAAGTTTTTACCCCCTTATATAGGCCTGCCCTCTCCCTCAAGCTACTATGTAAAGTCTAAAATACCCTTTGGGGTCTCTTATGAAAAAATTAATTAAGGAGGGAAGATTCTAGTCTAATGGGTTTAACTTAATTAATTCATCCTCATAATGAATGGGCTTACTATTGGGCTCAATTCTAACTAGAATTAAATGTTGGTCCATGGATCTAATCTAAAATAGTTAGGTCCACTAACACAAGTCCAAAAATAAATCTAACATGCTAACAATAAATAAATAACACAATAAATAAATATTCAACATACACAATATTTAATTAATTACCAAATGACTAAATTATCCTTTCCTAGAAAATGTAGTAGTGACAAGTCTATCCCCCTTAGAAGATTTTGTCCTCGAAATTAAAACTCTCACCCCTCTCTTTGGCCAGTCACAACATATTCATACAAATTTTACTGTTGTCAAACCCCCATCAATCACAGTCTAAAATAGTCCTATCATATAACATACAATCCTACCATTCTACTGAAAGAGAAATCATACTCTAACTATCATGAATTTTTATCTCTGTCCAGCTGGGGTGTCTTCCTCTACTGGTGCAGGATAATCTACTATGCCACCTGTGGCCTATTCTATCACACACTAAGCATTCACTAATCATCAACCTAGTCAAAATATTTTTAATACTGAGGGTTACCAAATACTAGTGATATACTATAGTTCTAGGCATGGACATGCTTCATTCCCTGGCACTTGCTACCTAGGATACTATATAAAATACCGCTAAGATACTGCCTCCTCTATGATTTTCAGTTCTTGTAATCACCAAAATTTCTCAACCATTCTCTTGCAAGGAACACTTGTATACTTTTTCAATCATGTATTTTATTAGCATACCCTTGTCCAACTTGAATACCCCCAATAGGATGCCTACTCAAATCTTGTAACTATCTACACAAAGTACCAGCTCTCATATGCATTTTAGATGACATCCTCATACCAAGTAACTCATGTCTCTCTTCTACTGCTTGGATTACTTGCACTATTACTTTCAAATAATCTTTTATCTATATTAACTGATACACAAATCCAATAGTATCACACAAGGTACTTACTGTTACTAGCACATTACTTAAATAATCCTTGATATAGAAACACTAGCACTCTTGATATAGTAACACTAGCTCCCTAACTACACAACATATGCCCTTAATATTCTAGGACACTAGCTTCATCATTAGATCACCTCATCATATTCACTAGAACTCATGATCACTTGCATCCAATGCATTAGTTATTAACTTCTATAATACACATATTTTACTTCACTCTCAAAGGCCGGCACATGGTTCCATATCTTTATTGATGTATATGTATCTTCCCTTAAAGGTTTTGATACACTATATATCTTCCATGACCAATCTTGATATTTCTCAACCCCTGACACATTATTAAAATTTCTAATTCTCGGGCTTCCACTTTCTGATACTCATAAACTTACACACTGACACTCATCACCGCGGTGAGCCTAGGTAATGAGTTTGTCCAAAGAACAACTACTGCTGATCAGGAGGAGGAGAAGGAGAACCGCCACGAATCTGGGATATGAGCGAGGCCTACTACTCCGGTAAAATCATTATGGCACCCGATGGAGGAGTCTGTGCAGTCGATGTAGATGTCGATACCGGTGGACCAAAATGACATATCTGCTCCAACGCTGTCAGTCGAGCATTACAAGTATCCATGACAGATAACATCCCCACAGTACTCTTCTCCACTGACTGGCTTATCTGAACCTGTGACGTCTGCAGCCTCGCCAGTGCATCGTCCATGGCTACATGCGACCCCTGTAGCACGCACGTTGCACTCTGTCAACGTGGCCAGATCCCTCATCTCGGCGATGCTACGCTCAAGCAAATTAAAATATACTATAATCATCGCATCGTTCGTTTGCAGTATGGGCTGCGACGTAATCCTCTACAGCAACTCATCACGCAGAGACGCAATCTGATAGTCAACCCTCTCCTGCTGGGCTCGCACTGACTCCTAGGAGGGTTGTGTGGTATGCATACTGGCAAAGGGGGTCCTAGAGGAATATTTATTTATATATTTTGTATATAAGGTACTTATTACTAACTACATGAATATTTATTAATATATACTGGTCAACCCTCGTCATGCATAATTATTAATATATATATCTAAGGTACTTAATACTAACTACATGAATGTTTATTTGTATATTTTTTAAGTTATATTAAAATTAACAAAACATAAAGTAATACTTATGTAGCTCTGCGTGGCCCCCTCATCGATGAGCTATCCGCCCTTCCTATGTGTGGCGAGGAAGACTGTCACCATGTTAGCGTCCTCAGCCCTCTGGACCTATTAAAAAATATATTGTATGTTATTAAATTTAAATATTTTATCCGACTTTGATTAAAATACTATGTATACAATGAAATAGATACCATGCGACAGAAATATTCCGTCATCAGATCGATCCACCATACCACTTTTCTGCCTTCTTCCTGGCCGCCTTCGCCTTCTTCGATTTTTTTTGTACCTAGGATCGTTAAATCTAACCGTCATCGCATTCCACTGCTCAGGCATGATCCAACCTTTGATTGGTTGTCCCAAACGATCATGATCCTTCTGGTCGCAGATCACATCACAAATAAGTTTGGCGATGACGACAAGAAAGTGTTGCTCGATCACCTCAGCCCGGTGTGGCAGATAGAAATACATTTTGTACAAGAAGTAGTGTAGAAAGTTATATAGAAAAAGACCAAATTAGATGATTGATATTAAAATCAAATTTATTTTTACCTTAAAGTGCGCAAACCAGAATGCCTTCCTCTCCTTCGGGGCATCCGAGTAGTTGATCCAAGGGCCACCATAGTTGTACCTCAAAAAATGCCCCAATGATCTTTGTACCGACGATGGACGATATCTATACATAAATAATTATATTAAAGAAAAAGTGAATATATATTTATATATGCTAAGAAAACTAAAACTAAAACCAAAACCAAAACTAATTAGCTTACTTTGTAGGCCCATCGGCCCAAATATCTGTCATCGTCTCGTCCGGAGGAGAACACAGAGGATCGCTCTGAAACATATGAGAAGATGAAGGTGCAGTCGGCTGGGCCTCGTCCATCTGCTCCACGGTCCCCATGGTACCGTCATTAGGAGGAACGGTGGACATAGGAGTAGTCTCAGGCCTAGAACTGCTCGTCCCAAGAGTACTACCAGGAGGAGATAGTGGTCAAAAAACTGGAGAAATATGAGACGAGGGTCCGGACCTAGTACCATGTCCCGAAGGAGAACTGCCAGTCGAAGTAGAATCTCATCTAGATACTCTACCTCTAGATTGATCAAATGATCCGCGTCGTCCTGTTATACCAGACTTATGATAAACAAAATAAAAGTTATAAGAAAATAGTTTAAATACAGTATATGTCATCAAATAAAAAGAAGAAGAAAAATATATACATAGCCATAAGTACATGTCACTAAATAGATTTTACATTCCACAACTAAAATACCATAGCATTACAAAATAATATTAAATCAAATGTTAAATAAGATAAGCAAAATATGATCTATAGAGAAGGAAATCAAATTTCTCAAGTTAAGTCTAGATAATAACCATAAGTCTAATCTAGAAAGATAATACATCCTGAAAGATAATACATCTAAGAAGTGCAATCCAGAAAGATAATACATTGATAAGTCTATCGAAGATAAATTCGGGCATGTCAGAACACTAAATAGATTTTATTTTATTTTCAATCCTCTTCTAAAAATTTATCTTTTTCATTTTTCTCGTCCTCCTCTTCCTCTTCCCTCTTATCTTCACTTTCATCTACTTTGCCTTCCTCTTCGGATAGTTCTACCTCTTCTACACGATTAGACGTGTAATGGAGAACTTCCATCGAGTCTACATCAATAATATTTGTTACAAGAGGTAGCTCATCCTCCTGATAAGCTATTTTGTCAACGTCAAACATATTTTGAGATTTGGTCTTGCATACTGCCACCAGTCCGACCTCATTTTTTCATATTTAGGATAAGTTTTGAAGTACACGACCTAAGCCTGACTTGATAGGACAAATGGTTCATATCCTTGATATCGATGCCGATAGTTTATATCCATAAGACCATGCTTGTCTATTTTCCAACCTTGATCTTGGATTAGATTGAACCAATCACACTTGAATAACACGATCTTAGCAAGCTTTATTCCATAATTATATGTCAACTCCATAATCTCCCGTAAGACGCCATAGAAATTATTGCCTATATCGACATCTTTGTAGTTTGAATATCTGATACACAAATAACTATTTTTTGTGGAATTGGGATCTAGGAAGTTGTCTCTGATCGAAGCAGTTGTTGACTTGAATCTAAATCCATTTACACAATAGCTTTGCCAGATTTTGGCGGCATAAGTTAGCCCCTTAGCTAGAGATCTAATAGATTCATTCACAAGGTTTGTATCTGGACTATCGACCTAAATACCACAAGATAAGAAATTAAGTTTAACGTTCCATTAATTATTTTGTAAAGTGCATATACAAAAAGAAATTATCGAGCTTCTTACATATGCTCTCAACTAAGAAGGGAAATGACGTCTCATTTCTTATTTTACTTCTTCATCTGTTATGTATGGTCTCATCGACCTCGCCTTATCATTAAATATGCTAAAAAATAATAAAATATTGCCTAATTAGTATAACAATATTAGCCTATACTATTACATTAAGATAACTTAAACGTGGACGTATTAATTACTTACCCCTCGAGCTTTTCCACTTCATCCTCGTCGCAGTTGAGTAATATATACAGCTGAGCAACCCTTAGCTCGTTGTCATTTAGATATTTTTTCTTTATTTTGCCCGAAGTCTTACCAAATGTATTGAATACTTTCAGTATTACATCATTAGATTTCTGGTACCCGTCGTTATTTCTTGGGGCTCTCGTTCGATTAGTAGCAACATGAGGCTTGAAATACATGGAAGAAAAGTTTATAATCTCCTCGAGAACATATGTTTCACAAATAGAACTCTCGACCCGTGCCTTATTTTTTAAATTTCTCTTTAGGTGGTTCAATTGTCGCTCGAACGAATACATCCATCGATAACCTACAGGTCCACCAACACGGGCCTCATAGGAAAGATGAATTGGCAAATGTTCCATGGAGTCAAAAAGCCAGGAGGAAACACCCGCTCGAGCTTGTACAGTATTATCGTAATGCCCTTCTCTTGCTTTTTTAGGCGATCGACAAGCAACTTAGTAGAACAAAGATCTATGAAGAATACGCTAAGCTCTATCAATGGATCCTAAACTACCTGCGGTAAGAATTTCTAAAATTCAATCGAAATTAACCTCCATGAATACCCGTCAGTTTGTTCTCCTTCAGGTTGACGCATCTTCCCAGATTTGACACGTATCCGTCTGGAAATTTTAGTCCCTGAATCCACCAACAAAGACTCCCTTTATCCTCCTTTTCCAATAAAAGAATTGCCTTAAGCTGCTTATACTTTCCATTTCCTTCCTCTATCAAATGCAATATAGGGCATCTGCATATTTCTTCCGAGACCAACCTGACCTTGGGATTGTCTTTCTTCTTCCCCTTTACGTCCATCACAGTATTAATTATGTTGTCAAATACATTCTTCTCGATATGCATGACATCAATGTTATGTCTGATCAGATTGGTGCTCCAATATGACAGGTCCTATAATATGCTTCTCTTTGTCCGATTATGAGTGTGACCAAATCTATCGTACTTGTATCTCTTAGTAG
The DNA here is from genome assembly GCA_036927795.1 of Iris macrosiphon. Lineage (NCBI taxonomy): Eukaryota > Viridiplantae > Streptophyta > Magnoliopsida > Asparagales > Iridaceae > Iris > Iris macrosiphon. The sequence goes on along the minus strand of JAYESA010000008.1, from coordinate 112,209,769 downwards.
GCTCTTTGAGACCACTTGATAAATTTTTAATCTCTTCCCATATCATGTCTTCGGGCCACCTTGGAAGTGGATTTGCCTTTTCTACATTGCCGACACAAAATGCATTCCTATTCCTCGGAACGGATGATCCGACGGCAGAAATTATCGATGACAGTCGAAGAAGCACGATTTTCCTCCATATTTAAAACGGAAAGCCTTAGTATGGTCCATGCAATACAGACATGGGAAATGACCATGAGTGCTCCATCCTGATAATATGACATAAGCCGAAAAGTCGTTGATGGTCCACATAAGTTCTGTCCTTATCTGAAAATTCTACTTTTTTGAAATATTGTACGTATTGGCGCCTACTTTCCATAGCTGATTCAACTCATCTATCAACAATTGCAAGTACACATCAATATTCCTCTTCGGATTGTTCAAACCCGAGATAATGATGGTTAAGAACATAACCGGAGTCTTCATGCACATCCAAGACGGTAGGTTGTACGGGGTGACGATCACAGGCCAACATGAATACTGGGAGCCCGAAAGTCTGAATGGGATAAAAACATCAGAGGAGAGCCCTAATCTTATATTACGCAGATCTGTAGCAAAATTGGGATACTCTCGATCGAAGTGCTTACATGCTTCTCCATCGGATGGGTGATCTAACACTCCTTCAATCTATTCTCGCCTGTACCAACTTATATTTTTGGCAGTCTCCTTCACCATAAATAACCTCTGCAACCGCGTCGTTAAAGGCAAGTAGTGCATCGAATCAGTCGACTTTCTTGCATCGGCAAACATTCTTGTACCAGTTGCCTTGTAGCGATCAACACCACAAAATCTGCACATGTGTTCGTCCTTGTCGTCTTTGTAGTACATCATGCACCCGTTGTGACATACATCAATTTTCTTGTATCCCATCTAGAGCGATCTCACCATCCTCTTAGACCGGTAGAAGTCTTTAGGTAACTTAGCACCTGCCGGCAAGATCTCTATAATCAACTCCATCAGTCGGTTGAAGCATTCTTGTGATATTTTAAAATTGGACTTGATGCTCAACAGTCTTGTAACCACCTCTAATAGTGAATGATCCTCACAACCCGGATATAATAGAGTCCTTTCATTCTCCAGTAATTCCATAAACTTTGCAGCATTGGCATTTGATGCCTCCTTAGCTACATCATGATTGTTCGGATCGAAACTAGGCCCAGCAGCATCGAAAACCATGTTCATGCACCCATCGTCGTAATCATCGTGGTCGTGGATATCCATATACAGCTCTACATAAGGCTCTGAATCCGATGCTAAAGATACAAGTTCTCTGTGTGAGGTCCACTAATAATAATTTAGTATGAAATTCCTCGAGTATAAATGATATCTCACATCCACTTCTGGGTGATATTTTGAGTTACGATATCTCACACATAGACACTTAATTTTGGTGCCGTCCATGTACTAAGGGAACGCTTTGGCAAACTACAGGAACTGCTCCACCCCCTATATAAATTTATCCCGCACACTGTACATGTCATCAGGATAACGGTTGTACATCCATGAACGATGATGCATGAAGTAATTTAGATCCATTTCTAGATACTTCTGCAAAGATAAATAGACATCGTTCAAGTATATTATCCAAATGGATATGGAAGGGCAATGCACTGATACTCCTAGTCCTAGCATTGATACTCAGAAATACCTAATTATGTTGTATACTTACTCGTTTACACACACAAAAGAATGTCCCAAACTATTTCAGGGTCCGTTGAGTTAAATATTATATACAAATAGCCCTTAAAATTCATAACCATATACCAACACTTACTTAAAGATACTCACTTCTATCCTGAATATCCACACTTGATATTTATACTTCGTACATTGACACTCTAGGTATTACCCACTTGACATTTATACCTGTAGATATAATTTATATTAACATTATAAATGTCAAGTGTGGGACCAAATACAATATCTTGACTAAACCACATACTCAAATTCCTTGCTACTTAACTATCACACACACAGAGTTGACACTCAATGATACACACACACACCCTCACTATACTGTGCACAAGTGAGCACTGTACAACACCACACTTGATATCACCCGAGCTCCTCCCCAAGTGCATTGCAGTATACTGCTATGCACCTATCACCCCTTGCTGCAGCATTGAGATACACTCGCCCCTTAGCACACACACATCATACATATGAACACTATGTTCTTTTTTTGGGTCGCCTTGCATAGCTCTAAATGAGTATACATGATTGTAGGAATTTCTTTAACCACACCTAATCAAGTCACTCAGTCTTCCTACGTAATTACCTAAAAAAATAATATTACTTCTAACCATGCATGATTGATAACCAATGTATGCGTGTGTCCGATAAAATGCTTACAACCTTATCCTCGATACAGTGTCCTAACCTTTCATGTCTATGTGTCCTACAATTTCACCATACGTATCATGAGATGACATGATGCAAACATGTGTGTGTCCGTATCAGTGTTAGGGTTAGGGTTAGTGTCTACATGTGTCAGTGTGTTCGCGTGTCCGAGTTAGGGTTAGTGTTAGTGTCCGCGTGTGTGTATGTGTGTCCGAGTTAGGGTTAGGGTTTACCTAAGGAGTGGGTGGCCGGAGAGGAGAGGTTGACCGAGGAGGAGGAGCTCGGTTGAGGAGGAGGAGGAGGAAGAGGAGGGGGTTGGAGGGGGCCTCATTCCCTTTAGTGTTGTGATTGTTGTTGTTATTCTGAGGTCGCTTGCACCTGTCGTCAAAACCAGGTACCTTAATCCCGAGCAGCGAGCTGTTGCCTACATTCTTCTTAGCAATGTCGATATTTGCAATAAATATCGACCATTGATCGCACTGTGCAGTGCCTATGCAGAACTTCACTGCTGGCAGCAAATTATACCTGCAAGTATCCATAAGGACAGGTTCTGGGATACCAGGACGTAGCATCAAGGCCAACTTTCTAAAGCGTTCTATATAATCTTATGCGGATTCCTTCTCCCTCTGAGGTACAGAGATGAGAGTCGACATAGTCATGTCTCTTCCACTTTCATAGAACCGAGAAAGAAACAATCCTTGCAGATCATCAAATAATTTGATGCAGTTGTTCGAAAGATTACAAAACCACTCATAAGCTACGTCGGTGAGAGCCCCGACAAATAGCTTAGTAAGTAGTGCGCCATCTCGAGGAAATGCATCGTTTGGGAATCGAAATAATTCATGAACTGACGGGGTAATTTCTTCCCGTCAAAGGGAATTAAAGACCGTGGATTGTATTTGGGTGGACAAACCACATTGTTCCAATCCAAAAAATATGGTTGTCTTATCCCAAGTTTCTGAAGCTTCTCCCGGTTATCATAAAATCCAGACTAGCCCACAGTTCTCGAATGGCTTCTTGTGTCTCATCTTCTTGCAGAAGATGAGACGATTGCAAAGTAACTGGTGGAGTCCTTTGCATTCAGTTATAGGAATGCGAGGAGAAGCCATCAGTTATAGGAATAAGATGAGGAGCCACAAAGTCCTCATTAGCTTCTGGATCTTGATTCACTTGTCCTTGTACCGCTGGTTGTTATGGAGTCTCGATACCGAGTGTTTGTAATGCCAATAGGAGTTTTAGAGAGTCATTAATTACCCCGATGGAAGCTTCGAGGGCGTCTAATCGTCGATTGATTTGAGTACTTCCCTTGCCTTCTTCACCAGTCATATACACAGAGGCCACGTGAGGGAAGAAGGACGGAGTAGTTGACTAGAGCCTATATTGTCGGCTTCTCACCCCTGAGGCACACAATCCTCAGGGAAACTTGGGCCAGATTCAGAATCAGAGGAATTACTACCCCCATCTTTTGATGCTTCGCTTGTTACTGTGGTATGTAGATGGAAACTACCCCTAGCATATCGTCTTCAGTTCCATGAGATGCACTGTCTTCATGGAACGTCAGATTTGTAAACTCCTTCAAAATTTTCTTTTAAAATTTAGTTTTGTATCCATTTAAATTTTATTCATTATTATTATGGTTATTATTTAAATCATTATTACCTTATATAAATATTTGTCTCATAATGATGTAACATATAACTAACTAGCTATGGATAATTTGCCTATTTTAGTATTTAATTATAATTGTTTAGTATAGTAAAAAAAGAAAAAGAAATGAACCAAGGAACCTGAAACCTTTCTTCTATGATTTGAATTTCAAATCTCCTCCATAAATCCTAATCAAATCTCCAAAAATAAAAAGCATTCCTTCCTTAAAAATAATCCTAGTCATTGATTATCCTATACTAGGAAACCCCCTCCCTCTTACATAATCCAATATGATAATCCTATTAAACCAAACCAAATCTTTCATTATTAAAACATATCGAATCATATCAAATCTCCTTAATTACTTTCCAAATCATTTCAAATACCTTCCTAATATTCTCTCCATAAATAATCATTATCCTTCAATCAATTTCCAATGAGATTTCTAAATGAATTCTAAATATTCCTAATAACTCTCCATTCAAATTTCAAATTTTTTTTACTAATATTCTAATCAAACTCTTTTTATTTTTTGTCTAATTCAAATTCAAAGTCTTTCCATTCTAATCAATGTAAATTGATTCGTCTTTCAATGGTACATCAAATTAGCTATTAAATACTTCCTTAATTAACCCCTCCTTAATTCAGGTGCACAACTCTTCTAAATTCAAAACCTTACCTAAATAACACCGGCACTCAATCATTAATTAATTTTATTCAATAACCAACTAAGTATGCAAATTTCTGTCATGAAAGCCCTTATCCATCCAACGATAATATTCCATTCATGCAACTAATGAATAGTAATTAATCCAATTGAATGCTTTCACCATTCACACACACTTGAATGTGTCATTCATTATTTTATTTTATTTTATTTTATTTTATTTTATTTTGCATAGAAGCTCCCCTTCCACTATTTTCTTCATTCATGAACATCTTAATTCTTTATTTAAGCCACCGCTCCATTATTTACTTGCCAAAACTAGCCTCATCAATACCATTCTATCTAGGTGCACATGAACCCTTTTGTTTTAAAATCTCTCCACTATTATATATATGAATTATTTCTTTCCTATTTAAATAAATTCATATGGTAATCATTCTTATTCGGGAACAAAATCATTCAAATCTTATTAATTTGCTATAACTGATTTTTGCAACACCCGCCCATACTTCCTATATACAACCTCCATACATACACCCCTCCTTGATTTGGGTAGATAATGGAACAATTCCATTTTTCATATATACGTAAACTAATCACCCTCCCTTCATCAACATTCTCTCTCACCTTCTTCTTCTTCTTCTTCTTCAATTCTTTCCTTTCACTTTCTTAATGCATCTCTTCACCATTTTATCTATACTCTACACCACCACCATCATCCATGGACGTTCCTCCATTATTACAAACGAATATCAGCACCACCATGCACGATGCTGCCGTATCCGAGATGAGTTCATGATCATCTCACCGCGTGAATCCCACCGCCAGACCCTGCTTTCAGTCGTACTCGATCCCCGACCTTACAAGTCGACCGTCATTTACCATCACATCTTGCGAGTCCCTCGCTTTTGACCATTGAGCACCGCGCGCTTGTGTGCCGTCCGCCTTCCTTCCATTGATAAGACTTGACCTCGCTGAGGCCTTATCGTCGACGACACATGTAAGCACCACGAGCAGCACTAAGGCCCAAGTATCACGGTCACCGAGCACCATGGCCCTGACCGCGATGTCCAACTCCATGCCATAGATGACATTTCCATGTAAGTTTACTGCCAGATCCAAGTCAAGAAGCAGATCCCATCATGACCATCTCTCGTTCACGATTCAAACACAACTAATAGGTAGGAACATAAACTGAAATATTCTGGACCGGCGGATCCGTTTGCAACTCCTTTGGGAATATTACCCGAATGGTACTTCTTTCCCATATTTCAAATACTCCGCACAGTACCCAATAAGTTATTGGGTTTTCTTTTAATGGCTTCAGTACCAATAAAATGGAAGTTAGGTAATTTTTTTGGCTAGGAACCTCTATGAATTAGATATTGCAACTTATGCATAAAATAATCATTAGACTAGCCTCCTTGTTATATCTATTTTTTTTACTGTACACCTATAATAATGTATATATGAAGATGACGTATCTGTGTGTAGAGATATTTAATATATGTACAAAGGTAGGTGATGTGATATAATATATGTTATACATAAATTGCTAAGTAAATATATTTATACTCCACACTTATGTGTATATATTTTTGTTTTCTATGTATGTTAAGTAAATGTTATATATATTTATACCAATATAAAGATGACTTCATATATATGTATACGAATATGTTATATGCTAAATACACATGTATTTTTATATCTGTTTTATATATAAATATTTGTTTAGATAGTTATATATATTAAAAACATATTTTTGTTGCTTATATACTTTGAACATATCATTCTATAAGTAAGTATGATAGACGTAGTGTTTATTCTCTCTCTATATATATATATATATATATATATATATATATATATATATATATATATATATATATATATATATATATATATAATTTTTCTAAAAGTGTGTATTGTGTAAAATTAGCTCTTTCCATAGTAAACTCATAATTGGAAATTAGAAACTATTTTTATTGAATAAAACTTAATAAGAACTTTATTCGTATGGATTTATGTTCATATTTAAAATATCAATATTTTGGTGTTATATATATATATATATATATATATATATATATATATATATATATATAATTGGTAAATACTATAACAATTTTACAAATAAAATGACTAAATATTTCTCAAATTAACCTAAAAAGGATTTGTCTTTATATAAATTATGTAATAGGATATGTTGTTTAACTTCTGGTTGTCGGATTTGGGATTGATAGATTTTTTGAGAATAATAGCAGCCGTAGCTTGTGCCTAGGCATGTATATGACTTTTAATACTTGCAGTCTCAACTCAGTTTTGGACGAACCTCAAGAAAGTATACCTTGCCTATTGATTTACAGTATTACATTCTTGTTTTCTTACTAGTCATTTTCTTTGGATATACTGCTACATGTTTCGCCTATTCCTTACATGTATGGTTACTTGATTATTCTTGCTGACACCTAGGCATGGTACACAGATTCATATTGCATGACATGCTAGATGATCTGTATATGATCTCTGATGTTTACTTGATGATGGACTTGTCTGTATACATGTCTGACTGTACTTATCCCCTGTTAGAGTCAGACTGGTTGTGTCACTTAAATTTTTTTGTAGTGACAATAACTGGGGAGGATAGTGATTAGGCGCCTGAGCAGTTTATACACACTTTTAGTGGCTCACATATGGTACACTGTGTTCTATGCCTAATAGCCAGCATCTTACATATGTACATAGTTGGTAGAATCCTTGATACCGCTCACTATCTATGAGCGGGTGTTCTAGCTTGGTGCCAGTGCCTCTACGGGGGACATAACTGGCATTACCCTTACCTTTACTTCTCATGTGCACTAACATTGTCCTCCATTGCATTTCACTTATAGACTATTTTGATTGATCTTTAGTCGTGACACCTGGACCTGCTGTTTACTTTCTTACTTGTTATTTACTATATTTCATTTGGATATATTTTTTTGTATCTTGTTACGTCCCTCTGGGGACCTGGTTCCCTGCCAAGTTATTCCTGAGTGCTGACATAGGATTGGGGACTTTATCGGGATTTTAGGTATCGCTAGTGATGCCTTCTTATCGGCTCTTGCATAGTTTATTTCTATTCTTAGTTCACAGTATATAGCTAGCTGTGTGGATGTTATTTATGGATTTATGGACATGTTATCAGATTAGGAAATCTTATATGTATTCTATTCGGACAAGAGTTTGGTCGTATGTGTAGCTAGCCATTGCCACATGGCCCAGTCTTACGTATTTTGGGACTAGGCATGACATAGTTTTTGTGGTGGCCCATGTAGGTCTCGTCTTCGTAAAATGTATAAAGTCATGGTAGTATTAGGTAGATGTACTAGTACGAGCCTGTGACCAAAAGAGGAATTAAATATTTGATGATACATCCACAACAAGAAATATAGGCTTCTCCACAACTAGGAATATAGGCTTCTCTAGGATGCTTCAAGCATAATTGCTCTCGTATTAATCCAGCATGAATGCTTTCGTACTTCAACAAAAATCTTTGTTATTGACTTCTTGATTATCTTATCTTGTTTATTTACTCGAGTTGTTTTGAAAAATATCTCATAACTATATTTCATCCTTGTATTACAGAATCGGGAGCTTTTCCTACCAGAGTCATACTTGCGAGGTAAAACTTCAGATAATGGGATCACGGATGTATACGTTTCTCAAATTTTACTTAGACTGTATTCTATGCATCTTGATTGACTCTTCTAGCTTATTTCACAATTTTTTTTTTGAAAATATCTTATGGATTTAGCCGAAGACAAGTTCAAGAACCTGTATTATCTGGGTGGCAGTGGTGCACTGCAGCCATCCATCGAAACAAGAAAGTTATTTACAGCCAGATACACTCTGGAATGACAATAACTTCATGTGACATGATTGCGGAGGTATATAGTTCTCGGGTTTTGCCTAGACTACATCATATGTATCTCGGTTGGCTCAATTATCGTTATTGAAAAAATTGTTATTATTTTCTTCCTAGCTTGCTTGACCGTAACTTTATTTAATATGGGTATAGATTGCTCGACCTAGACTTAGGTCCCTATTACCTCTTGTTACTTAAAGACTAGACTAAATAACCCCCTTAGACGAGCTACTTAATTATACAAGACAAAGTTGTTTGGTGATTGTGATATTGGGATAGATAGGGGATAGTTCGGGGCATGTGGTCTTTTAAATGTTGTATGAGTAAAACTCTTAGGTTAAGTATGATAGGTCGACTATGTTTGATTATAGAATTCTCGAGGGTAATGATAATTAAATGGGATTAGAGGGCTTCAAGGTTGATAGGATAGTTAAGAACATATCACCTATAATTAAATATTAAAACCGAAGTTTTATTGGGGCTCTAAAGATAGTAGCTACTTGTAATCAAGGTTAGAAAGGATGATTGTTGGCTAAATGACTAGGATGAATAGACCCAATGGATAGATTGCAAGATCTGATGGTTTGACTGGCCATCATGCTTGATAAATAAAAGTGCGGCCTTGAGTTTAGAATAGATATACTTGACCAATGGGGTTGACAGTGATAAATACAAATAATTAGGCTTGACAATTTCACCATAAATATTATAGATTGGTAAACTATCATATAAGACAGAGTAATAGAAGATTGATTGTTATATATAAGGTAAGGGTGAGTAATGTTCATAAATGTTATATATAGTTCTAGAATAGATATAGTAAATTGCCTATATTGGATGGTGGAGTCTATTAAGGTTAATCATGTGTAAAGTCGTGAGGAGTATTCCTGAAGTGGATTAATCGTTTGGAACCCCAACTTCAAGATAAGGTAAAATAACTAACGATAAGTAAAGGTTCATGAGAGCTATTGATTCTGGAGTGTGTACTAAATAAATAAATGTTAAATTTTTATCTCCGATGATCGAGGGTTGTTTGTGAAAATCTATACTTTGATGCTAAAGGTACTAAAATATGATTGAGGAAGGCAGGTAGTTGAAATTAAGATTTAAAATCCTTGTGGAGTATGAGGGTTTGGAGAAGCAATAGTAAAGGATAAGACATGGTGATCTCGTAACTCAAAAAGGAAAATTTGTGACTCAAGTGATAGAGCATATAACAATAGAGGCCTGAGTGGGATCACGTTCTAACAGCCGTCGAAGTTCAGAGGGTTAATTATATATAGGGATGAAGATTACGTACTACATGGTTATGCATATATTCGAGGAGCAAATATAGACTTGAACTATAGACTAATTTACCCATGCGTTGATAAAAATAAGTTTTATGATAAATGGTACACTTGAAAGTCCTCAATAAAGCCTAAATTATTGGTGTTATCCAGTGTCTAGTTAGACACGATTGTGTTAAGTTATAGGCATTGAAGATTTGGTATCTTAAAGAATGGAACCCCATAAGGACGAGAGAAGATGAATTAGATCTCATAGGAATAAGGAAAATACATGTTGTGTTTGTGGTTGATGGATGTTTTAATCATGAGACACGAAATTGAAAATTAAAAAAAAAAGCTCGGTGAAAAGTTGATCAAAGATATGATCGGACGATAGTAGCTAAGAAAATGAGACTTGCCCTAAATTTCGAGGAAGAAAATTTTCTAAGGTGGGTAGATTGTAAATCTCTTCAAAAGTTTTGTTTTAAAGTTTAGATTTCGTATCCATTTAAAATATTATTATTATTATTATGGTTATTATTTAAATCATTAATATCTTATATAAATATTTGTCTCATAATGACCTAACTTATAGCTAACTAGCTATGGACCATTTGTTGAATTTAGTATTTAATTATAATAGTTTAGTATGGTTAAAAAATAAATAAAGCAGTGAACCCAGCAACTCGACACCCTTTCTTCCATGATTTGAATTTTAAATCTCCTCCATAAATCCCAATCAAATATCCAAAAATAGAAAGCAATCCATCCTTAAATAATCCTAGTCATTGTTTATTGTATACTAGGAAACCCCCCCCCCCCCCCTCTCTCACATAATCCTATATGATAATCCCATTACATCAAACCAAATTTTTTCTTATTAAAACATATCAAATCATATCAAATCTCCTCAATTACTTTCTAAATTATTTCAAATATCTTCTTAATATTCCTCCATAAATTCTTATTATCCTTAAATCAACTTCTAATGGATTTTCTAAATGAATTCTAAATATTCCTAATAACTCTCCATTCAAATTTCTAAAATCTTTCCTAATGTTCTAATTAGACTCTTTTTATTTTTTGTCCAATTCAAATTCAAAGTCTTTCCATTCTAATCAATGTAAATTGATTCGCCTTTCAATGGTATATCAAATTAGATATTAAATACTTTCTTAATTAACCCCTCCTTAAATCAAGTGCACAACTCTTCTAAATTCAAAACACTTCCTGAATAACATAGACACTCAATCATCAATTAATTTTATTCAATAACCAACACAAGTACGCAAATTCCTGTCATGAAAGCCCCTATCCATCCAACGATAATATTCCATTCATGCAACCAATGAATAGTAAATAATCCAATTGAATGCATTCACCATTCACACACACATGAATGTGTCATTCATTATTTTATTCTATTTTACATAGAAGCTCCTCTTCTATTATTTTCTTCATTCATGCACATCTTAATTATCTAATAAGCCAACACTCCATCATTTACTTACCAAAACTAGCCTCATCAATACTATTCTATCTAGGTGCACATGAACCCTTTTGTTTTAAAATCTCTCCACTATTACATTATAGGAATTATTTTTTTCCTATCTACATAATTTTATACGGTCATCATTCTTATTCGGGAATAAAACCATACAAATCTTATTAATTTTCTATAACTTATTTTTGCAACACCCGTCCATACTTCCTACGTACAACCTCCATACCTAAACCCCTCATTGGTTTGGGTAGATAATGGAACAATTCCATTTTTCATATATACCTAAACTAATCACCCTCCCTTCATAAACATTCTCTCTCACCTTCTTCTTCTTCTTCAATTCTTTTCTTTCTCTTTTTTAATACATCTCTTCACCATTTCATCTTTACTCTACACCACCACCATCTTCCATAGACGTTCCTCTATTACAACAAACAAATATCAACATCATACGCGAAGCTGCCATGTCCGAGACGAGTTCATGATCATCTCGTCGTGCGAATCCTACCACCAGGCCCTGTTTTCAATCGTACTCGATCCATGACCTTGCGAGTTGACCGCCATTTACTATCACTCCCTGCAAGTCCCTTTCTCCCGACCGTTGAGCATCATGCATGTGCGTATCATCAACCTTCCTTCTATTGACAAGGCTTGACCACATTGAGGCCTTCTCATCGACGATGCGTGCAAGCGCCAAGAGCAATGTGTAATGTCCCACAACCGGTGCATTATGCTGAGTCAGATTGAATGAGGCAATAGCTGGTTACATTTTAATTTGTTAGATTTTAGAACATGTATTAATTTGAGTTGGTTTTATGTACAGATCGCTAGCGAAGTTCGATAGAATCAGGTGTTCGTTCAGAAGAGTACTGGGATAGCTGAATTGGAGCGATAATGCCGTCTTCCATAGTCCGATCGTTCAGATGATTTAGAGAGCATGGCCTGCTCGCACGGTCATACCAATTGAGTAGATTACGCTTTACATCGGACCACAGATTCAAGGGATCGGCCGTATCGATAGGGCATGATGCTTAACGAAATCAGACTTAGTGAGTGGGCTCTGTCCCTTCTCCTCTACTCCATCATGCCTAATAATATGGAACACACGTAATGGCTTGAACACTTGGACTAGAACTTGAAAATCACTACACTGTGGCATGCATAGAGTGTACGTCGTTTGGTTGGATATGGTTTGTGGCTTGAGTTGGTTTTCACGTTGGGTAGTTGGAGCTTGAGTAGACAGTTGGAGCTTGATTGGATCATCTTGGTTGGAACATCAAGGCAATTTGGGCGGGCGAGCGAGCATGCATCCGTGCACGAATATCAGTTAGGCGCTTTGTCATGCAAAATGTGCAGTTGTGGTTTAAAATTGGATAACTACATCGGTGAGGGCATTGTGCCACAAGATTGTTCTGAACGAGGGGTATTGTACCAATTGGAATACTTTGTCGAGAAGCGGCATAATGCCTATGGGGATAACTTAAAATGGTGCCTTGGGATATTAGTTGGAGAATGGTTATAGATAGTTGGTTGGATTGAGGCTAGATAGTTTGGTGGGGGAAGAATGCTCGATTCTCTCGTCATACCTACTTGGTGTTTGCATCGGTCACGGACAACCTGTTGCGCATATGGTTTGGTTTTCTCGAACGAGAAGGTTCCTGAGCACCGGGACCGTTCGGCCATGGAGAAGGCAAATTGGTAACGTACCTTGGGCGCGGTACCGGCAGTTCAATATGACAAGACGGGCTAGCTACTTAGCGCTGGATCGAGTAGAACTACAGTTGAACAGTCCTTTATGGCTTGGCCAGTGACTTCATATAGATAAGAGTTGGTTTGCTTTGGTTTGGTTTGGTTTATGCTTTTCGTGTAGGCGACAACCACCTTGCCTCGGCAAGAGTGTGCATATCGAAGATTGGATTATAAGGCTTGGATTGTGGATCGATAGGTTTCCACGTTGCTTGGGTTTGAGTAGGACGGTTTGCATGCTAGTTTTTGTTTTGAGTTGGATATATATTTGCTTGTATATTGGCTTGAGTTGAGTGCTTGCATGCTTAACCTGCTTTACAGTTTTTCTTAATATATCATACCTCTGCCATAAAATAAATCTAGGATTCAAGTAGAAAGATCACTATATAACTGTTTGCATTCACTAATCTACCTAGTGTCGGTGTAGACGAGTGGGTTACCCCGCTCACTAGTACGACTGGGTACTGACCCACGTTTGTGGGCATTATTTCAGGTACGCAGGTGTAGTGGCGCTGCTTGGATATACGGGACATAATGTATGAACGGTAAGTACCTTTGTGGGCTAGAGAAAGAAAAATAGTGTTGTATTCTCCTTTGTGGCATTCTCCCTTGTGGCATTTTCATTGGACCCTATCGAGAGCTTCGCTACATATACTCTGATGTGTGCTTGGTATATAATACTTGAATTTCGTTACAACTTGGTCATTTCGATGATAACTTTGATGTTTGACAACATCGTCTTGTGCGAGCATAACTCCAGGCTTGTACGATATCACGTTCCGATGAGAACGATTATCCTGCGGAAGCGCTGCCACGTGGTGATTTACGTTCAGCGGGGACGATTGAGCTTGCGAGAGATTAGGGCGTGACATATTAGTATCAGAGTGTCCGGTTCATTTCCTCGGACTTTATCCTTTGGTTCATCACAAACTCTAAATAGCATCCGCATGTCATTTAGCTCTTGGATCTACTCGGTGCCACATTGGATGTTTCATGCAATAAGTCTACATATATTGCTGGTTGTGGCTGCATGTTATTTTTTGTTGGTTTTTGGTAGATCACTTAGCATCGTTGGGTATTATTGCTTTTGTGCAGCAAGTTGAGAGAGGTGTCGTTGCGTTGGGTTTGCTTGTCGTTCAGGAGTTTCTGGTTGCATTAGTGGATCAGTTGGTTGACATACGAGATTGGTTATGTGGTATGTTGTGAGTAGAAGAATCGGATAAGAATGGATCGTGGCATAAGTTGCTCATATAGCGAACGTATTGGATGGAGTTTTATTTTTGGCTGGGTATATCACATAGAGCATTGGCTGAGCAGGTTTGAGTTGGCGTGGGGATATCAGGATAGCATTACACGAGTTGCTCGTACAGCAAATATGAGAAACAATTGGGTATTGGGTTGGATTACTTGGAAGAGATCGTTGCACGGGTTGCTCGTATAGCGAAAGTATCAGACAGTTTAAGAAATAGTTGCAAGTATTAAGAATGGAACATGGCACAAGTTGCACAGTGAGATTGATAGAAGAGTTAGATAGTTGATGCATTGGCTGAGCTTCGTGTCAGACTTGAGTTGGGGATGGCAGGATGATGCATAAGGGATGGTTCAAACGGATCCTGGATCAGTGTAAGGAAGGGTGACATAAGGAGTGACTTGATTCTGAGTGGTATATGGTATATCACATAGTTAAGTGGCATTGAAATAGTTTGGACAAGATCTTAATAGAATTATCGCAATGGACATGGGTAACAAGAATATAAGTTGGTTGGTGCACATTGACTGAGTTAGGAAGAATAAAAAATGGAGCAAGCGAATGTGAGTTGAGTAATCAAGAACGAACTTGTGCAAATAGAAGTATCATTGGACTTAAGAGATGGACGAGATCGAAACAAGCAATGGAAAGAGTGTTTGGAATATGAAGGATTGATGCGGACAAAGTATTGGAAACAGTTGAGATCGATCAGATGGAAAGCTAAATATCAGAGTTCGCCCGCACGATTTGGAATTACGGTGGAGCATTCATGAATGCAAAGAGAGAGTTGGGCATGAGGAACAAACAGTTGGAATACGCTTGAGCGAACGATAGGTGATTCGAAGGATAGCGAGCACGGACTTGAGCAATAAAACACATTGGAGCTGTTGGTTGAGCAATAAAACACGATCCGGTTTGGAGGAACAATGCGATAGAATTCGTACAGACTTGAAGGATTTTGGTTATTAGCACTAGAGAAGTTGGACTCATGGTTTAGTGAAAGTAAAATTTGGCAAAATGGTGCAATAATGGTAGACGGATTCTCCGGATGACATAAACGGGTATGAGACAAGTCTAGTTAATGTTAAGTCAGGTTGGAAGTTAACACTTGCAGTACTGAGACAGATTAAGGCAACAAGTAAAGGCAATATGGATTTAAGATTTATGTTGGAACCGTGAACGAGTTATTGAGAGTGTGTGGACTAATCAGAACATCGAGAAATCAATATGGGCTAAGGAATGAAACGAGAGCAAGGATCGTGGCGATGGACTTTTGTAGTTAGCTAAACGAAAGAGCAACGTTTGAGCAAAATATTGTGCTGCTCGAGCAAGTTGTACGTGTAATGTGAAGCTGGCATACGAAAAATAATTGGAGCAACTCTTTGGTTTCGGGAATCATTGCAAGTGGTAGTGCGAGAAGTCGAACATGGCAGTTCAAAAAAATTGATGGATTCAGGGCAGAACAGCGGATTGATGGAAGACGGTTTCATCGAGCGCAGTTATCAAATTATGGCTTGGATAGATAGTAAGACTCTAGGTGTTAAGCGACGTTTGGTTAACAGATCGTTAGAGGTAGTGCATAAAGTTCTCGGAGTCAGAAGTTTGTTCGGATGGAATGGTTGGATTATGGCTCAGATTTGTAAATGAGATATAGCATGGTTTATAGTAAATGTCCATCATGATGACTTACAATTATCGAGCGTAGCTTCGGGACAACTGACCCTAGCGACTTGACCACCAGGTCAGGGATGAATATTGTAGACCCATAGAACGACCCTTGCGGCGACGCATTTGGGAATGCATCGAGGGTGGATGTGAGTAGTGTGTGTTGACAATTGTCCTAAGTGACTGAGTGTTGGATTTGAGAGATCCTTGGGATAGCCTTCAGCTGAAGATGCAGCCGGAAGATCGGAGCGATAGTGGAAATGGCCTAAGTCAACTGATGAGATTCGGAGTCACAGATTTTTGAAGATGACATCGCCTCTGACTCATCGTGCCCCGGAAGGGAATATCATTCATATGAATTGACGACTATGAAACTAGCTTGTAAAGTTAAAGCAGTGGCTCGTTCAGATCAAATCATTATAATTCTGGAAGGGACAGATGTACCTCAGATCTACAAGATACATCAGAACTTGTAAAACCCCTAATTTCAAAAACCGTATTAATATATTTTAATTAATTATTTAATAGAATTATAGTAATTAATATCTAATTAGAGGAAATAGATTTTTTTTAATTTTTATTTTAAGTGTTTGTGTATTTAGGGGAATTATGGAGCAACCGTAATTTTTCCTTAATTATTTTCATGTAGGAGATCTTGTGGACGGGTGATAGATTTATTGTATGCACCAACATAAAATTCTAGAATTATATATATATAAATATATATATATATATATATATATATATATATATATATATATATATATATATATATATATATATAATATTGATTAAAAGAAATAGAAATGAAAAAAAAAGAATTAGAAAAGAAAAAGAAAAAGAAAGAATAAGAAAAAAGAAAAAAAGAAAAAAAAGAAAAGAAAAGAAATAAAAATGGATTAAAACCCATTAGCTACTCCTAAACCCCTACCAGTTAGCAACCTAACCCACTACTCGCACCCATTAGAGAAATAAGCAACAACAGCCGCAGCACAAATTCCCCCCCCCCCGTGTGGAGCCGCTACCTCACCCGCTCTCTCTACACTCTATATATATTACCCATTATTAAACCCTAACCCTAACC
The DNA here is from genome assembly GCA_036927795.1 of Iris macrosiphon. Classification (NCBI taxonomy): domain Eukaryota; kingdom Viridiplantae; phylum Streptophyta; class Magnoliopsida; order Asparagales; family Iridaceae; genus Iris; species Iris macrosiphon. Next base: position 112,192,650 of record JAYESA010000008.1, on the reverse strand, counting down.
TATCTTCATCTCCACTCGATCACCTTAGCGCCGTACCGTCGACCCAGAGTCACCACCGCCGGAGCCCAGCGCCGCCGGCCGCCGGCCGCACACAAGCCAAATGCCGCGCTCACGACAGAGAATACATAGCGATGAACCTCCCTTCCCGCGCTGATTTCTGCGCCATCGCTCGACCAAACTCAACCCCGTCTTCACCGGTACGTTCATGACCTATCCCCCTTCCAATACTGTATATTAGTTTACCTCGAACAACGCGTAAACCTAGGCAAAAATCGACGCCAAGTCGAGAAAAAATGACCACTTTTAATTTCAGAAATTCTGTTGCGATAACCCATGTTCACAGACTCGTATCTCCCACCATAGAGATCCAAACTTTGATTTTCTTTTTGGTATGCGAAGATTACCTAACCTAGTTTATTTTTTGTTAAATATAATGATTTATTTGTTGCTGTTTGTAGAAATAAATCTGATAGAAAATCATGAAAATATACTTTTTCTATCTTCGAAAAATTGTGATACGGAGCGCGCCTAGCCAAACGGGACTGCCCCGTCGCGTACCAAGTACATCGAAAGGTGCACACGGTATACCCAGACGTGTGAGATTTTGAGGAAACTGATTTGGACGCGTGTGCACGTATCCCAAACTGATTTTGCGGAAATGAGCCCGTATCCGCAGAAATTCCCCGTGTCGCAACTTTTGCAAAATTCTGCGCCATTTAGTGCACGCTGGTCAGAATACGATAAAACTTGCACCACTGCACTCTTAGTATCGCGCTGGTCCTGTGACCCAATTTTCACACAATTATGAGATAATTGACCAAGTCGCCTATTGACGGGCCCTATGGTTGACTTTTTGGGCAAAATTATGTTCGGCTCACCGGAATCCAAAATTAGATATACCGTTGAGTTCGTACTGACATTTAGAGTTTATTTGACCTATAATTTTGTCCTATTTAGAGACCTTTACCCCTGACGCATTTTTTGATGCAAAGTGGGCCACATGTGGACCCCGCTTTACCTAAAATTACCGTTTTGCCCCTATGTCCAAATTGGACGAAAGGGTAGTATTTTTTAGCTATCTCGCTTATTCTGGGAACGTTGGTGATGTTTATTTCAGCATCCGGAGACGTTCATTCCTAGGCCATAGTTTCTGACTCTTGGTGTTTGACATCTGGACATTACATTTTGTAGCTCTTTTGCCAGGCAAGTATACCTTGCCATTGTACTGTTATTCATATTCCATATGTTATATCTTTATTTTCTGTCTTTAGTTCATATATTTTAACTGCTATATAAAATACGCGTCCAAGGAAACTTGGATGCAACGACGGTGTCGTCGTGATTGTTTTTATTATGTATATGCATTGACCTTGTTTATGAGACTGCCCCATTATCATGAAGTGTCATTAGGTTTCATTGGTCGTGACACAATTGTTACTTGAGTTGTGAGTCTCATATAGATCATGGACTGCGTATTGGGTTGGCCTCCTGTACGTTTGAGCCGTGCGATAGGAATAACTGCTGTTAGAAACTTTGCATGCTAGAAGACTTAACAGTTATTAGTAGTCCATGGACATTGTCTATTGTAGTACGGTGGTCCAATCCTTGTCCTTGTTTGGTTGCAGGGTTGGACTATTATACTAAAGATAGGTTATGAACCAAATTGTGTCATGGATGTGACATGCTTAGAGCATGGGGTCGGAAGAACAACAAGTAAGGCGTTTGGGCTCCTTTGCACTTTCTTTTTGTTCTTCCGGACGCTCCGCCGGAGCGACGGGTGGTGATGACCCCATTTATTATAGGCAAACTTTGGCATTCAAAAGACGACATGCTTTTTAGGCCCCTGATTCTCCGAGAGAATCATGCCAATCCCATTTATGGCCAGATAGCCCACGTATTGGAAAGTTGTTCTCAAACTGCATTCACATAGATGGTTAGGTGACCCATTGGATATTTATTTTAGTACTTTATTGGCATGCTTCTATGTATCTTGTTATGTCCCTCTGAGGACCTGGTCCCTTTCCAGGTGTAGATGTTCATGAGTATTCGCAAGAGCGCAGATCCAGACTGGTTACTTATATTTGAGAGGAGGTCTTCTCTTCGAGCCCGTGATTGTTACTTGATATTCTTATATTGTATTTGTTGTGTTGCACTTATATATTCGAGTTGGTAGTGGATTTGTTTCCATCCAACTATCATCTTTAAATACTTTGTATTGAGATCTAGTTTCATAGATATTGGTTATTTATTTATATTTGATTTTCTGTGGATAAGATTTAGTAATACCCTGTGACTTGTGATAGTTATACCACTTATGAATTATTGTTCATTATACAGCATACGCGTGTGGTATGGTTTCCATATATTAGAGTTGTCATATCCATGCGGCTGGCATGCTTACGTAGTGACATATTTTTAGTGGTGGCCCATGCAGGTCGAGAGTATATTATCTTGGTTACGTTACTGTACCAAGCAAGCCTGCAAATAGGATTAAACTATAGGATCTTCTAATGATTAATGACGTAGAGTAGTTGTTTTCTTGTGCATGCTTAGTGAACCATGTCATAGTGACTAATTTTATGATATTATATATTTAGGCTCTTGGGATTGCACGAGCGTGGATTCGATAGCAGGTTCTTTATATTATCAGCTTGGAGTTCCAGGCAAGTGTACCTTGCCATACTTGCAGTAAATTATTTTATATTATTCTCTTGATCTATTCTGAGTTATATCTATTCAACCTAGGACTGTATGACATTACTTAACGTCCGAATAATATTTGAGTGTCAACACCGTACGCGGAGTTGTGTAACATCACCTAGAGATTGATATCGCGACCCTATACATTTTTATGCTTGCATTCTCAAGTATGTCATACCATAGGACACTTGACACTATTCATGTGACAGAATCTTCCTGAGTCATTCATGGTAATTCTGTATAGGCTACATGATTCGTGACATAGACTTTATATATATGCATAGCTGTCATATGACTTGCTATATTAGATATGATCTTGCGTGTTATGGACATGAGACGTCGTAGACATGAGACGTGTGATTACATTGGGTAGGGAGACACACACAGGCTACAGGCTAATTTTTATATATATATTTATTATTGTGAGGCCGTAGACTCTACATCAGAGCAAGGCACATTACGTGATATTACTGCTACCGGCTCCCCGACACAGAGCTTGTAGTGGTCTCAGCCTGAGTAGTAGTGATGCTCTCACTTGCATATCACATAGCTGGTTACATAGTTTGCCCTATTGTTATATTTTTATATAGTTCATTTATTTTGGCATGCTTTTTCTTGTACCTTGTTACGTCCCTCTGAGGACCTGGTCCCTTGCCAGTTTTGCATCATAGACCGTTGTGGAGCCTGCTTGGAGTTGCTGATGTGTGTTGCTTTGTCTTGCAGAAATTGGTGTCAGGTACTTATATCTTTTTTTTGGAGTCATGGTTATTATTCATATTATTTATTCATCTGCTGATATAGCCTAGTTTTATAGACTCATATTCCTTTCTCGAGTCTATTCGAGCTTATATGTTTTTGGCGGCCGACTTTAGCACATGTAGCTCATTCTTGTATATTCTGATCATTGTGGATTGAGGCATAGATATTTATATTTACTTGATTATATAGATAGTGACCATTTTAATACAGCTTATACGTATTCGAGTCGAACTGGAGTCTGGTCGAATGCGTAGCTGGCATGTTATGTATTCCTAGTCCTACGTATTTTGGGACTGGGGCGTGACAGATCTCATCCATAATTGACTATGATTCACCTTCCTTCCAATCTGTTCTATTTGAATAATTACATCATGCTTGATTAATGTGCTTCCCTAATAGTTCCTTGAGTATAGCCCCCTCCTAGAATATAGAAGTCGTTGTTGTTAGATAATAAGTAGGGTAACCTTCCTATTAAGTATACAACTAGAGTATTGACACAGCACTAAGATCCGAATACCTAATGAACACTAGTGTCCCTTATCTATAGATTGGTTTAACATTACCCCTTGATGTATTTATGAAGACTTGAGAGTAGTATAAACACTATTAGGATTAGTTTGAAATTTGACCATAGTGTTTGACCATAGTACTGAGGAACCAATAGAAATCCAAGGTTAAATATTAGGACTAACCTAGATTTTCATGGTGAGATAGTACTAGAGAACTACAACTTTAGCTTCTTGTCTTGATATTAGCAGAACAGTATCTTAGGAAGCCAAGAGGAATGACTAGAATATTTCTCTTGATCATGCCTCGAACACAGAGATTAGCAACCACCTTCCTTCAAGAAACCATAACTTTATCTAGAGTCTTTTCTATTTAGTTTTATGACTTGTTCCTCTGAACCCTTAACGTTCGCTAATTGTGTGACGACTAAAATTACGTTCTTCTTTTCTTCATCTTTCAACTCGTGCCACCTGACACTTCTGATTGTAGGCCAAGTAATTTTATTCTGTGTTAAGGATATATAGTTGCTAGGATTATAGTTGTTAATGCTAAATTTTGAATTTCTGTGCTTGGTAGTTAGAACCTAATAGTTGAGTTGTTCATTTAGATGATTATCCTCTAGTTGTAGATCACGTAATTTGTATCCATAACTCGATACAGGTTATATCCTTTTTTTCACTTCAGGCCAGTAACTTTTCCATTTTACTATTGACACTTGCTCTATAAGCACTAAGACTTAAGATGACCATGACCTATATAATGCAATAGGATACCCTAATAGCTACCAAGATCTTTCCTCGTATACCCTAACAAGAGTTCTACTTTATTTACAAGGACCAGATTATTCTGAAGAATCCCCTCAAGACAATTACAATATTAGTTTATTATTTTAAGTTGGGTAATATATCTAACAATATAGTATCACATAATCTTTTGACCTATTATTGAAGTGTAACTGAATGACATTACCTGTATGCTAGCATAAGACGATAGTGTTTATTCAGACTGTAGAATTTAGAGGCCCATACCCTATTTGGTCAACTAGCGACTTCAACAAGGAGTTAGTATGACAACTGTAGAGATTGTGGAGTCTTATTTCTTTTGTGAACTTGAATTATTTTGTAACATCTCTCATCATAGTCTAGCGTACTTATATTTTCTGTACTACCTTGACTTATGCTACTATTATAGCCTAGTTTTACAAGCTTATTATTTTATCGAGCTTGATCATGACATATGTGTTATTGAGGTCTGATCAACCATACTAATACATTATTTAATCAGAATCAAGTATATTACAGTCTGATCAACCTTAGTGCATTTGGTTCGCTCTTCGCATGACTACATTATATGGATTGAGATATATAGTTGACTAGTAGATGAATGTACTTGCCCTCTAGATATGACTGAGCATATTGTATCGGTTACATAACTGTACTGATACGAGCATGCAAATAAAAATTTACCAAATAGGACTTCAATCCATAACTACCTTGACAATTCCCATTTGAATTCTTAAAATGCCTTAATCCCCATACATGTATTCTATTACCTCGCCCTTGAAATCTTTATTATTGTTTTCTGTCTTCCCTTATTTCGGAAAGACGAATCCTCGTGCTTGGTATAAGTTTGATACATTAATAGTACTAGATATACCCCATAGGCCAACCGCATTATTTGGTGACTATCTTTTATAATTGATTAAGGGCATATCATATATGATATAATTGGTGTTAAAGTTTTGAGGATTGAATAACATGAGTAAATAAATTAAGGAATATTTTTCTTAAATGTATAGCCTTGTGTGCTAGAAAGACAAATTCTAAGTTGGGTAGAAGTCGCATTGTCAACTTGAGGTGATTCTTTGATTGTGATCAAGCGATCAAGTAAGATTAAATTGAGAGATTTAAGTCATTTTAATTTTAGGAATTTTTTTAAAAATGACTAAGATGATGAGGATTTAATAAATTTTTAAATCTTGATATGGCGAACCAAATATTTATACTTGAGCATATGATTTAAATTCTGAATATTAAAGGTTGAATCATCGATTTAAACCTTGAGGAAAATAAATGGAACTCTAAACATGAACATTGACGGGTTGAATTCCAAATTTGATGGTTTAAATTAAAAGTTAAATTTTGATTGCTGGATTACCTATTTGAAATATTGAGGATGTAAATTGAAACTAAAACTTGAAGAGTACGAAATTCTTAAGTGAAAAATAGGAATAATATTTTATTAGAATTATTTTCTAAAAGAGATTATGATAGTTGGAAATCGTGATGTAAAAATTTTATATGGGTTATTTAAATCTTGAAGATGTCATATAGATTTAGCTTAAATTTGGATGTGATTATTTAAAAATCGAGAAGAGGTTACAATATGTTAAATTTTGATTAAACAAAGGTTACCTTAATTTTAAAAGTGATTGCGATGGATTTGAATAGATTTTAATTTTTTGGAAGAGGTTGCGATTGACTTGCCTTATATACGATTGTGAAGGAATTAAAAAATTATGCATTATCTTAATTTCGAGGATAAATTATTTTTAAGTTGGGTAGATTATAAACCCCCTCACCCAAAATTAGACCTACTTGGCTTAGATAGTGAGACTAAGGCTAGTTTGAATCCAATTAGAAATAGAGCATGGTATTTTTATTTAATTTTGCAACATTGTATCACTCAGCGTATCTTACCGTTGCTTCGATAACTAGAGCCCTACACTAGCCACTGTCTTCCTACAAACTTCACACCCTTGTCCTAGATGTCATCGACTTCTATTCTGACCTTTTTGTAACTTATAATTATGCCCTCTTGTGCTATATTTTAGTCGCACAACATTTGTCGCGAACGTTATTTCTTAATTCTAAATAATGCCAACTTTGTATCCTTGTGCGTTCCAATCGAAACTGGAGACACAATCTTGACCCATTTTGTACAACCCAAATTTTGATAATATTCTATCCTGAGCCCTCCATGTCCATGACACTTTTGTCCCACCTAATGTTATCCCCATGTACTTCTAATTAATTCCAAAACACCCTGCGCATTAATTTTAATTAAATTAATCCAATTTCTATCTTTGTGCGATTTTCTAATTGTTGGGCACTTTTTATGCAAATGTGCATTGAGGTGTCCACACCATTGGACATGACACATGAAGAAACCTATTTTTTCCTTCACATAAATTTTTTCATAATTTTCGGAATGTGCAACGCGCAACATCGCCCCCTCATTTAAACCTAGCATTGCATTTTAAACAATGCAAATTATAGCCCACCAAACATCCCCATGACAATTGAAAAATTATGGAGGTTTGGATGGAGGAATGTACATAATAAGCTGTAAATCTCTGTCTTATACCATCATTGACTTTCTATCGTGGCTTAGTTTTAATTTCGAGGATAAAAATTTCATAAGTTGGGTAGAATGTAAAACCCCTAATTTCAAAAACCGTATTAATCTATTTTAATTAGTTATTTAATAGAATTATAGTAATTAGTATCTAATTAGAGGAAATAGATTTTTAATTTTTATTTTAGGTGTTTGTGCAATTAGGGGATTTATGGAGCAACCGTAATTTTTTCTTAATTATTTTTATATAGGAGACCTTGTTGACGGGTGATAGATTTATTGTATGCACCTACATAAAATTCTAGAATTTTCTATATATATATATATACATATATAATGTTGATTAAAAGAAATAGAAATAAAAAAAAAGAATTAGAAAAGAAAAAGAAAAAGAAAGAATAAGAAAAAAAAAAAAGAAAAAAAAAAGAAAAGACATGAAAATAGATTAAAACCCATTAGCTATTCCTAAACCCCTACCCGTTAGCAACCTAACCCACTACCCGCACCCATTAGAGAAATAAGCAGCAGCAGCCGCAGCAAAAATTCCCTCCCCCCCGTGTGGAGCCGCTACCTCACCCGCTCTCTCTACACTCTCTATATATATTACCCATTATTAAACCCTAACCCTAACCCATCTTTATCTCCACTCGATCACCTGAACGCCGCACCGCCGACCCAGAGCCACCGTCGCCGGAGCCCAGTGCCGCCCGCCGCCGGCCGCACACTCGCCAAATGCCGCACATGCGACAGAGAATACACAACGACGAACCTCCCTTCCCGTGCTGATTCCCGCGCCATCGCTCGACCAAACTCGACCCCGTCTTCACCAGTATGTTCACGACCTATCCCCCTTCAAATACTGTACATTAGTTTACCTCGAACAATGCGTAAACCTAGGTAAAAATCGACGCCAAGTCGAGGAAAAATGACCACTTTTAATTTCAGAAATTCTGTTGTGATAACCCATGTTCACGGACTCGAATCTCTGACCACAGAGAACCGAACTTGATTTTTCTTTTTGGTATGCGAAGACCACCTAACCTAGTTTATTTTCTGTCAAATACAATAATTTATTTGTTGCTGTATGTTAAAATAAATCAGATAGAAAATCATAAAAACATATTTTTTCCATCTTCCAAAAATGGCGATACAGAGCGCGCCCCGCAAAACGGGACCGCCCCGTCCCGTACCAAGTACATCGAAAGGTGCGCACGGTATACCCAGACGTGTGGACTTTCGCTAAAACTGATTTGGACGAGTGTGCGCTACGAAATCAGCCCGTATCCGCAAAAATTTCCCATGTGGCAACTTTTGCAAAATCCTGCGCCATTTAGTGCACGCTAGTCAGAATGTGACAAAACTTGCGCCACTGGACTCGTGGTATCGCGCTAGTCCTGTGACCCAATTTTTACGTAATTCTGAGATAGTTGACCAAGTTGCCTATTGGCGGGCCCTACGGCTGACTTTTTGGGCAAAATTGTGTTCGGCTCACCGGAATCCAAAATTGGACATACCGTTGAGTTCATACTAATATTTAGAGTTTGTTTGACCTATAATTTTGTCCCATTTAGAGACCTTTACCCCTGGCACACTTTTCAGTGCAAAGTAGGCTACATGTGTACCCCGCTTTACCCAAAATTATCGTTTTGCCCGTGTGTCCAAATTGGACGAAAGGGTAGTATTTTTTAGCTATCTCACTTATTCCGGGAACGTTGGTGATGTTTATTTCAGAATCCAGAGACGTTCATTTCGAGGCTGTAGTTTCTGACTCTTGGTGTTTGACATCTGGACGTTACATTTTGCAGCTCTCTTGCCAGGCAAGTATACCTTGCCATTGTACTGTTATTCATATTTCATATGTTGCATACATCTTTATTTTCTGTCTTTAGTTCATATATTGTAACTGCTATATAAAATGTGCGTCCAAGGAAACTTAGATGCAACGACGATGTCGTCGTGATTATTTTTATTATGTATAGGCATTGACCTTGTTTATAAGACTGCCCCATTATCATGAAGCGTCATTAGGTTTCATTGGTCGTGACACATTTGTTACACGAGTTGTGAGTCTCATATAGATCATGGACTGAGTATTGGGTTGGCCTCCTATACGTATGAGCCGTGCGTTAGGAATAACTGCTGTTAGAAATTTTGCATGCTAGAAGACTTAGCAGTTATTAGTAGTCCAGGGACATAGTCTATTATAGTACGGTGGTCCAATTCTTGTCCTTGTTTGGTTGCAGGGTTGGACTATTGTACTAAAGATAGGCTATGAACCAAATCGTGTCATGGATGTGACATGCTTAGAGCATGGGGTGGGAAGAACAACAAGTAAGGCGTTTGGGCTCCTTTGCACTTTTCTTTTGTTCGCCCGGACGCTCCGTAGTAGCGACGGGTGGTGATGACCCCATTTATTATGAGCGGCCTCTGGCGTTCAAAAGACGACATGCTTTTTAGGCCCCTGATTCTCCGAGGGAATCATGCCAATCCAATTTATGGCCAGATAGCGCACGTGTTGAAAAGTTGTTCTCAAACTGCATTCACATAGATGGTTAGGCGACCCATTGGATATTTATTTTAGTACTTTATTGGCATGGTTCTATGTATCTTGTTATGTCCCTCTGAGGACCTGGTCCCTTTCCAGGTGTAGATGTTCATGAGTATTCACAGGAGCGCAGATCCAGACTGGTTACATATATTTGCGAGGAGGTCTTCTGTTCGAGCCCGCAATTGTTAGTTAATATTCTTATATTGTGTTTATTGTGTTGCACTTATATATTCGAGTTGGTAGTGGATTTGTTTCCATCCAACTATCATCTTTAGATACTTTGTATTGAGATCTAGTTTCATAGATATTGGTTATTTATTTATATTTAATTTTCTGTGGACGAGATTTAGTGATACCCTATAACTTGTGATAGTTATACCACTTGTGAATTATTGTTCATTATACAGCATACGTGTGTGGTATGATTTCCATATATTGGAGTTGCTATATCCATGCGGCTGGCATGCTTACATGTCCTAGTCCTACGTATTTTGGGACTGGGGCATAACATAACTTAGTCTGGGATCCATACTCGTACAGAAGGCAAAGATGGTATCCTGTGCTTCGAGGTAGTAAAAACAGCACAAAGAACTATTCCATGCGTAACCTAGGAATTATGGCGAGCGTGTCCACGTTAAAATCATGGCGATACTATCCCTATGGCGTGGCGGCAAAATCTTCATGGATCACATGAACCTCAATATAGATATTCACCCAGTGAGGTATTAGAATTGAGGAAGAGGTATTGGGCTGAGCTGATCTAAGAGCATAGTTTAATATTTAGGTAAGTCGCCTAGCTGGGTAGTATCAATTGTGATGATCATTCGGAGCAAGAGATAATATTTGGAGATAGTGCTTGCAGAACATTGTGCGATTGGTGTCATGCTAGAGTTTGGTTAGTTGAGTTTAGATGGTGCTAGTATGGATTTAGAAATAGTTGGATGGATTGAGTTGGAACATGAACTGATTGAGTCAGGTGGGAAGATCATCGGTGGGAATTCATCATACTTGAGGATAGCGCTTGTGCAAATATATTGGAATGAACGTCAGGATTGGTTTAATTGCGAGAGAAGCGAATGAATATCTCGGACATAAAGATACCCTTATAACTTGTCCAAATTTGCTATCGATAAGCTCAGCTGAAATGCATGTATTTCAGCGACGCCTTAAATATGTGTATGATCCAAAACTAAGCGATATGAGGAATTTGTATTGAGCTGTAAGGAGGATAAGGGAATATAGAATTTGTGCGAGCGTTCAGCACGAGCGAGATGTTGAGTCTTGATTAAGAGAATGTGAGTTGCATGGAGCAGAATTATGAATTGGGCAAGCGACATACGATAAGGAATGTATACTAGTATGGTTCGAGGATGAACCTGATTCTACGTGGTATATTATGTAATGCCCCACAACCGTATGGTGCATTACGCTGAGTTGGATTAAATGAGGCAATAGCTGGTTACATTTTGATTTGTCACATTTGGAAACAAGTATTGATTTGAGTTGGTTTCATGTGTAGATTTCTAGCGGAGTTCGATGTAATCAAGTGTTCATTTAGAGCAGTACTGGGATAGCTGGATTAGAGTGATAATGCCGTCTTTCTTAGTCTGATCGGTTGGATGATTTGGAAAGCACGGTTATACCAATTGAGTAGATCGTGCTTTGCATCGGACCACGGGTTTAAGGGATCGACCGTATCGGCAGGGCATGATGCTTAACAGAATCAGACTTGGTGACTGGGCTCTGTCCCTTCTCCTCTACTCCTTCATGCCTACTAATATGGAACACACGTAATGGCTTGAATATTTGGACTAGAACTTGGAAATTACTACACTATGGCGTGCATATAGTGTATGTCGTTTGGTTGGATATTATTTATGGCTTGAGTTGGATTTTGCGTTGGGTAGTTGGAGCTTGAGTAGGCAGTTGGAGCTTGATTAGATCATCTTGGTTGGAACATCGAGGCAATTCGGGCGGGCGAGCGAGCGTGCATCCGTGCACAAGTATTAGTTAGGTGCTTTGTCATGCAAAGCGTGCAGTTGTGATTCAAAACTGGACAACTGCATCGGTGAGGGCATTGTGCCACAAGATTGTTCTGAGCGAGGGGTGTTGAACCAATTGGAACACTGGGTCGAGAAGCGGCATAGTGCCTATAGGGATAACTTGAAATGATTCCTTGGGATATTTGTTGGAGAATGGTTATGGATAGTTGGTTGGAATGAGATTAGATAGTTTGGTAGGGCGAGAATGCTCGATTCTCTCATCATACCTACTTGGTGTTTGCATCGGTCATGGATAACCTGTTGCGCATAGGGTTTAGTTTCCTCGAACGGGAAGGCTCCGGGGCACCGGGACCGTTCGACCATAGAGGAAGCAAATTGGTAACGTGCTGTTTGTGGTATTAAACGAAAGAATAAAAGTATATTTCAATGACGGAGTTTATACGAAACTCGCGCCCTTTGGTTTACAAACAAACTTGTACAATTTAATCCTATACGAGGATATGGGAGTACAATTTATTTAATCTGGGTATAAATTGCTATAGGTGTCTGATCTGCAGTCGTTCACTTTAGCCCTTGGACCACACGATGTTGAAGAAGTGCCGTGAAAGACAGGTAGCAGCTTCGAAGGTTGCAGAGGGTGGATACACGATGCCAAAGTCGTCGATCCCTGCTCTTTGCCTGAGCTCCGGATTCTCTCTCTCTCTCTCTTGACCTCCGGTTCGATCTTTCTGGGAAGTTCGACCTTGTTCGATCCTCAAGTTTTTAGTTTTTCGACCTTGTTCCCCATTGATAAGGGTCTCTATTTATAGAGTTTTGGTGACAGTGACCACTCTGTCGGTATAAAAACCGAGGAGTGGAAAGTACAGCACCCTTTTACACAACGGTTAAAATAACCAATGCCTGCGTATAGATGATCTTTTGAGTGAGCATATGACGCGTGTCCAACTAAGGAGACAAAATGCGTATATCTGCTGCGAAGATCACGGCGTAGAAGCCACGTAGGTAGGTATCCCTTGTGTAGAAGAGGTTGGCGTAGAAGCCAAATGACTGTCACCCTGGCGTAGAAGCCAAATAGCCATAGAAGCCGAGTAGGCGTAGAAGCTGAATGGGCATAGAAGCCGAATGGGCATAGAAGTCGAGTAGGCGTAGAAGCCGAATGGTCGTAGAGACTGAGTGGGCGTTTGAAGACGAATGGTCGTAGAGACTGAGTGGACATTTGAAGCCGAATGGGCATAGAAGCCGAATGAGCACAGATCTTGAATGGGCGTAGAAACCGCTGCGTATCGTGCCAGAGTGCTGATGTGGACGTCTTTAGCCGAAATTATGACTTTTGAAGATATAATCAAATCTCTTGCAGAGATTTGCCATCCTCTTGTGCATTAAATGTGGAGGCGTGTTTTGAAGGTCTGCAGCCCTTCTGTGCAACTGTCGCAGGGACGTGCCTCCAGAGAAACTGTCACCGCTCTGTGCAATTTTAGACGTAGAGTCGTGCCTCGAGCCCCGTACGAAGTGCAGCTTTTGACGTGGCAGGCGGTTTGTCTACTGCGGAGCGTAAAACAGCTCATGTTTGCCTGTGTAAAATAAGGCAGCGTATCCCCTTGTACGCGAAAGAGCAGTTTATGCTGAGGGGACGTCAGTAAATGACGGTTCGGCGATATTTTAACCAAATCCTCTGTATTAAATGCAGAGATCCGCCATCATACTGTGGTGTGCGTCCCGAGGGGTCTGTCCTCGTTTCCAGCCGTCATCTGGGTAGCCGTACAGCACTTTTTGTCTGGAGTCAGAGGGCTGGTTCACTGCGTGACTTGACAGGTTCATTTTGGGGAAGACGAAGCGTTCCTCGTACGCTTTAACGCTGTTTTGAGAGCGGATGAGTTTTACGCCATGGAGGCGATGAAGAACCCCATTTACGCTGGAGCGGCCTGGACGTACTGCACTTACGCGGATGGTCCCTTGAGCTTGTACTCTTGATGGCTCTAAAGGCCTCTATTTATGCTGCTCTGCATCAGTATGCTGCGTAGCTCCTCCCAGCATATTTTTCATGCTTCTACAAGACCCCCTTCAAAGCTTTTAAATTTCTCAAAATTTGAAACGCTTTGAATGAAGCATGAACGGCCCCTCGTAACTCGAAATGTTTCTGAATGGAGCGTTGAAATGGTCGATACAGACTTTATGGCAGATTTATTGGGGACCGCTGTGATCTCTTTCGCCTATAAAAAGGCTGGGGGAGTTAACCTGTTCTCCCCACATTCCCATCACCATGCAGAGATGATCACCGGAGTTCGTCGGGTCGATCTGAGGAAGAAGGAGATCATGTTCTTCCAGCATGTAGGGAGCCAAAAAAGACGGCATCTTCGAGCAAGTCTCCACTGCGACGATGGATCATGGAAGGATATCTTAGCCTCCCTTGCTCGGGATAATCAGCAACTTTATATGTCTTTTGCCCAGGAGAGAGGAAGGGACGTATTTGACCCCACCGCTTGCAAGTGGTGTCTTCTCCCGTTGCCTCCGGTGACGAGAGTCAGACAGACTTGCTCTGTCCTGGCTTGAGCGGCGTACGAAGCGAGGGATATGCATAATTTATGCAAGCCCCAACTCTGTCGTTCTCTCGCCGTTGATTATTGCCATGTCATTCAGTTTGCTGGAACTGACTGACTGCTGGAGAAGATGGATGAAGAATTGAAGCCCAGCGAGAACCTGTCAGAACAGCTTTTGGACAATCTTCAGATGATGATGGGGAAACCCTCCTGTCGACGGACTTTCCCTCAGTTGTAATCATAAAAATGAAAAGAAAACCCTTGTAGATTGGATTTCCCTCATATGTAATCATGACTTTAATCTTTAATAAAATTGTCTTGCTTCTTCATATGATCATCTTGCCATACGTTGCTGTGAAGTCTGAATATGTGTAGCTTCGACACGTCTGATTCTTTACGCCAACTCTGATAAGAAGAGTATTAGGCCCTGTCCTTTACGTGTAACGAATAGTCCATAGAACGCTGTTTAAGCCGGTTGAACCTTTAGAACTGTTTTGTTGCTAGGACTGAGGGACCGCGTAGAGCTCTGAACTGCTGCTTCTGATGAGCAGAAATTTTGTTCAGACTTCGTCTTCAAGAATGATCTCTCGATACTCCCTTGGAACATGGTCGAGAAATGGCTGTCAAACTGAGTTGCCATCTTGACAGACGAGATATTCATACTGGGGTCTGGATGAACCTCCAATTTTGGACCCGAGAAGAGTAATTTCTTAATGTTTAAACTCTGTGTGTTTCGGGTACTTGGGATACTTTGGGGTCAAGAACGAGTATCTTCTGTGTGAACTCTTTGCAATTGACCGCTTCGGGGACTGTTCGGATATGCGGAAAGTCGTGGAACGTGAAATCATCAGTCTGTAGCCTCTGGGCGTAAAACATCATCGAGCGTGAAATCATAGACTTGTGGTTCCTAAGCGTGAAGTCGTAGGTTTGTAGCCTCTCGAGCATAAAATCTACCGAGCATAAAGGCATCCGGGCGTAAAACCATAGACTTATAGCTGTCGAACGTAAAGCCGTAGATTCGTAGCTGTCGAGCGTAGAAAGCTCCTTTAGCGTAGGACTGGAGATCTGTAGCCTGTGAGCGTAGAACACCATCGAGCATGAAATCGTAGACTTGTGGTTCCTGAGCGTGAAGTCGTAGGTTTATAGCCTCTCGAGCATAAAAGCTACCGAGCACAAAGGCATCCGGGCATAAAACCATAGACTTATAGCTGTCGAACGTAAAGCCGTAGATTCGTAGCTGTCGAGCATAGAAAGCTCCTTTAGCGTAGAACTGTAGATCTGTAGCTCCTGAAAAGAAAATTTCTCCGAGCGTGAAGTTTGCGAATCTGTTGCTTCTGAGCGTAAACTGAGCGCCACCGAGCGTGAGATCATCGATTTGGTATCTGCTGAGCGTAAAGTAGTAGGTTTGTTGTCTCTCGAGAATAAAAGCTACCGAGCACAAAGGCATCCAGGCGAAAAACCATAGACTTGTAGCTTGCGAGCGTAAAACCGTAGATCTGTTGCTGTCGAGCGTAGAAAGCACCTTTAGCGTAGGAACCGCTGAACTGCTTTGCGCGAAGAATCTTTTTGAATTCGCTGACTGTCCGCCTTCTCTGAATAATAGGCTGACGTAGGACCCAATCATAACCAAATATTAAATTTAGGAGATTTGGTTAGGGTTTCGAGGAGTCCGTCCGAGGATTCGAGGAGTCGACTCAAACTCTATATATATCCGAAGCTTTTGAGAGAAAAACTTTTTATCTGTCTTCTGCTAAAGAGAGCTTTCGACTGTTCGAGTTTTTCTTCGTTCCTTCTCCGAGCACTTCGAGTCTTCAGAAATGGCGCCGAAACAAACCCCCTCCACTAAGGGAAAGAGCATAGGTTCTTCTTATCATTCTTCTGCCCCAGCGAGGGAGTCTTCGGTTGGGCAAGGTAAACTTCCTTCCGAGCGAAGTATCTCGCCAACGAGCAGCGCACCCAGCCTTAGAGGTAGAGCCTTTGGGGTGACAAAAAACAACGAAAAATCCTACGCACACGTTGAACGTGACCGCGCTAGGTCATCTTCTGTGCTGATAGCCTCTTTGAGGAAGATGATGCACAAAGGCGTTTTCATCTTTTACGCCCACATTTTTAATGTGCCAGCGTAAAAACTCCATATTTTCGTAGTTCCGAGCGTAAAAAGCTCTGGCTACCGAAAATTGGCCTATGTCGTAAAATTTGAGTTTTACGCTTGTGGAGGGGACTTCCGGCATAAAATAACCAAATTCGTACAATCCTGGCATAGAGCACAGACTGTCGTTTGTTCGGTCTGTATGTTTGTACGAGATTTGTAATGCCATATTTTCCTTGCACTTTTGCCGTTGATTTGGGTGAGTCTCCACTGGCCGAGGTGATGGGTTCCGCTGCCGGGATGCTGCACTCGAACTATCTGGAGGATCTGTCCCACGTGGCATTTCCTATCTCCGGACCCCAGTACCCTGAAGGAAGGGGGATCTCGATATCGGCTCAGGGCGAGCGAATGCTGCTGAGCATGATCAACGGGGAGCCCCTAACATACGTAGACGGGGAGCAGTACATCAAGCCGGCCTTTCTCTTCGGGGACATGATAGACAAGCAGTCCCAGACGAAGCCCAAGAGAGAACTCTGGGTTTTCCCTGCCGAGAGCGTGGTCTTGTATCTGCCAACGATGCCAAGAGATTATCCCATCTCGGCTTTCTTCCATGCCACACATCGCAGGAGGATGTCGTGGAGGCTGACTCCCGATCTTCACGGCAAGCCAGGGAAGATCTTTCATCTGAAAGGGGCTGACCAGGGGTCGTTTGTCAGCCGCCCTTCCGGTGTTGTGACGTTGTTCAGAGGACTGTTCCCGGGCAGTGTCCCGAGTGAAGACAGCTCAGTGATCCAGCCGGTCCAATTGCCGACCTTCTGCAATGACTTCATGGGACGAGGTAGGGTATACCCCAAGGAGAATCCTCGGTGCAATGGGTGGATCACCCCAACAAACCTCCGATGGACTTGCCTAGTTAACTGGGCCTTGAAGCACTTTCAGAGAGAGCTGGAGGGCATTGGACTGTATGCCGCTGTGAGTGCGACGAGTGTCGGGTTGCCTCCCAATCCTAATTTGTTCTTGGCACTGATGGAGCGATATATTTCGCTCACTGGGACCTTCGCCACTCCACTGGGGGAGCTGGGATTGGCCCTTCATGAGATGGCAGTTGTCTCGAGACTGCCGATGGGGGATACCCTATATGAAGAGTATGTCCCCACCAACCGGGAATTGGGGGACTTGGACCCTCGGGTGGCGGAAGTGTATCAGGAGCTGATTTGTCAATACTTCACGTGCACCGCTTTTTATAACGAGCCTTCTGATTTGGTTCACATCACCAAGTGGATTTCCTACCTCTTCTTCCACCGAGCCAGGGCCGTCAAGTCGGAGAAAGCCTCGGGGGGAAAGAATGAGCCCGTGAACTGTTTGGACGTGCTTAGTGCCCAGGTCATTGAGGATCTTATGGAGGAGGCTAAGGCTCCAGATCAGATTCTCGTTGAGGGGGTAGGAAAGTATCCCGAAGGCACTAAGGCCTACAGTTACTTGAGGCGCTGCCGTAGGCCTCTGTCTAAGGAAGCCCAGCTGGCCGGTTTTCTCTCGATATGGCTGCGTCGAGTAGTAGTGCCTGGTACTGCGTCCGCGGACCGCATTCACCAGAATATCCTGTGGCCGGCAGTGCGCCTGGTGTTCGGGACAAGACTGGGCTTGCTTTCTGCCATGGTGTGCCGTATACAGGCTGGCCTGAGAGCCATGACTGATGGGTTGCTTATCGATGAAGCTCGGCGTGAGAGTTTTCCCCGGGTGGAATTACCATACCTGTATTTGATGGGATGGTTAATTCTCCACAACCCCCGGGTGATGTCTCCCGGCTCTGGTAGCAGCTCGGGGGGTAATTTCTTGCTGAACTACAAAGACTCTTCCTGGAATGTGAACACCACTTTGGACTGTCGGCTGGTGTTGAACCTCAGTCACGGCTGGAAGCTCCTCTGTACTCCCCCTCCTGTACATCGCAATCAATCAGGGGTGAGGCTTGAGGATTCAGGTGGAGAGAAGACCAATCTTTCTCTGGAAGCTTTTAATTGGTTGGTCTGCATTAGACCCTCCCATCTGTTGTACAGGAGCGAAGATTATTGCTTCTTCGAGCCCTACTTGCCTAGTCGGTTCGACCGGCAGTTTGGGTACGATCAGTTGCACGTGGGCAATGCCGTCACCAGCTTCAGGTCCAGGGGCGGACTCATTGATGGAGCCAGAGGGTGGTGATATTTTATCATGGGTTGTACGGGAGCAATCTTCATTGTGTCGGTCGTTACAACCTCCACGGAGCTCCGCATTCTCTATTCTTACGCCCAGTTCTATGTGGCGATTAACACCTTCCATCGCGATTTCGATAAGCGTAGAAGCTTCAGGGTGCCTTCTTCCCAGTCTGGGGGAAGAGTTGAAGTCCCCTCGGTTTCTTCTGACGAGGGTGAGGAGTCTGGTACTCCGGATGAGCCTCTGGTGTCGGTACCGAGGTGTGAAGTTCCTCCGGCTGCGGGGGCTTTGGTAGTCTCTTCTGGGAAGCGACGGGCTTCTGCCCCGAAGGAGGCTTCTCTTCGTAAGAGGAGGAAGGAGACGGTTGCTCGTCCTCTTCGCATTCTTGGTATTGAGGCTCCTGGGAGTGAGCCTGTATCTTCCCATATCAGGGATAATTCTTTGGCTAGAGGTTCCTCACCTTTTAGAGAGGGACCTTCTACAGTTCCGGCCGGCGGCGCCGGAGAATCTTCGCTAGAGGTCGCTGTCGTGGCTACTGCTCCAGGTAGCGGAATGAGATTGCCTGTGTGGCCACGGCAGATAGGAGAATCTTTTCCTAGACCAGCAACGGATAAAACTCCTGCTGTGTCAGCGAGCACGTCTAGCGAGATTCCAGTCGACGAACCTCGACTGCGTCTCGGTGAAGGCTTGGCAGAACTCCGGGCGAAGTCGGTTGGCCCACCTCCTTCTCCAGGTATGATAGTTCGTATTGCGTCATTAGAGCGTGGTTTAGCTACATCGGCTGCAGATACGCCATATATACCGTTGGCTCCGGGTAAATGTCGTCTTTATGTCTCCCTTTGGAAAGATTACCATCATATTGATATCCACTTTCTGGTCCTTTTCCCAGGGGATGGCGTCTACGGGGAATACGACGTTGAAGCACCTTCTGGCTCTGCTCCGGCTCCTGGCGATGATACAGAGGCTTTCGACTTCGAGGAGGAAATACCTTCAGGGGCCAGCTCGCCTGGATTGGTTTCGTCACCTCGAGAGGAGGACGAACCCGTCATCGTGACTTTGTCTCTCGCTAGTATGCTAATGACTTCGACCGCCGTCGTCGCACCTCCTTCGGTCGCACCACCCGTCGAGGCGGCGGCTGTGGCCACATCGTCTGCAATTATTCCCGAAGGGGGGCTCGCTGATATCGGGGCCACTCCTGGCGTTCAATCGGATCTAGTTGCGCGGACTGAGCAACATACCAGCCTCTTTTACACCGGTTTGAAAATAATGATATCAATGGTGTTGGCGAAGAGTCTCGACTTCGAGCGCCTGAGGAAGACTTCTCAGTTTTCGATCGGGGCTGTCAGGGAGTTCGGCGATCCTGGGGTAGCTGACGCCCTGGAGGCGGTGGTTAATAGTTTAGAGCAACCCATTAACGAATACTTGCAGCTGACTCGGGGCAGCTTTGATGCTGAGGTCCAGGCCAGATACGACCTCATGACTGTGCGGCTTTCTACGCAGCTGGAAAGCCTAGACAACTCCATCCAAACACATAAGCTGGAGATAGATAAAAGAAAAGCTGGAGATGGAAGAGGCTCTCGCTCTTGAGATGAAGCTCCGATCCGAGCACGAAGGGAACGCAGCGAGGGCCCGCAAGCTGAAGGAAAAACTCGCTCTGGCAAAGGAGTGGGCTTCTCAGTCGTTGGCAGGTCTAGATGTAGCAACTGGTCGACTGAGCATAGCACGACGGGATTTGGAGCGTGCAGAAGCTGCCCGTGCGGGCTCTCTTCGGGCAAGGGCTGAGCTGACCCTTACGAACAATCCCGAGGCACGGCTGGAGCGGGCTCGCGCCGATGCCTTGGTTTCCAAGAATGAGAAGATAGCTGCATTAGAGCGGCTGATTCGCGATCTGACTGCTCCCCCATCATGATGTATCCTTTCTCTTTTTACTTCCCCAGATGTAATTCTGCTCTTTATCGGGAATAAATAAAAGTGAATCTTTTCTGACTTTTGTGGACCCATCATTTCGGAATGTAAATAACAGTTTTTTTTAGGCGAGAGTGATATCAGAGGTAGTATGGACATGATAGACTCTCGATAAACTTTTTAGCAGGATATATCTATTCAGAGGTCATAGAGACATGATAGGATATGATCCCGCTAATTGCGTTCTGGAAGTAGTTTTGTCAGAATTGAGATCCTCGCTATATTCCACTCGAGCAGGGGAGATTAAGCATAGTACCTTTTCAGGAATTTGCCGTTGATAGGAGCCATTAACATGTCTCCATTAGGCTGGGCTATCCTGTAGGCGCCGTTTGAGAACGTTGTCTCGATCACATAAGGGCCTTTCCACTTGGGCTGGAATTTGTCTTTACTTCTGTGAGTAAGAATCATCGGCCTTCTTACGGCTAGAACTAGCTCGCCGACTTTGAACACTCTTTCCTTTACTTTATGATTGAAAACTCTGGAAATGCGTGCTTGGTAGAGCGCGATGCACTGCTGAGCTTGGAGGCATTTCTCGTCTAATCCTTCTAGCTCTTGGAGCCTTAACAGGTCATTATTTTCTCGAGTCAGCTCACTAGTCACGGCTATCCTGAGTGACGGGATCTGGATTTCAATGGGGAGAACTGCTTCGCTCCCGTAGACCAGCAAGAATGGGGTGCAACCCGTCGGTGTTTGTACCATTGTGCGATATGTCCAGAGACATTCGCCCAGCTTCTCATTTCAATCTCTCTTGTTTGAAGAGACGAATTTCTTCAAGAGTTTGATAATGGCTTTGTTGAAAGCTTCCGCCAAACCATTAGCAGTTGGATAATATGCCGTAGAGGCAATATTGTGTATCCGATTTTTATCGCAGAATTGATGAAATGCTTGGCTGATGAACTGAGGCCCATTGTCGTGAATTATCCTCCGGGGTACCCCGAAGCGATAAATAACGTGATGCTTGATGAAGCTGATCACATTAGACGCCTTCACCTCAGTGAGAGGGATCGCCTCTGTCCATTTGGAGAAGTATCCGTGATGGCCCGTATGAACTGGTGACCGCTGGAAGAAGACGGGTGAATAGGACCAATGATATCCATACCCCAAGCTTCGAAAGGCCAGGACGCAACCGTAGGATGTAGATATTCAGATGGTTGATGTATGAAGTCTGCATGAACCTGACAGGCTCTGCATTGTCTTGCATACCGTATTGCATCTGTGATCATAGTAGGCCAGTAATAGCACATTCCCCTGATGCGATCCTGTAGCTTAGGACCGGGTTGATGCGCTCCGCATACGCCGTCGTGAGCTTCCCGGATAATCTGCTGTGCTTCGTCTTCAGATAGACATCTCAATAGCAGTCCGTCGTAGGTCCGACGATATAGGCATTGTGAAGATGCATCGTAGTAGAAGCGTAATGATCGCCTTTTGACGGATACTGCTTCTTTGGGGACCTCCGGAAAGATTCCGTATGCGACGAAATCTTTTAAGGGACTTCTCCAGTCTCTTCTAGGGGGATCTGTGTTCATAGCGTAGCTGCGTTCTATGTGAAAGTTGTTCTTCACACAGAATAAATCTCTGTTAAGAAGGATTACCGAATCTTGCCTTCTTATAGGAGTGGCTAAATCTGCAGCTAGACTGGCTAGGGCATCAGCTTCTAGATTCTGAGATCGAGGTACATGCTCTAGGAAGAACCCTTTGAATGTCATGGCTATCTCGACCGTCGCTCAGTGATAGGGGATGAGGTCTGGATTCCGAACTTCATATATTCCTCTGACTTGATTGACGATAAGCAGAGAATCATCGAATGCTTCCAGGGACTCGACCCCCAGCTCTTTGGCGACTTGGAGCCCGATTAGCAGGGCGTTGTACTCTGCCACATTGTTGGAGCAGGGCTCGCTAAGAGAATATGCTCGGTAGATGACGAGCTGATCAGGAGTGACCAAGATGACTCATACTCCTGAAACGACGTTTCCCCTAGGACCGGTTCTGGAGGCACCATCGAAGAAGAGTTGCCATGCGTCACTTTCCATTGCGGAATTACATTCTACAACTTCGTCGGGAATGTCCTCGTATAATTTAGAGGCCTCCGGGATCGGATGAGCAGCTAGGAAGTCAGCCAGCGCTTGGCCCTTGATGGACTTCTGCGGTACGTACACCATGTCATATGGTATTAATAGCATCGCCCAAGTCGCGAGTCGGGAATTAAGAGCACTAGGCTTGCTCATCAGTACTCGAAGAGGGTTGATCCTGGAGATGATATGAATAGTCTGGCCGGCGACATAGTGCCGCGTCTTTTGGATAGCGAACATCAGAGCCAAGCATTCTTTCTCCACTGGGTTGTACCAGTGTTTGGCTCCGACCATCATCCTGCTGAGGTAGTAGATAGCCTGTTCATGACACATGTCATTCTTCTGTACGAGAAGAGCTCCTAGTGAATGATCCATCGCTCGAACGTACAGCAAGAATGGTCTTTCCATGACGGGAGGCACCAGAACTGGCGGACTGGTGAGGTAGTGCTTGATATCTTCGAACGCTTGCTGACAGGCTTCGTCCCATACGAAGGATACACCTTTTTTCATGAGATGAGAAAAGGGCTGACATCTCCCCGAGAGGTTGGATATGAATCGCCGGATGTAAGCCAGACGACCTTGAAATCCCCGGAGTTCCCTCAGATTATGGGGCGATCGTATTTCTATGATTGCCTGGACTTTGTCGGGGTCCACCTGGATGCCTTTGGCGGTGATGACAAATCCCAGGAACTTGCCGCTGGATACACCCAGAAAGGACTTCGTAGGGTTCATCTCGAGTTGATGTTGGCGCATTAACTCGAATACCGTCCTCAAGTCTTGAATGTGATCACCTTTGAGGCGACTCTTGACGGCTATGTCGTCCACGTAACATTCCACTATTTTGCGTAAATGCTCATGGAATATGTTACTCATAGCCCGTTGGTATGTAGCCCCGGCGTTCTTCAATCCGAAGGGCATGACCGTATAGCAATATACCCCCAATGGTGTCCGGAAGGCAGTGTGCTTCTCGTCTTCAGGATGCATCTTGATCTGATTGTATCCTGAGAATCCGTCCATGAAAGACATGCGTTCAAAGTCGCAGGTATTGTCGATCATGATGTCCGTGATAGGAAGAGGGAACTCATCTTTGGGGCAGGCCGCATTCAGATCTTGGTAATCGATGCAGATACGTACCTTCCCGGATGAAACCATAGGCTATCAACTTCTTGACTTCAGCTTCAATAGCGTCCATCATATCCGAGCGAAACCGGCGTTGGTGCTGCTTCACAGGCTTTGAGTCAGTCAATATGTTGAGTTTGTGAGTAGCCACCTTCGGGTCTAGGCTCAGCATGTCCCCATAATCCCATGCAAAGACGTCGACGTATTCCTTTATCAGTTGTATGATTTCTTCCCTTTCAGCTGGGGGAAGATTGTCACTGATAAATATCGGCTTTGGCGAAAGTTCACCCCCAACATCGATTTGGATAACTTCGTCTTTGGTGGAAGGTTCTCTTTGCTCGAAGCAGAATTCCCACTGCGTATCCATTTGTTGAGCCCAAGAGTCATTCTCAAACGGCTCAGAATCCTGTTCATCTGCTTCTGAGGGATCTGTCACCACCATATTTACTGATAGTGTTTGTTCGAGAGCATCAGGTGAGTCGGGGGGCGACGAGCCTTTCTGGGAGGAGGGAAAGATGTCCTCGTCGGACTTGGAAGTCGTAAGGGAGGTGGCATACCCTAACCCGAAACGAGTTTGTCGATAGAGGGGGTTGCCGCACGGCGGCGTTCGTCTGCCTCTTCCGTAGTTGAGGCCTGGTTAGCCGGTTGATTGCGCATGCGGCCGAAGAATATTGGACGCTGACTGCTGCAGGTATGCGGGACAATAAAGATAGAATCCTCATGGGGTCCATACGTTGTGATAACGTTGGATGATGACGCTACTTCCCAGACATATGGACGGTAGGAGTTTATAGCTTCCAAGAATTTTTGTGCTATGGGTTCTACCTCGTCACGGGGAGTGGATTCCTGTTTCGGCATTTGAGCGTCAATATACTGGAAAAGAGGATGTTTATTATCATCTGAAACTCCGTTCCTGGTTGTATTTACATCAGTCGGCTGCCTGTCGTGCCGAAGGTTGATGACCAAGGGTGGGGGCTTTCGGTTCAAAGTGATCACCAGAGGATCACTCCCTTCTTCTGACCTGGTCTTGTTCAGGTGGATAGCCACGGGCTCTATGGCTTTTGGACGAGTGGTTCATCCTTTCACTCTAATTGACAGCGGTAGTGCGGCAGAGGGTTCTCCTGGCTCCCGGTGGGATCCCTTCTCTGCGTCGCCTGACACTTCTTCCGTGTGGTCCTGGGAGTACAACACGGCATCAGAATAGTAGGATTCTATTCCTTTGAACGGGTTCAGGTCAGCTACCTCTATTTGTATCGTTTCTTATGCGTCTACATATTTAAGGCATTGATGTAGAGTTGAAGGAACGATGTTGTAGTCGTGGATCCACGGTCTTCCCAGCAAAATGTTGTAGGATACCTCTGAATCGATGACATAACATGTGGCCACCGATCTAAGGTTGCCGATCTGGATCCTCAGGCGAATTTTCCCCAACGACTTACTTCTTCCGGCGTTGAAACCCACGATTGTAGTGGTGGTGTAAGCCAATTCGCTGGTAGGAATTTTCAGCGGTCTGAGCAGACTATGAGGGATGATGCTGATCGACGATCCCGAATCTATGTGAATCCGATCAACCTCCATGGAACCGACATACCCGGTGTAATAGAGGGGACTGTCATGCTTGTTATGTTTTAACAGCATGTCGTCTTGGGTAAAAGTGATATTTGGGACCACCTCCATCACACTGTGGCATTGAGGACACGCCACTGGTTCTTCGTCGGGGGACTTGAGCTGGGTCAAGTATGCCTCCGCCTGCATCAGCGCTTCACTCAGGGCTAGACGAGTGTCTTGGGAGAGCCTGAGTAGCTCGAAGATGGACAACCTGGCTGGCGTATTGGCTAGTTGGGCTAGGATGTCGAAGTTGTATGGCTTCTCTAAACCTTTGCTTGGAATATTTTTCACAGGTTTATCAAAGCGTACTTCTTTTTGCTTCCCCTTCTCCGCCGGGGTTGGTTTTGAAGGACTGATATCTGGTACGACGGGACCTTGCTATGAAGGTTTGGCTGCTGGAGCGTCCGCCGGTGCACCTTCCTGACTTGCTCCGTAGTCGTTGAGGTAGGCTTTCCCTGAACGGGTTGCAGCAAATACCTCATCTTCGTCCGATGCCGAAGAAGTCGCGATCATATGGCAGGGCCTGTATTTGGAGCTCTTTTTGGATGTAGGCTTAGTAGCCTTAGTCTCTCCCTCGAGCTCTGACACCAAGTCTGGATGAACCCACATAATCTTGCCTTGCCGGGTAGTCAGGGGTACCAGGTCGTGATTTTGATCCCTAGCTGGAGGGAGATTGACGATGTTCATCGTTGTCCGGGAGATAGGTGCAACGCCGTCCGGGATCTCTTGGGGAGGAAGATTGCCAAACTGCAGAGAGATCATGTTGGCCGTGACCGTCTTCTCGGTGTTGTGCAGAGTGATGGCCTTAGCATCGATTAACCCCTGGATCTTCCTTTTCAGTATGTAACACACCTTTGTTGGGTGGTGTACGTATCTGTGGAAGACGCAGTATTTGGGGTCCTTAGTATTGCCGACTTCTTGGGGCCGCCTTAGCTCTGGAAGGGTGATCTTGCCGCTTTCGACGAGATACTCGAATATACTAGGGATATCGTCGTCGTCAAAAGAGTAGACTTCGACGGGCCTGGAAGTCCCAGCTTTCGTCTGCGTGGTCGCCGCGGTCTTTTGCCTGGACGTATTGATCGTCATAGCTTCCTTTCCCTTGGAGCTGCGAGGATGGTCGCTGCTGGAAGATGACCTTTTGCCTCTATCGGAGGCGGAGATCATGATGCCATTGTCGCGCGCCTTGCGATCGTTGTCTTCGGCGGCTACTGCCGAGATGATGAACGAGGGCCAATCATGGAACTGATACGGTCCTGTGAACACCAAGACCATGGAAAGGAGGTTCTTCCTGCAAATGTCTACCAATGCAGAGTTGGGAACTCCTGGAGGCATCTGTAAGGTGGCCTGACGAAAACGTTCGATGAAGATGCGAACGTCTTCCTTTTCCTTCTGCTTGACTTCGATGAGAGAGGACATAGACATGTCCATTCCTCCTTCGTAGAATTGCGTGAAGAATAGAGCTCTGAAGTCTTCGAAGGAAGTAATGCAGTTGTCCGCCAAGCTACGGTACCACTGATAGGCTACTCCCGAGAGACAGCCTTTGAACACCCGAGTGAGGAGGGCGTCGTTCCCTTGTAGCAACACCGTCATCATACTGAAATAGTTCATGTACTGGCTTGGTGATGTTTTTCCCTCGAACAGGGCCATAGTCTGAGGTTTGTACCTCGGCGGGAAAGGGACCTCCTCCCAGATAGCTGGGTAGGGCTGGTTGATTTCCAGTTTCTTGAGCTGATCTTTGTGCTTCAAGGCGTCGAACTTGGCTTTCAACTCCCGTACTGCCTGCATTGGATTTTCAGTCGGAAGCGGGGCTACGGAGTGGTGTGGAGTTGGTTGTATCGTAACTCCAGCGGGAGGTAAGGCATTCTCTGAGTGAGGAAGCGGAGGAACTGCTGACTCTTGATCTAGCGCAGGCTCTTGGCTCGGGTTGGATGGTGGTAAGTCCACCCCCACACGTATCTGAGTTGGCGGAACTGATGCTTGAGCCATGGCAGTTGCGTGCTGAGTTAGCATTATCTGGTGCATGTTCTCCATTATGGATTGCATTTGTTTCAGAGATGTCTCCAGTATAATGATGCATTGTTCCGCGTTCCCTGACGGCGAAGCTTCCTCGCATTCATCTATACTTTCTGCCTCTGATTCGGGGGCTTGGCGACCCCCAGCGTCGGAATCAGAAGAGGACGAAGCTGGTTGTCGTGACCTTGCGCTAGTGTTTTGGAACACTCCGGCTTCAGCGTTCCTGAGGAGCTCACTGAACCTCCTTCGGCTCGGGGGCCTGGAGGGATGACGTCTTGAGCTTGACCCTCCTCTACGTATGTGTGAAGCCATGTTCACAGATGCATGCGCGGGTTCCTCTTCCTGGAAAGACTGAGAGTAGCTCAATCAGTCGAAAATCGACCGTTTTGCTTTAGAACAACAGTCAATCACAATTTTATGACTATTACAACATAGCTCGCTAGGGGGCGTAATAGGTATGTTGGAAGGTCCCCTTTCCTTACGCTTCTGGATTAGATATGCGTGCAAGTCAGGGGGAGTAGAGGAAGAAGACGACAGATTGTTCCTTCTGTTCCCATCAGTGGGCATGCGGAGATTGGGCACCATGGTTTTCCCTACGCCACCTGTGTACAACAGATTGGCCATCTGGGTGGCGGATAATCCCCGGGAAGGGCGCCTTCCCGTAGCCTGAGCATGCTTTACGTCGTGGGACTTCGCCTGGCGTAATTTGGAGATTTGCTCAGACTGGCGTAAAGCTGAAGAGGTTCTCAGTCGGCCGTCGGCTTCCCGCGTAATCCGGAGGCTAGGTAGATTGCTTCTTTGCTGGCGTAACGGCCGAGAAGTTGAGTACCCCGCCGCTTGCTCCCCCCTGTAGAAATTACGGCGCTCATCTGGCTCCCCGTAGAGGTCAGATGTTGTCTTGCGCACGGAGCATGATTTGTACTTCTGACTTGGCGCTGAGGCATCATCAGAAGTTTGGTCTGTACCGCGCGTAGCGGGAGACTGGTTTCTGCGCGTAGAGTGCAGTGGATACTTCTGGGTTAGTGCTGAGGCTTTGCTCGAAGTTTTTCTGTACCGCGCGTAGCGGGAGACTGATTCCTACGCGTAGAGCACAGTGGATACTTCTGGGTTAGCGCTGAGGCTTTGCCCGAAGTTTTGTCTGTACCGCGCGTAGCGGGAGACTGAATTTTACGTGCAGGGCACGGAGGGAGCAATGCTACCACCTCATTGGTCAGAGAGATCGGAGAGATCGGAGAGTCCACAGGAACGGTAGAGGATATCTTGGGCATCCAGACCTTGCGCAGCTTCCTGTTGTCTTGGACGGAGAGAGAGTGAGAGCTACCCCCGGTTCGAAGCATGTCTTCGTAGGCAGACTGGTCGAATTGGACGACCAGTGTCTTCTTCACGGATCCTACTGATACCGCATTGTTGAGCAATTGCTTCCTCATCAGAAGAGAAAGATGTCCCCAGCAGAGTCGCCATCTTATTTGTGGTATTAAACGAAAGAATGAAAGTATATTTCAATGACGCGGTTTATACGAAACCCGTGCCCTTTGGTTTACAAACAAACTTGTACAATTTAATCCTATACGAGGATGTGGGAGTACAATTTATTTAATCTGGGTATAAATTGCTATAGGTGTCTGATCTGCAGTCGATCACTTTAGCCCTTGGACCACACGATGTTGAAGAAGTGCCGTGGAAGACAGGTAGCAGCTTCGAAGGTTGCAGAAGAGGGTGGGTGCACGATGCCAAAGTCGTCAATCCCTGCTCTTTGCCTGAGATCCGGATTCTCTCTCTCTCTCTCTCTCTTGACCTCCGGTTCGATCTTTCTGGGAAGTTCGACCTTGTTCGATCCTCAAGTTTTTAGTTTTTCGACCTTGTTCCCCATTGATAGGGGTCTCTATTTATAGAGTTTTGGTGACAGTGACCACTCTGTCGGTATAAAAACCGAGGAGTGGAAAGTACAGCACCCTTTTACACAACGGTTAAAATAACCAATGCCTGCGTATAGATGACCTTTTGAGTGAGCATGTGACGCATGTCCAACTAAGGGGACAAAATACGTATATCTGCTGCGAAGATCACGGTGTAGAAGCCACGTAGGTAGGTATCCCTTGTGTAGAAGAGGTTGGCGTAGAAGCCAAATGACTGTCACCCTGGCGTAGAAGCCAAATAGGCATAGAAGCCGAGTAGGCGTAGAAGCCGAATGGGCATAGAAGCCGAATGGGCATAGAAGCTGAGTAGGCGTAGAAGCCGAATGGTCGTAAAGACTGAGTGGGCGTTTGAAGCCGAATGGTCGTAGAGACTGAGTGGGCGTTTGAAGCCGGATGGTCGTAGAAGCCGAATGAGCACAGATCTTGAATGGGCGTAGAAGCCGCTGCGTATCGTGCCAGTTACGGCTTTTGAAGATATAATCAAATCTCTTGCAGAGATTTGCCATCCTCTTGTGCATTAAATACGGAGGCGTGTTTTGAAGGTCTGCAGCCCTTCTGTGCAACTGTCACAGGGACGTGCCTCCAGAGAAACTGTCGCTGCTCTGTGCAATTTTAGACGTAGAGACGTGCCTCGAGCCCCGTACGAAGTGCAGCTTTTGACATGGAAGGCGATTTGTCTACTGCGGAGCGTAAAACACCTCATGTTTGCCTGTGTAAAACAAGGCAGCGTATCCCCTTGTACGCGAAAGAGCAGTTTATGCTGAGGGGACGTCAGTAAACAACGGTTCGGCGATATTTTAACCAAATCCTCTGCATTAAATGCAGAGATCCGCCATCATACTGTGGTGTGCGTCCCAAGGGGTCTGTCCTCATTTCCAGCCATCGTCTGGGTAGCCGTGCAGCACTTTTTGTCAGGAGTCAGAGGTCAGGTTCACTGCGTGACTTGACAGGTTTATTTCGGGGAAGACGAAGCGTTCCTCATACGCTTTAACGCTACTTTGAGAGCGGATGAGTTTTACGCCATAGAGGCGATGAAGAACCACGTTTACGCTGGAGCGGCCTGGACGTACTGCACTTACGCGGATGGTCCCTTGAGCTTGTACTCTTGATGGCTTTGAAGGCCTCTGTTTACGATGCTCTGCATCAGTATGCTGCGTAGCTCCTCTCAGCGTATTTTTCATGCTTCTACACGTGCCTTGGGTATTTTAGTCTTAATTCTAGGATACTCTTAACTCACTGGTACACACTACCTAGTGTACTATAAGAACACTCCTAGGGTATTATATTCTGTCTTAATTCTTTCAATCACCTAAGAATTGCTTAACCATTCTCTTGCGATGAATATTTGTATTCACTCTTCAATCCAGGATCTATTAGTACACTCTTACCAATCTTTCATACCCTCAACAGGATGCCTACTCAAGTCTAGACACTGTCTACGTAAGGAACTAACTCATTTATATGGTATTTAGATGATATACTCATACCAGGTTACTCATGTTCCTCGTCTACGCTTAGTACATCAGCTTTTAGAATGCCTGCTCCCTAACTTCCAAAATAATTAAAGTACTCTAGATCTCACCACTAAGGTACTCCCTATATCTTGGTATCCAGTGCAACTCATACCTAGCCATCACCCTAGTGTTTCTACTTGTATTTGGTATCAAAATAACATACACAGATACTTCCTAACTATTGTGTCACCATGATATCTCACTGATATCCTTATACCCATCATATACTCTCTGATACAAACAACACCTATACCCAAAGATAGCAAGGTACTTATACCTATTGATCTTAATTCTATATAGATTACCCCTCTTACTCACTGTCTAGAATACTTGTACTCTTCCTCTCAACTATACCTTCATCTATATTAACCGATACACCAATCTAATATTATCAAACAAGATATTTACTGATACTAACATAATACTCAGCTTAACCCTGATATACCCTAGACACTGGTATGCTCTAGGCACTCTTGATGCTGAAACACTAACTTCCTAACCACACATAACATATATACTTAATGTTCTAGGACACTAACTTCTTAACACTCACAACAACTCATCACACACTACCACCACTCTTGATACTAGCTTGCTCACTAGGCCACCCCATTACACTCACTAGAACTCATGATCATATTCATCTAATGTACTAGTTGTTTTACTTCTACAATA
Source organism: Iris macrosiphon (assembly GCA_036927795.1). Classification (NCBI taxonomy): domain Eukaryota; kingdom Viridiplantae; phylum Streptophyta; class Magnoliopsida; order Asparagales; family Iridaceae; genus Iris; species Iris macrosiphon. The sequence continues at coordinate 112,161,084 of JAYESA010000008.1, read as the reverse complement.
CACATGTTTCTCTTCACTCTCATAGGCAGACACATGATTCCATATCTCTCTCTCTCTCTCTCTCTCTCTATATATATATATATATATATATATATATATATATATATATATATATATATATATATCCTCCCATACTTTCTATACTTGAACCTACATACTGATACACTAATCAGAGGTACACTAACACATTTTTCATGTCCAATCTTGATACTTCTCGACCCATGACACACTACTAGAATTCCTAATACTCAGACCCCTACTTTCTAATACTCATAAAACTTTTATACTGGTATTTCATTTACCATCTTTTATTCACTCATATCTACCCACATCAATGCCCAACACATAGCACAAGTCTCAATACTAACACAACTCATTCTAATACTGCCACACTCTTCTATACTTATGGGTACCATTCTATTATAGCACACTCACCGGTACCTTTCCTGGATATACATTCTCCTCCTCCTGACGTAACTAAGTATCAAGCACCAATAGAATAATAAGGCTCAAACAATTTTACGACACTCTATTGCTATTTAGCTCACTCCACATCCATCTAAAATATGCAAGATAACACTGATACCAACTCCTGGAATCACAATTGATATTCTACTTTCCCTTCTACCATTGGTAACAATTCTACCTATTGTAGAAGCATGAAAAATATGCTGTATAGCTATACGCAGCATGTTGATGCGGAGCAGCGTAAAAAGATGACCTCAGAGCCATCAACGTGCAACAGAGCTTTTTTGCTGAGCACAGCGTAAAGTATAAGCTTAAGGACCATCCGCGTAATGCAGTATGTCCAGGCTGCTTCAGCGTAAAAAGGGTATTACATCGCCTTTATGGCATAAAACTCATCCGCTTTCAATGAAGCATTAAAGTGTACGAGGGACGCTTCGTATTCTTCGAAATGAACCTGTCAGATCATGCAATGAACCTGACGTCTGGACTCCTGACAAAGAGTACTACACGTCTACACAGACGACGGCTATAATGATGGCGTGGCACTTCAACCCAGGTTGTCATTTACTGCCATTTTCTTTACATAAACCGCTTTTACACATATAAAGGAATACACTGCCTAGTTCTACACAGGCAGATATGAGCTATTTATGCTCCACAAAAGACAAACAGCTTGCCACATCAAAAGCTGCTCTTCGTACAGGGCTCGAGGCACGTCTCTGCATTTAATGCGCAGAGTGATGACAGAACTCGAGGCACGTCTCTACATTTAATGCGCAGAAAGGGTGGCAGATCCTCAAAACACGCCTCTGCATTTAATGCGCAGGATAATGGCGGATCTCTGCATTTAATGCAGGAGATTTGATTAAATATCACCGAACCGTCGTTTAGTGATAGCCCCTTTGCGTAAACTGCTTTTACGCATACAAGAGAATACGCTGCCCAGTTTTACACAGGCAGACGTGAGCTTCTTACGCTCCGCAGAAGACAAACAGACTGCCACGTCAGCAGTTACTCTTCGTACAGGATTCGAGGTGCGTATCTGCATTTAATGCGCAGAATGATGGCAAATCTTAAAGACACGCCTCTGCATTTAATGCGCAGGATGGGGGCAGATCTCTGTATTTAATGCAAGAGATTTGATTATATCTCCAAAAGCTGTAATTTTGGCTAAAACGTCTACATCATCTCGGCTTCTACGCCCACTCGGCTTCTATGCCCACTCGGCTTCTATGCCTACTCGGCTTCTATGCCTACTTGGCTTCTACGCCATGGTGACAATTATTTGCTTCTACGCCAACCTCTTCTACACAAAGGATAACTACCTACGTGGCTTCTACGCCATGATCTTCGTAGCAGTTATACGCGTTGTCCCTTAGTTGGACACGCGTCACACGCTCATTCAAAAGGTTATTTATATGCAGGCAATGGTTATTGTAACCGTCGTGTAAAAGGGTGCTTTGCTTTCCACTACTCGATTTCTACACCGACTGAGTGGTCACTGTTACTAAAACTCTATAAATAGAGACCTCTATCAACAGAGGTCCGGGGTCAAAAATTGGTCAAGAAATCCTGTATCAGATCCAAGGTCAAAAAATGGAAGATTGAAAGGTCGAGATTTGGTCGCAGATTTCAAGAGAGAAGAATCCAGAGCTCAGGCAAAGGATAGTGATCGACGACTTTGGCATCGAGCATCCACTCTCTTTAGTAACCTTCGAATCTACTTTCTGTCTTCTACGGCACTTCTTCATCATCGTGTGGTCCAAGGGACAAAGTGATCGACTGCAGATCAGACTCCTATAGCAATATTTACCCAGATTAAAAAATTGTACTCGACATCCTCGTATAGGATTAATTGTACTGCTTGTTTGTAAACATAAAGAGCGAGTTTTCGTATAAAGCCTTGTTTCCATATCTTTTGTTTATTTTATCTGACAACAAGATGACGACTCTGCTGAGGAAGATATTCTCTTCTGATGAGGAAGCAATTGCTCAACACGATGCGGTATCTGTGGGATCCGTGAAGAACACACTGGTCGTCCAGTTTGACCAGTCTGCCTACGAAGATATGCTTCGAACAGGGGGTAGCTCTCACTCTCTCTCTGTCCAAGACAACAGGAAGCTGCATAAGGTCTGGATGCCCAAGACATCCTCTACCATTCCTGTCGACTCTCCGATCTCTTCGATCTCTCCGACCAATGAGGTTGTAGCATTGCTTCCTTCACACCTTGCGCATAAAATTCAGTCCCCTGTCTCTAACAGGGCAGACAAAACTTCTGGTAATACCTCAGCGCCAATCCAGAAGTATACCCCGCACCTTGCGCATAAAATTCAGTCGCCTTTCTCAAACAGGGCAGACAAAACTTTTGGCAATGCCTCAACGCTAGTCCAGAAGTACACATCGCACTCTGCGCGTAAAATTCTGTCTCCTATCTGTGAAGGAATAGACAAAATTTTTGATAATGCCTCAGCGCGAAATCAGGAATCCCAAATGCGCTCTGCGCATAAAAATGCATCTGCCCTCCGCGGAAGAGCAGATGATCCCTGCAATCTACGCAAGGGAAAGCAAGCGGTGGACTACTCAACTTCTCAGCCTTTACGCCACAAGGGAACAATCTGCCCGCCTCCGGATTACGCGAGAGGCTGACGGCCGACTGAGGACATCCTCAGCTTTATGCCAACCAGAGCAGAGCTCCAAATTACGCCAGGAGAAGCCCCTCAGCGTAAAGAAGGCTCAAATTACGAAAAGTCACCCTCCTCGGGGATTATCCGCTACCCAGATGGCCAACCTGTTGTATATAGGTGGCACAGGGAAAACTTTGGTTCCCAACATCCGCATGCCCACTGATGTGAACAGAAGGATTATCCGCTACCTAGGTGGCACATACTACCTTCCGGACACCATTGGGGTATATTGCTATACGGTCATGCCCTTCGGATTGAAGAATGCCGGGCTACGTACCAACGGGCTATGAGTAACATATTTTATGAGAATTTACGCAAGACAGTGGAGTGTTACGTGGATGATGTAGCTGTCAAAAGCCGCCTCAAGGATAATCACATCCAAGACTTGAAGACAATATTTGAATTGATGCGCCAACATCAACTCAAAATGAATCCTACAAAGTCCTTTCTGGGGGTATCTAGTGGCAAATTCCTGGGATTTGTCATTACCGCCAAAGGCATTCAAGTGGACCCTGATAAAGTCAAGGCCATCTTAGAAATACGACCGCCCCATAATCTGAGAGAACTCATGGGATTTCAAGGTCGTCTGTCTTATATCCGGAGATTCATATCCAACCTCTCTGGGAGATGTCAGCCCTTTTCTCGTCTCATGAAGAAAGGTGTATCCTTCGTATGGGACGAAGCCTGTCAGCAAGCGTTCGGTGATATCAAACGCTACCTCACTAGTCCGCCAGTTCTGGTGCCACCCGTCATAGGAAGATCATTCGTGCTGTATGTTTGAGTGATGGATCATTCTCTGGGAGCTCTTCTCGCACAGAAGAACGATATGGGTTATGAACAGGCTATCTACTATCTCAGCAGGATGATGGTCGGAGCCGAACACCGGTACAACCCAGTGGAGAAAGAATGCTTGGCTTTGATGTTCGCTATCCAGAAAATGCGATACTATGTCACAGGCCAGACTATTCACATAATCTCTAGGATCAATCCTCTTCGGGTACTGATGAACAAGCCAAGTATTCTTAATTCCTGACTCATGACTTGGGCGATGTTATTAACACCGTATGACATGGTGTACGTCCCTCAGAAGTTCGTCAAAGGCCAAGCGTTGGCCGACTTCCTAGCTGCTCATCCGATCCCGGAGGCCTCCAAACTGTACGAGGACATTCTCGACGAAGTTGCAGAATGTAATTCTGTAATGGAAACTGATGCATGGCAACTGTTCTTCGATGGTGCCTCCAGGATTGGTCCCAGGGGAAACGTGGTATCGGGAGTAGGGATTGTCCTGGTTACTCCTGATAAGCTCGTCATCTACCGAGCATATTTTTTTAGTGAGCCCTGTTCTAACAATGTGGCAGAGTATAACGCTCTACTAATCGGGCTCCAAGTCGCTAAAGAATTAGGCGTCGAATCTCTGGAAGCTTTCGGTGATTCTCTGCTAATCGTCAATCAAGTCAGAGGAATATATGAAGTACGGAATCCAGACCTCATCCCCTATCACCGAGCAACGGTCGAGATAGCCATAACATTCAAAGGATTCTTCCTAGAGCATGTACCTCGATCTCAGAATCTGGAAGCTGATGCCCTAGCCAGTCTAGCTGCAGATTTAGCTACCCCTATAAGAAGGCAGAATTCGGTGATCCTTCTTAACAGAGATTTATTCTGTATGAAAAATAACTTCCACATAGAATACAGCTACGCGGTGAACACAGATCTTCCAAAGAGAGACTGGAGAAGTCCCTTTATAAATTTCGTAGCATACGAAATCTTACCAGAAGACCCTAAAGAAGCAGTATCCGTCAAAAGACGATCATTGCGCTTCTATTTCGACGCATCTTCACAATATCTATATCGCCGATCTTATGACGGACTGCTATTACGATGTCTCTCTGGTAATGAAGCACATCGGATTATCCGTGAAGCTCGCGATGGCGTATGCGGAGCGCATCAACCCGGTCCTAAGCTACAGGATCGCATCAGAAGGATGGGCTATTACTGGCCTACTATGATCACAGATGCAATAAAATATGCAAGACAATGTAGAGCCTGTTAGGTCCATACAGACTTTATCCATCAACCTCCTGAACATCTACATCCTACGGTTGCATCCTGGCCTTTCGAAGCATGGGGTATGGATATCATTGGTCCTATTCACCCATCTTCTTCCAGAGGTCACCGGTTCATACTGGCCATCACGAATTATTTCTCCAAATGGGCAGAGGCGATCCCTCTTGCTGAGGTGAAGGCATATAATATGATAAGCTTCATCAAGCATCACGTTATTTATCGCTTCGGGATACCCCGGAGGATAATTCATGATAATGGGCCTCAATTCATCAGCCAAGCATTTCATCGATTTTGCGATAAAAATTGGATACAAAATGTGGCCTCTACGACATATAATCCTGCTGCTAATGGTTTGGCGAAAGCTTTCAACAAAACCATTATCAAGCTCTTGAAAAAGTTCGTCTCTTCGAACAAGAGGGATTGGAATGAGAAGCTGGGAGAATATCTCTGGGCATACCGCACAACGGTACGAGCACCGATAGGTTGTACCCCATTCTTATTAGTTTATGGGAGCAAAACAGTTCTTCCCATCGAGATCCAAATTCCATCACTCAGGATAGCCGTGGCTAATGAGTTAACTCAAGAAAAGAACGACCTGTTAAGGCTTCAAGAGCTAGAAGGATTAGACGAGAAATGCCTCCAAGCTCAACAGCGCATCGCGTTCTACCAAGCACGCATTTCCAGAGCTTTTAATCAAAAAGTAAAGGAAAGAGTGTTCAAAGTCGGCGAGCTAGTTTTAGCCGTAAGAAGGCCGATGATTCTTACTCACAGGACTAAGGGCAAATTCCTGCCTAAATGGGAAGGCCCTTATGTGATCGAGACGACGTTCTCAAACGGCGCTTACAGGTTAGCCAAGCCTAATGGAGACCTGTTAATGGCTCCCATCAATGGCAAATTCATGAAAAGGTACTATGCTTAACCTCCTTGGCTCAAGTGGAATAAGGCAAAAATCTTATTCTGACAATACTACTTCCAAAACGAAACTAGTTGGATCGTATTCTATCATGTTCATATTACCTCTGAATAGATATGCTTAACTAATTTGGAACTTCAAGACCTATCACATCCATACTACCTCTGATAGTGTTTTGTGTACAAATTTTAGCTAAAAGCATATTCTATCATGTCCATATAACCTCTGAATAGATATATCCTGCTAAAACTTACCGAGAGTATATCACGTCCATATTACCTCTGATATCACTTTCACCCAAACCTGTCATTTATATTCCAAAATAATGGCTCCACAAAGTCAGATAAGAGCCTCTTTATTATTCCCAAAAAGAGCAAAAGTACATTAAAAAGCAAAAAAGTACATCATTTGGGGAGAGCGGTTAGGTCGCGAATCTGCTGCGCCAGAGCAACCATTCTCTCATCCCGGGAGTTCAAGACGTCGGCACGAGCCCGTTCCAACCTTGCCGCATCGTTGTTCGAAGCAGCTAGCTCAGACCGAACCCGCACAGAACCTGAGTGGAAAGCACCCACACGCGTCAGATTCTGCTGAACAGTCGCCCGTCGCTCTTTCAGCACATCTCGGGCTGCCGACAAAGAGAGAGCCTTCGCCTCTACTCGAACGAGCTCATCCTTCAATATGCGGGCCTTCGCTGCCACTTCCTCATATTCGGCTTTGCACTGGGTCAACTCGGGAATGATATACTCTAATTGGACATGCTCATGATCCATCTCCTGCTGCTGAGCCACGATGGACTTATTGAGAGACTCCATCTGTTCAGCAAGCTGCGCAGTCAAGAAGTCGTACCTAGCTTGGACGAGACCATCAATGTTGCCTCGAGCTAGCTGCAAGTATTCGTTAATGGGTTGCTCCAAACCATTAACTATCTCCTCCAGCGTGTCAGCTACCCCAGTGTCGTTGAATTCTAGGATCGGCACTATCGCAGACCGAAAGGACCTCCTCAGCGACGCAAAGCTCAAATTCTTCCCCAACACCATTAATATTAACATTTTTAAGGTGGTGTAGAAGATACTGGTATACTGCTCGGTCAGCGCAGCTAGATCCGAATGGATGCTAGGAGTGGCCGCGATATTGGCGAATCCCCCTCCAGGAACAACCGCAGACAATATTTCCATGGCCGTCGCCTGAACAGGTGGTGCGACAAAAGAAGAAGCGCTAACACCGGACGAAGTGACCAGCGTGCTTAAAGGAGGCATTGTCGCAATGACAGGCTCGTCCTCTCTTGAGATATCAGAATCTCTTCGACAGGCGAGCCGACACCCGAAAGTGTCTCCTCTTCAAAGTCAGGCACCTCTGTGTCGCTGCCAGGACCTGACACAGAGCCAAAGGCGCATCTACACTGCCCTCCCCAAAGATGTTTTCCCCTGAAAAGAAGACAAAAGGAAGTTAATATCAACATAATGTTAATTTTCCTAAAGAAGAGGCATAAAGACGGCATTTACCCATGGCCAATGGTGTATATATCGCGTCTGCGGCCAGTACAGCTAAATTATTTCTTAGTGATGCTAGGCAAGCTGTCATACCTGGAGAAGGGGGTGTGCTAACAGACATCAGCAGATACTCTTCCGAATCTTGGCCGAGATCCACTCGAGGTTCACCAGGGTGGAATCTCGCTGGGTGCACTAACGGACACGGCAGGGGTTTCTCCCGATGCTGATCCGGATAAAGATATCCTTATTTGGCTCTACCCCGAAGACGACTTCGTTCCACTACCTGATGCGGTAGCAGCGACAACAGCCTCCAATAGGAATTCTTTGGCACCACCAGCCGGAACATTAGAGGGTCTCTCTCTAAAAGGCGAGGAACCTCCAATCAAAGAATCATCCCCAACAAAGGGAGATGCTGGCTCACTTCTAGGAGCCTCATTACCAGGAATCCGGATAGGACGAGTAACCGTCTTCTTCTTTTTCTTGCGAGGGGAAGTCTCCTTCGGAGCAGAAGCCCTTCGCTTCCCAGAGATTACCAAAGCCCCTGCACGCGGAGGTATTTCACCCCTCGGCACCGACAACAGAGGCTCATCCGGAGTGACGAACTCCTCACCCTCATCAGAAGAAACCAAGGGGACTTCGACTCTTCCCCCAGGCTTGGAAGAGGGCATCCTAAAACTTCTAAACATATCAAAATCACGATGGCAGGTGTTGGTTGCCACGTAGAACTGGGCATACGAATGGAAAATGCGCAGCTCCGTGGAGAGTGAAATGACGGACACGGTAAAAGTTGCCTCAGTGCAACCCATGATGAAATATCGCCATCCTCTGGCTCCATCAATGAGTCTACTCCTGGACCTGAAGCTGGTGACGGCATTGCCCACGTGCAACTGGTCGTACCCGAATTGCTTGGCAAACCGACTAGGCAGGTAGGGCTCCAAGAAGCAATAGTCTTCGCTTCTGTACAGTAAATAGGAAGGTCTAATACATACCAACCAATTAAAAGACTTAGGAGAAAGAATGGTCTTCCCGTCGCCTACGTCCTAAAGTCTGATCCCCTGTTGATTGAGATGTACAGGGGGGACAGTGCAGAAGAGCTTCCAGCTGTGACTGAAGTTCAGCACCCGCCGACAGTCTAAAACTGTGGTCATGTTCCAGGAAGAATTCTTGTAGTTCAATAAGAAACTACCCCCCGAACTACTGCCAGAGCCGGGAGACATCACCCTAGGGTTGTGGAGAATTAACCATCCTATCAAATACAGGTATGGTAATTCTACCCTGGGAAAGCTATCACGCCGAGTTTTATCAGCGAGCAGCCCGTCAGTCATGGCCCTCAGGCCAGCTTGTATGCGGCACACCATGGCATGGAGCAAGCCCAGTCTTGCCCCGAACACCAGACGTACTGCAGGCCATAGCGTGTTGCGGTGAATGCGGTCCGCAGATGCGATGTCGGGTACCACCAGTCGGCGCAGCCATATGGAGAGGAAGCCAGCCAGTTGAGCTTCCCTGGACAGAGGCCTGCGGCAACGCCTCAAATAACTATAGGCCTTAGTGCCTGCAGGATACTTCCCTATCCCTTCGTCGAGGATCCAGTCCGGAGCACCATCGTCTTCCATGAGATCGTCGACTACCTGAGCATTAAGCACGCTCAGAAAATTCAGAGGCTGATCTTTGCCTTCCAAGACCTTCTCTGGCTCAGCAGTCCTGGACCGGTGAAAGAAGAGGTAGGACGTCCATTTATTGATATGAGCCAAATCTGAGGGCTCACCATAAAAAGCGGTGCAAGCGAGGTAGTGGCATATCAGCTCCTGGTATACTTCCACTACCCGAGGGTCTGAATCCCCCAGCTCCCGGTTCGTGGGAACATACTCTTCATATGGAGTATCCCCCATCGGCAGTCTCGAGATCTCTGCCATCTCATAGAGGGCCAATCCCAACTCCCCCAGTGGAGTGGTGAAAGTCCCGGTGAGCGAGATATATCGCTCCATCAGTGCTAGAAACATGTTGGGGTTGAGAGGTAACCCAATACTGGTAGCACTCACATCTTTGTACAGACCAATGCTCTCCAGCTCAGTCTGAAAATGCTTCAGGGCCCAGTCAGCTAAGCGAGCCCATCGAAGATTTGTTGGGGTGACCCACCCACTACACCGAGGGTTCACCTTGGGGTATACTCCCCCGTGTCCCATAAAATCATTGCAGAAAGTCGGTAATTGCACCGGCTGGATCACTAAACTGTCTTCACTCGGGATACTGCCCGGGTACAGTCCCTTGAACGGCGTCACAGAGCCGGAGGGGCGGCTGACAAACGACCCCTGGTCAGCTCCTTTCAGATAAAATATCTTCCCCGGCCTGCCGTAAAGATCTGGAGTCAGCGTCCATGACATCCTCTTGGGATGTGTAGCATGGAAGAATGTCGAGATGGGATAGTCTCTCGGCATCTTGGGCAGATACAAAACCAAGCTCCCGGTAGGGAAAACCCAGAGTTCTTTCTTGGGCTTCGTCTGGGACTGCTTGTCAATCATGTCCCCGAAGAGAAAAGCCGGCTTCATGTATTGGTCCCCGTCTATGTACGTTAGGGACTCTCCATTAATCATGTTCAGCAGCGTTCGATCGCCCTGAGCCGATATCAAAATTTCCCTTCCTTCAGGATACTGGGGCCCGGAGATAGGAAATGTCACGTGCGACAGATCCTCCAGATAGTTGGAGTGCAGCATCCAGGCTGTAGAACCCATCACATCGGCTAGCGGAGACACATGCAAGTTAACTGCAAGAGTACAAGAAAAATATATCAGTTGCTATAACTAGACATTACAGATCTTGCAGCATACGCCAAAAATGAACAGTCTGTGTTTTATGCCAAGACTGAAAAACTTGAACTTTTACGCTGGGATCCCATTCCGAAGCATAAAATTCAAGACTGGCAGTATACGCAAAGTTTTCGACAGTCTGTGTCTTACGCCAGACTGCCAAAATTTGAGTTATTACGCCGGAATTTCCATCCCTGCGTAACACTCAAATTATATAATATACGCCAACTTTCGACAGTCAAAGCTTTTACGCTAGACTGCGAAAATATAGAGTTTTTGCACTGACACATTAGAAATATTGGCGTAAAAGATGAAACATCTCTGTGCATCATCTTCCTCGAAGAGGCTATCAGCACAGAAGATGACCTAGCACGTTCACGTACAACGTGTGCGAAGGATTTTTCAGTTGTTCTTTTTTGTCCTAAAAGCTCTACCTTTAAGGCCGGGTGCACTGCTCGTCGGCGGGACACTTCGCTCAAAATGAAGTTCGCCTTGCCCAACCAAAGATGCTCTCACTTGGGCAGAAAAACGAGAAGAAGAATCAACCTTCTTTCCCTTAGAGGAGGAGAGTTGTTTCGAGGCCATTACTGGAAACTTTGAAGGCTCGGAGAAGAAATGAAGAAGAACTCGAACAGTCGAAGGCTTTCTTTCGCAGAAGACGGATGAAAAGTTTTTCTCTCAGAAACTTGGGGTATATATAGAGTTCGGATGGACTCCTCGAATTCTGAACCAAATCTCATAATGATTGGGTACTACGTCAGCCTATTACTCAGAGAAGGTGGACAGTCAGCAAATTTGAAAAGTTTTCGTGCAAAGCAGATTCGTGGTTTTTACGCTAAGGAGCTTTCTACGCTCGACAGCTACAGATCTACGGTTTTACGCTCACAGGCTATAAGTATATGGTTTTACGCCCGGATGCTTTTATGCTCGGTAGCTTTTACGCTCGAGAGGCTACAAACCTATGACTTCACGCTCAGCAGCTACAAATCTATGATTTCACGCTCGGTGGCTTTTACGCTCAGAGGCAACAGATCTACAGTTTCACGCTTGGAAGATTTCCTTTTCAGAAGCTACAAATCTACAGTTTATACGCCCGGATGCTCTCATGCTCAGTAGCTTTTATGCTCGAGAGGCTACAAACTTATGATTTTATGCTATGACTTTCCGCACATCTGAAAGATACGCAGGCCAGAGTACGCGTACATCAGAACGATTCTCAAGGCGGTCAATTACAAGAGTTCACACAGAAGATACTCCATCTTGACCTCAGAATATCCCAAGTACCCAAAGCATACAGAGTTCAACATTAAAAATTACTATTCTCCATGGGTCGATTGGAAGTTCATCCAGACTCCAGTCTGAATATTTCATCTATAATTCAAGATGGCAACTCAGTTTTTGACAGCCATTTCTCGACCTGTTCTAAGGGATTTTCAAGAAATTATTCTTGAAGATGAAGTCTGAACAAGAATTCTGTTTATCAGAAACGAAAGTTCAGAATTTTACGCGGTTCCTCATTCCTAACAGCAGGACAGTTCGAATACTCAAATGCTAAGCAGCTTTCTACGCATCCCTAATTATGCATAAAAGACAGGACGGAACCTAGCACTCTTTCTATCAGAGTCGGCGTAAATTTACCAGACGTGTCGAAGCTACACATATTCAGACTTCACAGCAAAAATATATGGCAAGATGATCATATGCACAAAAGTAGACAATTTTATTAAAATATGATTACATATGAGAAAAATCCAGTCTACAAGGGTTTTTCTTCATTTTCATGATTACATATGAGGGAAATCCCGTCTATAAAGGACTTCCTCATCATCGTTTGAAGATCTCGCCCAGAATCTGTTCTGCCAGGTTCTCTAATGGGCGGAATTCTTTATCCATCTTCTCCAGCAGTCAGTCGGTTCCCGCAAACTGATTGACATGAAATGATCAATGGCATGAGGATACAAAACTGGGCCTAGACCCATCCTCCAACACAGAAAAGTAGGGTAAATCTGCTTTCCTGCGTCCAGCGCCATGACAGATTGAGTTGAGATATTTGACCCAACTCAATCCTGGACAGAGCTAGTTTGTCTGCTATCGTCCACGAAGGTATCAGGAGAAGATACAGCTTGCAAACTGTGTGGTCAAATACGACCCTTCCTCTCTCCGGAAGAATCGCCATACAAAGTTGCTGATTATCCTGAGCAAAGGAGGCTATGATATCCTTCCATGATCCATCGTTGCAGAGGACATTTGCTCGAAGACGCCGTCTTTTTTGGCTCCTTACATGCTGGAAGAACATGGTCTTCTTCTTCCTCAAGTTGAACCGACGAACTCCGGTGATCATCTCTGTGTGGTGAAAGAAATATGGGAAGAACAGGTTAACTCCTCAGCCTTTTTATAGGCGAAAGAGATCACATCGATCCCTAATAACTCCGCCATAAAGTCAGCCTTGAAAGAACGTGTCAGACTGGACCGTTTCTGGCTCCATTCAAAGTATTTTCAAATTACGAGGAACGCTTCATGCTTCATTCAAAGCGTTTCAAATTACGAGGAATTTAAAAGCTTTGAAGGGGGTCTTGTAGAAGCATAAAAAATACGCTGGATAGCTATGCGCAGCATGTTGATGCGGAGCAGCGTAAAAAGATGACCTCAGAGCCATCAACGTACAACAGAGCTTTTCCGCTGAGCACAGCGTAAAGTATAAGCTCAAGGACTATCTGTGTAATGCAGTATGTCCAGGCTGCTTCAACATAAAAAGGGTCTACATCGCCTTTATGGCGTAAAACTCATCCGCTTTCAATGCAGCATTGAAGTGTACGAGGGACTCTTTGTATTCTTTAAAATGAACCTGTCAGATCATGCAATGAACCTGACGTCTGGCCTCCTGACAAAGAGTACTGCACGACTACCCAGACGACGGCTATAATGATGGCGCGACACTGCAACCCAGGCTGTTATTTACTTCCATTTCCTTTGCGTAAACCGCTTTTACGCATACAAAAGAATAAATTGCCTAGTTCTACACAAACAAGTGTGAGCTGTTTACGCTCCACAGAAGACAAACAGCCTGCTACATCAAAAGCTGCTCTTCGTACAGGGCTCGAGGCACGTCTCTGTATTTAATGCGCAAAAAGGGTGGCAGACCCTCAAAATACGCCTCTGTATTTAATGTGCAGGATAATGGCGGATCTCTATATTTAATGCAGGAGATTTGATTAAATGTCACCGAACCGTCGTTTAGTGACATCCCCTTTGCGTAAACTGCTTTTACGTATATAAGGGGATACGCTGCCCAGTTTTACACAGGCAGACGTGAGCTTCTTACGCTCCGCAGAAGACAAATAGACTGCCACGTCAGCAGTTACTCTTCGTACAGGATTCGAGGCGCGTATCTGCATTTAATGCGCAGAATGATGGCAAATCTTAAAGACACGCCTCTGCATTTAATGTGCAGGATGGGGGCAGATCTTTGTATTTAATGCAAGATATTTGATTATATCTCCAAAAGCTGTAATTCTGGCTAAAACGTCCACATCATCTCGGCTTCTACGCCCACTCGACTTCTACGCCCACTCGACTTCTATGCCTACTCGGCTTCTACGCCTACTCGACTTCTATGCCTACTCGGCTTCTACGCCTACTTGGTTTCTACGCCATGGTGACAGTTATTGGCTTCCATGCCAACCTCTTCTACACAAAGGATAACTACCTACGTGGCTTCTACGCCATGATCTTCGCAGCAGTTATACGCGTTTTCCCTTAGTTGGACACGCGTTACACGCTCATTCAAAAGGTTATCTATACGCAGGCAATGGTTATTGTAACCATCGTATAAAAGGGTGATGTGCTTTCCACTACTCGGTTTCTACACCGACTGAGTGGTCACTGTCACTAAAACTCTATAAATAGAGACCTCTATCAACAGAGGTCCGGGGTCAGAAATTGGTCAAGAAATCCAGTATCAGATCCAAGGTCGAAAAACGGAAGATTGAAAGGTCGAGATTTGATCGCAGATTTCAAGAGAGAAGAATCCAGAGCTCAGGCAAAGGGTAGTGATCGACGACTTTGGTATCGAGCATCCACTCTCTTTAGCAACCTTCGAAGCTGCTTTCTGTCTTCTACGGTACTTCTTCATCATCGTGTGGTCCAAGGGACAAAGTGATCGACTGCAGATCAGACTCCTATAGCAATATTTACCTAGATTAAAAAATTGTACTCGATATCCTCGTATAGGATTAATTGTACTACATGTTTGTAAACATAAAGAGCAGATTTTCGTATAAAGCCTCATTTCCATATCTTTCATTTATTTTATCAGACAACACCTATACTGACACCTACCAAAGAACTATTTCTACAAGGGTACTATACTATGAGTTATCTCTAGACTAATGCCTATAGCTCATATGCCCAACCAAGAACTACTCACAGACTCACCAGCTACAATCCCAACAATCAACACTGATACTAACACACAAACCTATTGTGTCACGCTCCAGTCCCAAAATACATAGGACTATGACACGTAAGCATGCCAGCCGTATGAATATGATACTCTAATATATGGAAACCATAACACACGTACACTGTAATATGAATAATAATTTACAAGTGGTAAAACTATCACAAGTTACAGGGTATAATCTAAATCTCATCTATGGAATCAAATATAAATAAATGACCAGTATCTACGAAGCTAGATCTTAATATAAAGTATCTAATGATGGTAGTCAGATGGAAACAAATCCACTATCGAACCAGAATATAGATAAACAAGATAAATGCAATATAAGAATATCAACTAACAATCACGGGCTCGAAGAGAAGACCTCATCGCAATATACGTAGCAAGTCCGGATCTGCGCTCCTGCGAATACTCATGAACAATATACCTGGAAAGGGACCAGGTCCTCAGAGGGACGTAACAAGATACATAAAAGCATGCCATAAAGTAAATACTGTAAAAACTCAAGGGTGACCTAACCATCTAAGTGAAATGCAACTTGAGGACAACTTGAGTGTATGAGAAAGTGTAGGCTAGACATATGCTGACATAATTCACCAATCGTGACAACTGGCTTGTATATGCCACATATGCCCCCATACCTGGGCACTGTAATATAATAACGTCCATACCGCTCCAAAGAACGGGGAATCTGCATAGTATAACGTCCATACCACTCCGAAGAATGGGGAATCTGAATAATATAACATCCATACCGCTCCGAAGAACGAGAAATCTACAAGTATATAACGTCCATATCGTTCCGTCGAATGGGGAATCTAAATAAAGGAAGTGGGTATCCCATACGCCTACTAGTAGTCCTCCCCGCCCAATGATATAAGCATGTTGTATCCCTAACACGCTTCAGCCACTACGCCGAGGCGTCATAACTCTGGCTCATAGTCTATCATCAGAACAGTAGTCCAACCTTACAACCAAACAAGGACAAGGATTGGATCATCATACCATGATAGTCTATGCACCGCCTGCTAATAACTGCTAAGTCTTCTAATATGCATCACTATTAGCAGTTATACCCTATCCGTTGCACTACCTACACGCACAGGTGGCCAACCACATACGTAAGTCCGTGCCCTACATGAGACTCACAACATGTGTAAGAAATGTGTCAAGGCCTGGAAGTCATACCAATAACTCCACAACTTTAGCTGGGTCTACTAGACACTAGGTCAGACACACGTCCTAACGTTAACGCATTCGTTGACTGCACCCGAGTCTCTCTCGGACGTGCACAATTATATAATAATAATATGAAACTAATAATACATAATTTAAACAGTACAACAGAGGCAAGGTATACTTGCCTGGCAAGAAAGCTGCGCAGTACCAATAGCCAGCTCTGGAAGTCGCGTAGAACCAATCCAACAGATCTTCGGGGTCAACGTGCACAGGTACAGGAATCGGGGTGACTGCTGCGGGTTGTCGGGCAAGGGTGACGGGTCTATGATGTCGATGATGACGAGGGTTATGAAGATGATTGAGGTTGCTAAGGGTGATAGTTAAGGGTGATAATGACTATGGTGATTAGGTGATAAGGTGAGGAGGATGCTTTAGGTGGTGGCTGGGATGATGCTAATGATGATGACGATAATGATGAGATAATGAGGATGACCATAATGAGATGATGATGATTACATGGGTGAGGATGATAGGGATGAGGATAATATTGACGATCATGATGATGAGGATGGTGACGATGATGACGGGGATGACAATGTGGATGCTAGCGATTGCGAAGATGACGATGTAGGTGATGGTGATGACGAGGACGATGATATGGAGTTGATGATGATGATGATAATAAAGATGATGATGTGGAAAATGATAATCAAGATGTTCATATGGTAATGGTGGTGATGATGGTTATTGATGACGCGATGGTGATGATCACCGAAATCCGGCCGGGTCTGGGAAGTCCTGCAAGGTGAAGGGGCTGCGTACTTGTGTTCAGGGTGGGGATGCTCGGCCAGGGGAGTCCGACAAAGAGGTAGAGCAGGGGGGATGAGTCAAGGGGAGGGCAAGAGCAGAGAGGAGGAGGTGGAGTTCCTGACAGGGAGGAGAAGAGAGGCGGAGGTTCGGGCGCTGGGTGACCGTGCTCCGACGGTTAGGCGGGGGAAGGAGGTGAAGAAGACGACGAAGGATAGGGAAGCCTGTGCTCAGGCAGAGGGGGTTGCTCCGGCGTCGTGGAGGGGATGAGGTCGGGCGACATCGTGCAGTCGGGTTAGCCGTAGAGGAGTTCAAGCGGCTCTGAGTAGTCGGGTCTCCGGCGGAGGACGAGGCGGGTTCGTGCTCCAGGTGAGCGGGACTGGAGGAGAACGGGAGGAGGGTGACGATGGCGGCGGTAACGGAGTACTGGGGATGACCACGGCGGTGGCAGAGTGCTGTCGTCGAGATGGCAATGGTGGTGGTGTTGGCCGAGTCTTGCTCAGGCGGAGGGAGAGAAGGTAAAGTCGGGGAAGGAGAGGTCGACGAGATGGCCGGAGGGCAGCGGGTGTAGGGTGGATGACGGTTGGGTCACTGGCGAGGTCTTCGGTCGGTTGGCCGGGGAAGGGGGAGATAAACAGTAGGTTGGGGATGGGTCGGCTGAAATAGGGTTAGGATTTAGGTTTTCTAATGAATAATAAACAAGGAGAAAAGATTCTATTTATATGCATGTGAACTAGGGTTTTGTTGACCTAGGAGTGGGCTTGGTCAATACCTCCTTGGGGTTGGGCCTTGGGCTCTCATATGAGGATGTTGGGGCTATAATTTACTTGATTTAAAATGCAAGGATGGGGTTTAAATGAGGGGGCGATGTTGTGCATTTGACATCCCGAAAATTATGGAAAAAAATTTCTATGAAGGGGAAAGTTGGATTTCTTCATGTATTGTCCAATGGTGGGGACACCTCAATGTATTTTTGCATAAAAGTCCCCAACAATTGGAAAAATTGCACAAAGACGGAAATTGGATTTAATTTATTAAATTAAATGCGCACGATATTCTGGAATTAATTAGAAGTACATGGGAATGAAATTAAGTGGGACACAAGTGTCAGGGACGTAGAGGGTACAGTATAGAATTTTAATAAAATTCGAGTTGTATAAAACGGTCAAGATTGTGTCTCCAATTTCGATTGGAACGTACAAGGGTACAGAGTCATATATTATTTAGAAATAAAATAATAATATCTGCAACGAAATTTGTGCGGCTAAAATATAGCACAAGAAAGCATAATTATAAGTTACACAAAGGTCAGAATAGTAGGCGGGCCTGTCTAGGACAAGGTTATAAAATTTGTAGATAGGCAATGGCTAGTGAGGTGCTCCAATTATCGAAGCAACGGTAAAGTGCTCTAAGCGTTATAAAATATCGTATAGTCAAATCAAATGCTGTGTTCTAATTCTAATTGGGTTCAAACTAGCCCTACTTTCACTATCTAAGCCAAGTAGGCCTAATTTTGGGCGAGGGGGTTTACAATCTACCCAACATAAAAATAATTTCGTCCTCAAAATTAAAATAAGTCAAATTTGGTTTAAATCCTTCACATGTGTACATCAGGCAGTCAATCGCAATATCTTCTAAATTTTTTAAAACTTATTCAAATCTATCGCAATCACCCTTAAATTTGATTAACGATTGTTTAGATCAACTTCAACACATTACACTATCTTCTCGATTTTCAAATTAATTAATTCTTATTCAAATCTAATTCAAATTTATATAACATCCCATATTAAAAATTTATATCGCAATCTCCAATTATCATAATCTCCTCTACAAAGCAATTATAATTAAATATTATTTGTATTTTTGACTTATGAATTCCATACTCTTCAGAATTTTCTTTCAATTTACATCCTCAATATTTTAAATAGGTGATCCAACACTCAAAAATTTCATTCTTAATTCAAATCATCGAATCTTAGAATTTAGTCCGACCATGTTCATATTTAGAGTTCTATTTATTTTTCTCAAGATTTAAATCGATGATTCAACCCCCAATTCTTAAAATTCAAATCATGTGCTCAAAATTGAAATTCATTGATCCTCATCATCTTACTTATTCGTCCAAAATTCTAAAAATTAAAATGACTTGACCTTTCAATCAAAGTTTGCTCGATCACAATCTAAAGAATTTCCTCTCAAGCTGATAATGCAACTGCTACCCAACTTAGAATTTATCCATCTATCCCATAAGGATCTTATATTTAAGAAATCTTATTCCTCAATTTACTTAATCATGTTACTCAATCCTCAAAAATTTAAACATCAAATATATCACCTATGATATACCCTTAATCAGCTATAAAGGCAGTCATCTAGTAATATGATTGGCCTAAGGTGTATATCTAGTACTCTCTGTATATCAAACTTATACTAAGCACGAGATTTCGTCTTTCCGAAATAAGGGAGGACGGAGAACAATAATAAAGAGTTCAAGGGGATGGTAATATAATACAAGTACGAGGTTCAAGGAGATTAAAGAATTCAAAAAGGGGAGTTGTCAGGGCAGTTGTGGATTGAAATCCTATTTTGGTAAATTCCTATTCGCACGTTCATATTGGAATAGTTATGTGCCCGATACGATATGCTCAGACATGTCTAGAGGAAGGTATATTCGTCTACTAGTCAACTATATATCTTAATCCACGTAAGGTAGTCATGCGAAGAGCGAACCAAGCGTACTAAGGTTGTTCAGACCCTAATACACTAATTCAGATTTAGACAATGTATTAGTAGGCGTCCCCAATAACACATATGTCATGAACAAGCTCGCTAAAGGAATAAGCTTGCAAAACTAGGCTATAAAATAGCAACATAAATTATGGTAGTTTTCGAATTTATGAATACACTGATGAAAGGAGGTACCAAATAATTCAAGTTCACAAAAACAAAATAAAATAATAACAAGTAAGACTCTATAATATCTACAGTTGTCATACAAACTCCTTGTCTAAGTCGCTAATCGACCGAATAGAGGTATGGGCCTCTAAGTTCTATAGTCTGAATAAACATTATCTTCTGGTGCAAGTCTACAGTTGGTGTCATTCAATTACACTACATTAATAAGGCAAGAGGACTATGTGTTACTAGGTTGTGAGGCATACCTCCCAACATAAAATATTAATTAATTTTGTGATAGTCCTAAGGGGATCCTGCTAATTAATAAGGTATAAACTCTTATTGGGTATATACGAAAAAGAACTTGGTACTTATTAGGGTCTCTTGTTGCATTATTTAGGTAATGACAATCTTAAGTCTTAATCATAGTGCTTATAGAACAAGTATCAATAGTATGAATGGAGAAGTTACTGGCCTTCAAGGGGAAAGATGATATAATCTATATTGAGGTGGGGTACATGTTACGTGATTTAAAACTAAGAATAATCAGATCACAATCTAAAAGAATGACTCAACTATCAAGTTCTAACTACCAAGCACATAATTCAAAGTTCAAGATTACAATTATTATCCTAGCAAACTATATATCCTTATTATAAAGGAATATCACTTGGCCTAAAATCAGAAAGGTTAGGTGGAATGAATTGGAAGATGAAGAATAGAAGAACCTAATTAGTCATCGCACAACTAGCGAGCGTTAGGGTTCAGAGGAACAAGTCATAAAATTAAAATAGAGGGACTCTAGATGGTTTTCTAAGGGGGAGTGGTATGCTAGTTGCTATGTTCAAGGTATGAAAAAATTGTTAATTATGTTCCTCTTGGCTTCCTAATATACTGTCTGCTAATATCAAGAAAAGAGTCTAAATTTATAGTTCTATAATACTACCTCACTATGAAAGTTAAGTTAGTCCTAATTTTCCACCTTGGATTTCTATTGGTCTCTCAATGCTAGGGTCAAACAATTATGGTTAAAAATTTAAACTAATTCTAGTAGTGTCTATACCACTCTCAAGTCTTCATACACATATCGAGGGGTATTGGTACATCAATCTAGAAGTAAGGGTGCTAGGGTTTCATTAGATGTTCTAAACTTAGTGAGGTGTCAATACTCTATTTGTATTCTTAAAAAGAAGGTTACTCTACTTATTATCTAACAACAAGGACTTTTATATTCTAGGAGAAGGATACACTCAAGGAACTAATAGGGAAGCACATGAATCAAGCATGATGTAATTATTCGAATAGAATGGATTGGGAGGAGGATGAGTCTAGTCAGTGTGGATAAGATCCTATACTCTAATCCTAGGTGCAGGCTTGCTCGGTATAGTAATGTAACCGAGACAATATGCTCTTGACCTACATGGGCTACCACTAAAAATATATCACGCCCCAGTCCCAAAATACATAGGACTAGGACACGTAAGCATGCCAGCCGTATAAATATGGCACTCCAATATATGGAAACCATAACACACGTACGCTATAATATGAATAACAATTCACAAGTGGTAAAACTATCACAAGTTACAGGGTATAATCTAAATCTCATCCATGGAATAAAATATAAATAAATGACCAGTATCTATGAAGCTAGATCTCAATATAAAGTATCTAATGATGGTAGTCGGATGGAAACAAATTCACTACCGAACCAGAATATAGATAAACAAGATAAATACAATATAAGAATACCAACTAACAATAACAGGCTCGAAGAGAAGACCTCATCGCAATATATGTAGCAAGTCCGGATCTGCGCTCCTGTGAATACTCATGAACAATACACCTAGAAAGGGACCAGGTCCTCAGAGGAACGTAACAAGATACATAAAAGCATGCCATAAAGTAAATACTGTAAAAACTCAAGGGTGACCTAACCATCTAAGTGAAATACAACATGAGGACAACTTGAGTGTATGGAAAAGTGTAGGCTAGACATATGCTGACGTAATTCACCAATCGTGACAACTGGCTAGTATAAGCCACATATGCCCCCAAACCTGGGTACTGTAATATAATAACGTCTATACCGCTCCGAAGAACGGGGAATCTGCATAGTATAACGTCCATACCGCTCCGAAGGACGGGGAATCTGAATAATATAACGTCCATACCGCTCCGAAGAACGGGAAATCTGCAAGTATATAACGTCCATACCATTCCGTCAAACGGGGAATCTGAATAAAGGAAGTGGGTGTCCCATACGCCTACTAGTAGTCCTCCCCGCCCAATGATCTAAGCATGTTGTATCCCCAACACGCTTCAGCCACTACGCCGAGGCGTCGTAACTCTGGCTCATAGTCTATCGTCAGAACAGTAGTCCAACCTTACAACCAAACAAGGACAATGATTGGACCATCGTACCATGATAATCTATGCTCCGCCTGCAAATAACTGCTAAGTCTTCTAACATGCATCACTATTAGCAGTTATACCCTATCCGTTGCACGACCTATACGCACAGGTGGCCAACCACATACGCAAGTCCGTGCCCTAAATGAGACTCACAACATGTGTAAAAAATGTGTCAAGGCCTGGGAGTCATACCAATAACTCCACAACTTTAGGTGGGTCTACTAGACAGTAGGTCAGACATACGTCCTAACGTCAACGCATTCGTTGACTACACCCGAGTCTCTCTCGGACGCGCACAGTTATATAATAATAATATGCAACTAATAATACAGAATTTTATCAGTACAACAGAGGCAAGGTATACTTGCCTGGCAAGGAAGCTGCGCAGTACCAATAGCCATCTTCGAAAGTCGCATAGGACCAATCCAACAGATCTTTGGGGTCAGCATGCACAGGTACGGGAATCGGGGTGACTGTTGCGGGTTGTCGGGCAAGGGTGACGGGTCTATTATGTCGATTGTTTGATAATAAACAAAAGAAATGAAACTAGGTTTATACGAAACCCTTTCTTTGGTTTACAAACAAGAAAAAAAAAGTACAATTGATCCTATACGAGGATACTAAGTACAAAAATTTAATTCTGGGGAAATATTGCTATAGGAGTCTGATCTGCGGTCGATCACTTTGTCCCTTGGACCACACGATGACGAAGAAGTGTTGTAGAAGACAAAAAAAGGAAGCTTCAAAGACTGCAGAAGGGGTTGAACTCTTGTTGCCAAAGCTCTCTATATGTGCTCTCTTGACTTTGACCTTGACCTTTCTTCGACTCTTTTCTCGACCCTTTTTTCGACCCTTTTCTAAACCCTTTTTTCGACCTTGGACCTCCGTGGCCGGAGGTCTCTATTTATAAGATTTAGGCACAATCGGCATAGAAACCGAACAACGGAGAGAGCTGCACCTTTTATGCGGCAGTTATAATAACTGCTACCCACGTATGAATGATCTTCTGAATCGGCGTATGACACGTGTCCCATTATGAGATAATGCGTATAACTGCTCGTCGAAGATCATGACATGCAAGCCACGTAGATAACTGCCCCTTGCATAGAGATGGTTGGCATAAAGGCCAAATAACTGTCTCATAGGCATAAAAGACAAATAGCTGTTCTGTTGGCGTAAAAGCCGAGTAGCTGTCATGTTGGCGTAGAAGCCAAGTAGGCGTAGAAGCCAAGTAGGTATAGAAACCAATGGGCGTTGAAGCCTGATGCTTTACAAATATATCCTGAGTTGGCGTATTCCGAGGAGATAGCATACGGCGTACTCCTATAGCTGAAAATAGCTAGGTCGGCGTATTTCAAGGAGATAGCGTACGGCGTGCTCTTATAGCTGAAAATAGCCTGATGGCGTAATATTCAAAGGTGATAATGTGGACATATTAGCCATAATTATGGCTCACCCAGTCGTTAAAAGTAGAACCAAATCTCGTTTATTAAATGCAGAGATCTGCCCCATCACGCGCATTAACTGCAGAGACGTGCCTCAAGTTTTGTACGAAGGGCAGCTTTTGATGTGGCGGTTGGTTTCGTCTTATCTTGAGTGTAAAAGCTTATGTCTGCCTATGTAAAACTAGGCAGCATATTCCTTGAATGCGTAAACAATGTCTTATATCAAGGGTTATGTCACAAGACGACAGTCTGGAACTCTGTGCCGAATCATCATTACAGTCGTCCTCTCGATCGATGTGCAGTACTCTTTGTCAGGAGTCAGGTTTACTGCATGATCTGATAGGTTCATTCGAGAAATACGAAGAGTTCCTCGTACAACTTCCCGCTGCATTAAAAATAGATAGGTTTTACGCCGAAGTGGCGATGTAACAACCTTTTTACGCTAAAACAGTTTGGAAATACTGTATTACGCGGGTTATTCTGGAGCTGTATTTTACACTGAATAGCGTTGAAGCTCTGTTGTTCGCCAATGGTTCTGAAGTTATGTCTTACGCCACCCAGTACTGGAGCTCTGCTTTATGCGGCTTCTTGCATGTTGAGGGTTTTACGCGTATAATTTCTCAGCATATTTTTCATGCTTCTACAAGACCCCCTTCAAAGTTTTTAAATTCCTCGTAATTTGAAACACTTTGAATGAAGCATGAAATGATCAAGTTTGACTCGTTCCGCGAGGCTGATTTCTCGACAAATTTTTAGGAGTTTGTTGGGATTCGGTGTGTTCTCCTCTGCCTATATAAATGTGACTGAGTTAACCTTTTTTTCCCACACTTTCTTCACCACACAGAGATGGTTGCCGAGCTTCGTCGGGTCGACTTGAGGAAGAAGAATATCATGTTCTTCTAGCATGTAAGGAGCCGTAAAAAGAGGCATCTTCGAGCAAATATCATATGCAACGATGGATCATGGAAGGATATCATAGCTTCCTTTGCTCGGGATAATCAACAATTTCTTATGGCGATTTGTCCAAGAGAGAGGAAGGGTCGTATTGGACCACACAGCTTGTAAGCTATATTCTCTTCCATCATGGCGCTGGATGAAGGCAGACAGCTTGGCCCTGTCTTCCAGTATTGAGTTGGGTCTGAACCCCCAACACAATTCCTAGGGCATGCCTAGAGGATGGCTTGAATAATTTATATAAGCCCAGTTGTGTATCCTCCCTCCATTCACCATTTTCTTATTCATCGATCGCAGAAGCCGATGGAGTGTCGTAAAAGACGGAAAAAAGATCTCCACCAATATGATAACCTGGCAGAACAGATTCTCGGTATGATTTTAAATGAGAAACCCTTTGTAAAGAAAGGATTTCTATCATATGTAATCATGATTAATAAAATTGTCTTATTTTACGCATCTGATGATTTGCCATATTTGCTGTGAGAAAGTCTGAATATGTGCAGCTTCAGCACGTCTGAATAATTTTACGCCGACTCTGATAAAAGAATATCTGATCTCGTCTTGTCTTTTACGCGTAACAGAAGACGCGTAGAAAGCTGATTAGCATTTAAGTCGAATATCCGAAGTGTCATGCTATTTTGAACGAGGAGTCGCATAAAATTTCTGAACTGTCACTTCTCTGATACGAAGAATTCTTGTTCAGACTATGATCTTCAAGAATGATTTCCCGAAAATCCCTTAAAATAGGGAGAGAAATGGCCGTCAAAATAGGCCATACTTGAACTGTTGAGAAAGGATTCTGACTGGACTTTGGATGAACTTCCAATCGACCCAAGAAAGAAGAGTCATCTTCAATGCTGAACTCTGTATGTTTTGGGTACTTGGAATATTTTGTAGCCAAGAAGGAGCATTTTCTGTATAATCCTTATAATTGGCCATCTGTAGCTTTCAAGCGAAGAATCGTAGATTTGTAGCCTCTGAGCGTAAAAAACTTCTGAGCGTGAAATCATAGATTTGTAGCCTCTGAGCGTAAAGTCGTAGGTTTGTATCCTCTTGAGCATGAAAGCTCGTGAGCGTAAAAGCATCTGGGCATAAAATCGTAGACTTGTAGCCTCTTTGCGAAAACCATAGGTTTGTAGCCTCTCGAGCGTAAAAGCTGTTGAGCATAGAAGCATCCGGGCGTAAAACCATAGATTTATAGCCTTTGAGCATAAAATCATAGATTTGTAGTCTCTTGAGCGTAAAAAAATCTTCTGAGCATAAAATCATAGATCTGCTCTGCGCATAAATTCTGGATCCACTGACTGTCCGTCTTCTTCTTTTAAATGATAGGCTGACGTGGTCCCCAAATCATAATCGAATATTAAATATCGGATTTGGTTAAAAATTTGAAGAGTTATCCGAACTCTATAAATAGTCCATGGTCCTGAGAGAGAAAACTTTTATCTGCCTTCACAAAACCCTTAGCTTTTCAAGAACCTTTCTTCTTCGTTTCTTCTTTCAGAACTCAGAGTCGCCATGGCCCTTAAGCAAGCTTCCACTGCTAAGGAAAAGAAGATTTCTTCCTCTTGTCGATCCTCTGCTCAAGAACGAGCAACTCCCATTAGGCTGAACGAGCTTTGATCGGAATACAGTGCCCCTCCGTCGAGCCGTGCTCCGGATGTCATAGGTAAAAGGACTTCGAGGGAGAATAGAGGACTTTCTGCACACATTGTACGTGTATGCGAACCAATATGCCCACATTTCTAATGTGTCAGCGTAAAACCATATTTTTGCAGTCTGACGTAAAAAGCTCAGGCTGTCAAAATTTGGCGTATACTACAAACTTTGAGTTTTACACGCTGGATGAAAATTTCGGCATAAAAACTCAAATTTTGGCAGTCTGACGTAAAAGCACAGACTGTTAAGCTTTGGCGTATACTGCCAACCTTGAATTTTACGCCTCAGAAATAGGTTCCGGCGTAAAAGCTCACGTTTTTTGCAGTCTTAGCGTAAAAGCACAGACTGGTAATCTTTGGAACAAACTGTAAGAGTGTAGTGTAGAAACTGACTTGTTCTCTTACGTTTTGTAGTGGACTTGCAGATCCCTATTTTGGCTGAGGTGATGGGCTCTGCTGCCGGGATACTGAACTCAAATTATCTGGAGGATTTGTCGCATGTGACATTCTCTATTTCTGGAGCCAATTACCCTGAAGAGAGGGGAACCCTGGTATCGTCCTAAGGAGAGCGCATGCTGCTGAGTATGATCAGTGGGGAACCCCTGACATATATAGACGGGACGGAGTATAAAAAGCCAAGCTTCTTGTTCGGGGACATTATTGACAAGCAATCCCAGACCAAGCCCAAGAAGAAGGACTGGGTATTCACTGCTGAGGGCACGGTCATGTATTTGCCGAAGATGCCCAGGGATTTCCCTATCTCGGCCTTCTTTCATGCCACCCATCCTACGAAGATGGTGTAGGTGCTGACTTCCGATCTTCACGGCCGACCGGGGAAAATCTTATACAGCAAAGAATACTACGGGGGGGCCTATATGAGTCATCCCTCGGGCCCTGTTATGCCCTTTAGGGATTACTGCCGGGTAGTGTTCCGAGCGAGGACACGTCGCTGATCCAACCAGTTCAGATGTCGACCTTCTGCAACGACTTTATGGGGCAGGAAGGAATGTACCCCAGAGTCAACCCTCGGACCAATGGATGGCTTAGTCCGGGGAATCTCCGATGGGCCAGTTTGACTGCATGGGCCCTGAAGCTTTTCCAGTGAGAGCTGGAAAGTATTGGCTTGTTCGCGGCCGTGAGTGCCACAAGTGTTGGGTTGCCTGTCAACCCTAACTTGTTCTTAGCCTTGATGGAGCGATACAATTCGCTCACTGGGACTTTTGCCACTCCGCTGGGGGAGTTGGACTTAGCCCTTCATGAGATGGCAAAGATTTCAAGGCTGCCACTGGGGGATATTCCTTATGAAGAGTACGTCCCTACAAACAGGGAGTTGAGGGAAACAAACCCTTGAGTGGTGGCAGTATATCAGGAGCTGATGAGCCACTACCTTGCTTTCACCACTTTCTACAAGGAGCCGTCTGATTTGGCTTACACCAACAAGTGGGCAACATATCTCTTCTTCTACCAGGCCATAAATGCTAAGCCGGACAAGGTGGTAGATAGGCAAGATAGGCCCTTGAACCTCCTGAGCATGCTCAATGCTGACACGGTCGACGACCTCATCGAAGATGCAGGAGCTCCGGATCATATTTTTGACGAGGAGATAGAGGGTTATCCGGCCGGCACAAGAGCCTTTAGTTATATGAGGCATTGTGGGAAGCCTTTGTCGAAGGAAGCTCAATTGGCTGGCTTTCTCTCCGTCTGGCTACGCCGCTGGGTAGTGCCGGGTATTACGTCTGCAGATCGCATCCATCACAACACCTTGTGGCCTGTAATGCGTTTAGTGTTCGGAGAAAGACTGGGCCTGCTTCCTGCTATGGTATATAGAATACAAGTAGGCCTGAGGGCGCTTACTGATGGGATGCTAGCTGATGATACGCAGCGTGAAAGCTTTTCCACGGTGGAATTACCATTCCTGTACTTGATGGGATGGTTAATTCTTCACAATGCCCGGGTGATGTCTCCCGGTTCTGCCAGCAGTTCAGGAAATAATTTCTTGCTGAATTATAAGAATTCCTCTTGGAACGTGGCGACCGTCACAGATTGCCAGCGGGCGTTAAACATAGCCCACAGCTGGAAGATCTTCTGTATCGTTCCTCCTGTACACATCAATCAACAGGGGAGGAAACTCAAGAATGAAGGTCAGGGGAGAACCATTCTTTCTTCTGAAGCCTTCTATTGGTTGGTCTGGATTATACCTTCCCACTTGCTGTACAAGAGTGATGATCATTGCTTCTTGGAGCCTATCTGCCCAGTCGGTTCGCCAGGCAGTTTGGGTATGATCAATTGCATGTGGGAAATGCTATTACCATCTTCAAGTCCAGAGGTAGACTTATTGATGGAGCCAGAGGGTGGCGGTACTTCATCGCGGGATGCACTGGTGCAACTTATGTGGTGCCTGTGACTTCTCTTTCTATGGAGCTACGCATGCTTCACTCGTACGTGCAGATCTATGCGTCCATCAATACCTTACATCGTAATTCTGATATGCATGGAAGTTTTAGAATGCCCTCCCATAGATCTACTTGAAGGGAGGATGTTCCGTCTGTTTCCTCGGATGAGAATGAAGACACCACCAGGACAGACGAATTCTTAACCACAATACCGAGAGGCGTACTAGCTTCGACTGCAGAGCCTTTCATTATCCCCCATAAAAGGAAGACTTCTACTCCGAAAGAACCTTCTTCCCGCAAGAAGAGGATTGCCAGAGGTACGAAAAGGGCTTCTACCAGGGAGGCTTCTAGGAGCAAGCCTGTTGTTTCCCCGGTTGGGGATGATTTGTTGATTAGAGGTCCTTCTCCTTTTAGAGAGGGAACCTCCTCAGTTCCGGTCGGCAGTACCGGAGATTTTTTGCTCGAGATCGCTGCTACTACTGCTTCAGGTAGTGCTACAAGATCGCCTACAAGGCCGAGCATCTTAAGAATACCTTTATCCAGACCAATAATGGGAATAACCCCTACCTCGTTTGTAAATATTTCCTGCGAGATTCTACCCGATGAGCCTCGATTGGATCTTGGTGACGACTGGGAAGAATACCCACCAGTGTCAGTTGGTGCACCCCCTTCTACAGGTATGACAGCTCACTTAGCCTTATTAAGAACTGATTTAGCTGTACTGGCTGCGGACGCGACATATATACCATCGGCCATGGGTAAATATCGTCTTTTATGCCTCCTTTTGGAAAATTAACATCGAGTTCATATTAACTTTCTCTTATCTTCTTTTCAGGGGAAGACAACTCAGGGTAGGGCGGAGTCGACGCAGCCTTTGACTTTGTTGTGGCTCCTGCCGATGAAATGGTGGTGTTCGACCTTGGAGGGGCAATATTTTTGGGTGTTGTCTCGCCCAATACAGTCCCGATATCTTCAGAGGAGGATGAGCCCATCATAGCGACTATGCCTCCTTTGTTGAGTACGCCAGCCACTTCAACCGTTGCTGGTGCTTGTTCTTTTGTAGCGACATCTGTGGAGGCAACAACTGTGGCAACTTCCTCTGCAGTTATTCCTGGAGGGAGATTTACTGATATCGCAGCCACTTCCAGCGTCCATTCGAATTTTTCCATGCTAGTTGAGCAGTATACTAACGTTTTCTACATCACTTTGAAAATGCTGATATCAATGGTGCTGGAGAAGAATCTAGGCTTCGAGGCTCTGAAGATGTCCTTCCAGCTTGCGATAGCGCCGATCAAAAATTTCAACGACGCTGGGAGAGCTGATGCGCTGGAGCAAATAGTTAATGGTTTAGAACAACCCATTAACAAATATTTGTACTTATCTCGAGGCAACGTCGATGATATGATTCAGGCCGAGTACGATTCCTTGACTGCGCAGCTTGCTGAACAGATAGAAGGCTTGAATAAATCCATCCAGACACATCGGCAGGAGATGGAGGAAGGGAAAGCCGTCTTGGAGGAGGTTATTCCTCTTCAAATAAAGTGCAAGGCCTAACATGAGGGAAATGAAGCGAGGGTCCGCATACTAGAAGCCAAACTCGCTCAGGCAAAGAAGTGGGCTCTCTAGTCATTGGCAGCTCTAGATGTGGTGAATGGCCGACTGGATACAGCTCAGCAGAACTTGGCACGTGCAGGAGTCACCTGCACCAATTTTGTTCATGCTTTGTCTGAACTATCTTCCTTGAACAATGAGGAGGCAAGGCTGGAGCGGGCTCACGCTAACATCTTGAACTCCAGGAATGAGAGGATGGCCTCCTTGGCGCAGCAGATTCGTGATTTGACTGCTCCTCCCCAATGATATACTTTTTGCTTCTTTATGTAATTTTGCTCTTCACGGAGGTAATAAAGAAACTCTATCTGACTTTGTGGACCTATCATTTTGGAATATAAATGACAGGCTAGGGTAAAAGTGATATCAGAGGTAATATGGACGTGATATCCCTTCGGTAAGCTTTAGCTGGATATATTTATTCAGAGGTTATATGGATAGAGTATGATCCAACTTAATTTGTGTACAAAACATTATCAGAGGTAATATGGATGTGATAGGTTTTGAAGTTCCAAATTAGTTAAACATATCTATTCAGAGGTCATAAGAACATGATAGAATATGCTCCAACTAGTCTTTGTATGTAGTGTTGTCAGAATAAGATCTTCACCATACTCCTTTGAACAAGGGAGATTAAGCGTAGTATCTCTTCAGGAATTTGTCGTTGATAGGAGCCATTAACAAGTCTCCATTAGGCTTGGCTAATCTGTAAGCTCTATTTGAAAACGTTGTTTCAATCACATAAGGGCCCTCCCATTTGGGCTGGAATTTACCCTTACTCTTGTGTGTAATAATCATTGGTCTTTTCACAGCTAGAACTAGCTCGCCAACTTTGAACACTCTCTCCTTTATTTTTTGATTAAAAGCTCTAGAAATACGTGCCTGGTAGAATGCAATGCGCTGTTGAGCTTGAAGGCGTTTCTCGTCTAATCCTTCTAGCTCTTGAAGCCGTAGTCGATCATTCTTTTCCTGAGTCAACTCATTAGCCACTGCTATTCTGAGGGATGGAATTTGGATTTCAATAGAGAGAACTGCTTTGCACCCGTAGACTAATGAGAATGGGGTACAACCCGTCGGTGCTCGTACCATTGTGCGGTATGATCAGAGACACTCTTCGAGCTTCTTATTCCAATCTTTTTTGTTCGTAGAGACGAACTTCTTCAAGATTTTGATAATGGTTTTGTTTCAGGCTTCCGCCAAACCATTAGCAGCTGTATTATATGCCATAGAGGCCATATTTTGTATCCGATTCTTATCGCAAAATCGGTGAAACGCTTAGCTGATAAATTGAGGCTCATTGTCATGAATTATCCTTCGAGGTATCCCAAAGCGATAAATGACATGGTGTTTGATAAAGCTGATCACGTTGGATGTCTTTACCTCAGCAAGGGGGATCGCCTCCACCCATTTAGAGAAATAATCGATAATAGCCAATATGAACCGATGTCCTCTAGAAGATGACGGGTGAATAGGACCAATGATGTCCATACCCCATGCTTCGAAGGGCCATGATGCAATGGTAGGATATAGATACTCAGAAGGCTGATGTATATAATCCGCGTGAACTTGACAGGCTTTGCATTGTCTTTCATATTTTATTGCATCTGCCATTATAGTAGGCCAATAGTAGCCCTTCCTCTTGATACGATCTTGTAACTTAGGACCGGGTTGATGTGCTCCACATACACCATCGTGAGCTTCTCGGATAACCTATTTTTTATCATTGTCGGAGTGACATCGTAATAGCAGTCCATCATAAGTTCGACGGTATAGACTTTGGAAAGAAGCATCAAAATAGAAGCGTAATGATCGTCTTTTAACCGATACTGCTTCTTTGGGATCTTCTGGTAAGATTCCGTATGCCACAAATTCTATAAAGGGATTTCTCCAGTCTCTCTTAGGAGGCACCGTGTTTATAGTGTAGCTGCGTTCTATGTAAAAGTTATTTTTCACACAGAATAGATCTCTGTTGAGAAGAATTACCAAATTTTATCTTCTTATAGGAATAGCTAGATCTGCAGCTAGACTGGCCAGAGCATCAGCTTCCAAATTTTGAGATCGAGGCACAAGCTCTAGGAAGAATCCTTTGAAAGACATTGCAATCTCGATCGTTGCTTGGTGATAAGGAATGAGGTCTGGATTGCGGACTTCATATATTCCTCTGACCTGATTGACGATCAGCAAAGAATCATCAAAAGCTTCCAGGTATTCCACAACTTGGAGCCCGATTAATAGGGCGTTATCCTCTTCCACATTATTGGAGCAGGGTTCGCTAAGAGAATATGCTCGGTAGATGACGAGTTTATCAGGAGTGACCAGGATAATTCCTACTCCTGAAACCACGTTTCCCCTGGAACCAGTCCTGGAGGCACCATCGAAGAATAGCTGCCATGTATTAATTTCCATTACGGAATTACATTCTGCAACTTCGTCGGGAATGTCCTCGTATAGTTTAGAGGTTTCCGGAATTGGATGAGCAGCTAAGAAATTAGCCAAGGCCTGACCCTTTATGGACTTCTGAGGGACGTACACCATATCATATGGTGTTAATAACATCCCCCAAGTCGTGAGTCGTGAATTGAGAACACTCGGCTTGTTCATCAATACCCGAAGAGGATTGATCCTAGAGATGATATGAATAGTTTGGCCTGTGACATAATGTCGCGTCTTCTGAATGGCGAACATTAAGTCCAAGCATTCTTTCTCCACTGGACTGTATCGGTGTTCAGCTCCGACCATCATCCTGCTTAAATAGTACATAGCCTGTTCATGACCTTCCTCATTCTTCTGTGCGAGGAGAGCTCCCAAAGAATGATCCATTGCTCGAATATACAACAAAAATGGTCTTCCTATGACGGGAGGCACCAGAACTGGAGGATTAGTGAGGTAGCATTTGATATCATTAAACGCTTGCTGACAGGTTTCGTCCTATACGAAGGACACACCTTTCTTTATGAGGCGAAAAAAAGTTTGACATCTTCCAGAGAGGTTGGATATGAATCTCCTAATATAAGCCAGACAACCTTGAAATCCCCTGAGTTCCCTCAGATTACGGGGTGGCCGCATTTCTAAGATGGCCTTCACTTTATCAGGGTCCACTTGAATGCCTTTGGCGGTAATGAAAAATCCCAGAAATTTGCCACTGGATACACCAAGAAAGGACTTTGTAGGATTCATTTTGAGTTGATGTTGGCGAATCAACTCGAATACTGTCTTCAAGTCTTGGATATGATTACCCTTGAGACGGCTTTTGACAGCAATATTGTCTACGTAATATTCCACTATTTTGCGTAAATGCTCATGGAATATGTTACTCATAGCTCGCTGATATGTAGCCCCGGCATTCTTCAATCCGAAAGGCATGACTGTGTAGCAGTATACCCCCAGTGGTGTACGAAAGGCAGTATGCTTCTCGTCTTCAGGATGCATCTTGATTTGATTATATCCTGAGAATCCGTCCATGAAGGACATGCGTTCAAAACCGCATGTATTGTCGATCATGACGTCTGTGATGGAAAGAGGGAACTCATCCTTGTGGCAGGTCGCATTGAGATCTCTGAAGTCGATACAAATACGAACTTTCCCACTTTTCTTCATGACCGGGACAACGTTGGCGACCCAATCGGGATGTTGTTCTTTCATGATGAAACTGCAGGCTATTAACTTATTGATTTCAGCTTCGATGGCATCCACCATATCCGGGTGGAACCGGCGTTGGTGCTACTTTACAGGTTTTGAATTGGACAGTATGTTGAGCTTATGAGTAGCCACTTTTGGATCAAGACCTGGCATATCCTCATAATTCCACGCAAAGAGATCAATATATTCTTTTATCAGCTGGATTATTTCTTCTCTTTCTTCTTCGGAAAGATTATTACTGACGAATATCGGCTTTGGTGAAAGTTCATCCCCAACATCGATTTGGATAACTTTATCTTCAGTGGGTGGTTCTTTCTGCTCGAACTGGAGTTCCCATTGTGTATCCATTTGTTGTGCCCATGAGTCATTTTTAAACGGTTCAGATTCTTATGCTTTTGCTTCAAGAGAATATGTAAATACCGTATTTGCTGACAATACTCGTTCGAGATCAGCATATGAGTCAGAGAACAACGAGTCATCTTGAGAAGAGGAAAATATATCCTCACTTGACTCAGAATTTACAAGGGAGGTGGTATACCCTAACCCAAAATGAGTTCGTTGACAGTAGGGATCACCATGCAACGGCATTCGCCTGCCTTTCCCATAGTTGAGGCCTGGTTCTGACTTCAGATCATAACCCATACTTTGCATAATCTTCAAAGCTTGTGGGCTGTATCTGTGAACTTGTATTTTGCCAGCATCAGATTCGTTAGAATCTTCTTGTACAATCGGTCTGTTGCGCATGCGACCGAAGACTATTGGATTCTGATTGCTGCGAGTAGGCGGGATAATAAAGATAGAATCTTTATGTGGCCCATATGTCGTGATGACGTTAGATGTTGACGTAACTTCCCATACATACGGATGATAGGAGTCTATAGATTCCAAGAATTTTTGTGCTATAGGTTCTATATCATTATGGGCGAAGGATTCCTGATTGGGAAATTGAGCGTCAGTATACTGGAAAAAAGAATCTTTATTACCGTCAGAAACCATGTTCCCGGTTGTATTTAAATCAGTTGGCTGCTTGTTGCGCCTGAGGTTGATGACCAAAGGTGGAGGCTTCCGGTTCAAAGTGATCATTAGAGGATCGCTTTCTTCTCCTGATTTGGTTTTTTCAAGTGAATAGCCATGGGTTCCATGCCTTTCGGACGGGTAGTCTGCCCTTTTACCTGGATTGACAGAGGTTGCTCAGCAGATGGTTCTCCTGGCTCCCGGTGGGGCTCTACCTCCGTCTTGCCTGACACCTCTTTCATGTAGTCTTGGGTGTACAACTGGCATCGGAATAGTAGGACTCTACTCCCTTGAACGGGTTAAGGTCAGCAAATTCCATTTTTACTGTTCCTTGGGCATCTATATATTTGAAGCATTGATGTAGAGTCGAAGAAACAATATTGTGATCGTGGATCCATAGTCTGCCTAACAGAATATTGTAGGATACCTCTGAATCAATGACATAGCATGTAGCTACTGATCTAAGATCTCCTATCTAGATCCTCAGCCGAATCTTCCCTAACGGCTTACTTTTCCTGGCGTTGAAGCCCACGATTGTAGTGGTAGTGTAAGCCAGTTCGCTTGTAGGAATCCTCAGCGGTCTGAGCAGACTATGAGGGATAATGCTGATCGACGATCCCAGATCTATGTGAATCCGGTCTTCCTCCATGGAATCGACGTATCCGGTATAATAGAGGGGTCTGTCATGCCGGTTATGTTTCAACAGCATGTCATCTTGAGTAAAAGTGATGTTGGGGACCAGTTCCATCACACTATGGCATTGAGGACATGCCACAGGTTCTTTATCGGGGGACTTGAGCTGAGTCAAGCATATATCCGCCTGCATTAACGCTTCACTCAAGGATTGACGAGTGTCTTTGGACATCCTTAGGAGCTCGAAAATAGACAATTTGGCTGGTGTATTGGCCAACTGGGCTAGGATGTCGAAGTTATATGGCTTCTCCAAACATTTGTTTTGAATATT
This sequence comes from Iris macrosiphon, assembly GCA_036927795.1. Classification (NCBI taxonomy): domain Eukaryota; kingdom Viridiplantae; phylum Streptophyta; class Magnoliopsida; order Asparagales; family Iridaceae; genus Iris; species Iris macrosiphon. Next base: position 112,125,221 of record JAYESA010000008.1, on the reverse strand, counting down.
CTTCAAAGGTTTATCAAAGCGCACTTCTTTTATTTGCCCTTGTCCGCCGAAATTGGTCTAGAAGGACCTGCCTCTGGTATGACAGATTCAGGCTTTGGAAGTTTGGTAGCTGAAGTGTCTGCCATTGCATCTTCCTGATTTTCGCCATAGTCCTTGAGGTAGGCTTTCCCTGAACGGGTTCAGGTAGCCAAAGCCTCTTCTTCTGATGCCGGGGTTATTGCAACCATATGGCATGGTTTACGTCTTGAGTTATTTTTAGACTTAGCCTTAGCAGCTTGAGTCTCTTCCTCAATCTCTGACACCAGATCAGGATGAACCCATATAATCTCACCACGCTGGGTAGTTAGGGGTACCAGGTCATGATTTTGACCCCTGGTCGGAGGGAGGTTAACGATGTTCATCATTGTCCAGAAAATAGGTACAACACCATCCAGAATTTCTTGAGGAGGCAGATTGCCAAATTGGAGAGAGATCATGTTGGCAATGATCGTCTTCTCGCTCTTGCACAGAGTGATGGCCTTGGCGTCGATCAACTCCTGGATTTTCCTCTTTAGTACATAATACGCCTTTGTGGGGTGATGTATGTACCTATGGAAAATACAGTACTTAGGATTATTGGTACTGCCGACTTCGTTAGGCCGCTTTACCTCGGGGAGGGTAAGCTTGCCACTTTTGACAAGACATTCGAATATGCTCGGAATATCGTCGTCATCAAAAAAATTTGCTTCAATTGGCCTGGAAGTCGCAGGTTTCGTCTGTGTGGTTGTCAGAGTATTTTGCCTGGACGTATTGATCGCCAGAGCTTCTTTTCCTTTGGAACCACGAGGATGGTCGCTATTGGAGGATGACCTCTTCCCTCTATCAGAGGTAGAGATCATGATTCCATTGTCACGCGCCTTCCGACTGTTGTCTTCAGCGGCTACCGCTGAGATGATAAATGAGTGCCAATCATGGAACTGATATGGTCCAGTCAATATCGAGATTAGTGGAAGAAGGTTTTTTCTGAAAATATCCACCAAGGCTGAATCCGGAACTCCGAGAGGCATTTACAAAGTGGCCTGACAAAAACGTTCGAAAAAAGTATGAACGCTCTCTTTCTCCTTCTGCTTTACTTCGATGAGTGAGGACATAGACATGTCCATCCCTCCTTCGTAGAATCACGCGAAGAACAGAGTCTTAAAATCTTCAAAGAAAGTAATGCAGTTGTCCGCAAGACTACGGTACCACTGATAGGCCACTCCAGACAGACATCCTTTAAACACTCGAGTGAGAAGGGCGTCATTCCCTTGCAATAAAACTGTCATCATGCTAAAGTAGTTCATGTACTGGCTCGGTGATGTCTTTTCCTCAAACAAAGCCATAGCCTGTGGTTTGTATTTCGGAGGGAAAGGGATCTCATCCTAGATAGTTGGGTAAGGTTGGTTGATTTCCAACTTCTTGAGCTGATCCTTATGCTTCAAGGCATCAAATTGGGCTTTTAATTCCCGCACTGCCTGCATCGGGTCTTCAGCTGGTAAAGGGACCACAGAGTGGTGAGAGATCGGTTGTATCGTAACTCCAACATAAGGTAATATATTCTCCGAGTTAAAAATGGAGGAGCTGCTGACTCTTGATTTAGAACAGGCTTCTGGTTCGCATTGGATGGTGGTAGGTCCACCCCCACACATATTTGAGTCGGAGGAACCGATGCTGGAGCTATAGTAGCTGTGTGTTGAGTCAGCATTATCTGGTGCATGTTCTCCATCACGGAATGTATCTCTTTCAGTGATGTCTCCAATACAGCGATGCGTTGCTCAGTACTTCCTGATGGGGAAGCCTCTTCGCGTTCATCTTCAATGGCATAGACTCCTATTTCTCTGGATGCTATGGAAGGATCAGTATAAAGCTCTGTAGAGATTGAATCTATACTTTCAGCATCTGATTCAGGAAATTGGCGACCCCCAGTGTCGAAATCAAAAGAATATGAAGTCGGTTGTCGTGACCTCGAACGGGTATTTCGAAATACACCAGCTTTAATATTCTCAAGGAGTTTGTTGAATCTCCTTTGGCTTGGAGTTCTAGAGGGATGACGTCTTGAATTTGACCTTCCTCTTGGAACGTGTGAAGCCATGTTCACTGATGCGAATGTAGGCTCTTCTTCCTGTAAAGACAGAGAGTAGTTCAACCGGTCAAAAACTGACCGTTTTGCCTTAGAACAGCAATAATTAACTACAACTTTATGACTATTACAACAATGCTCCCTAGGAGGTGTAATAGACATGTTAGAAGATCCCCCATCTTTGCGCTTCTGGATCAGAAGTTTACGTAAGTCAGGAGGATTAACAGAAGAAGAAAGCTCATTCTGCCTTTTTACATTAGTGGGAATGCAGATATTGGGAATCATAAGTCTCTCCCTGCCATACGAATACAGCAGTTCAGCCATGTGAGTAGCACATGATCCATGAAGAGCGTATCTGTCCGCGTACTGGGCCTTCTTTACGCTGAAGGGCTTGTCCTGGCATAATCTGGAGCTTTGCACAGGTTGGCGTAAAATTGAGGAAGTCCTTAATCGGCCGTCAGCATTCCGCGTAATCTGAAGAGCGGGCAGATTCTTCTCTTGATGGCGTAAAGGCCGAGAGGTCGGGAAATCTGCCACTTGTTTTTCCTTGCGGTGATTGCAAGAACCATCTGCCTCTTTATAGAGAGGAGATGTATTTTTATGCGCGAAGCGCGTGTGGAATTTCTGATTTGGCACTGAGACATTATTATAAATTTTGTCTGCCACGTCACAGACGGAAGACTGAATTTTACGTGCGGGGCGCGGAGTAGACTTCTGGATTGGCACTAAGGCATTGCCAGAAGTTTCGTCTGCCACGTCACGGATGGGAGACTGAATTTTACACACAGGGCACGGAGTAGACTTCTGGATTGGCACTAAGACATTGCCAGAAGTTTCGTCTGCCACGTCACAGACAGAAGACTGAATTTTACGCGCGAGGCACGGAGGTTGCGGTGCTACAACCTTGTTGGTCGGAGTGAGAGAGTCCGTAGGAAGGGTAGAGGATGTCCGAGGCATCCATACTTTACGCAATTTCCTGCTGTCTTAGATAGAGACAGAATGAGAGCTACCCCCTGCTCGAAGCATGTCTTCGTAAGCTGATTGGTCGAATTTGACGACCAAGGTCTTCCTCGTTGATCCTATGGATACAGCATCGTGTTAAGCAATGGCTTTCTCGTCAAATGAGAAAGTAGTCCCCAGCAGAGTCGCCATCTTGTGTTTGATAATAAACGAAAGAAATGAAACTAGGTTTATACGAAACCCTTTCTATGGTTTACAAAAAAAAAAAAGTATAATTGATCCTATACGAGGATACTAAGTACAAAAATTTAATTCTGGGGAAATATTCCTATAGGAGTCTGATTTGCGGTCGATCACTTTGTCCCTTGGACCACAAGATGACGAATAAGTGCTGTAGAAGACGAAAAAAGGAAGCTTCAAAGAGTACAGAAGGGGTTGAACTCTTGTTGCCGAAGCTCTCTATATGTGCTCTCTTGACTTTGACCTTGACCTTTCTTCGACTCTTTTTTTGACCCTTTTTTTGACCCTTTTCTCGACCCTTTTTTTGACCTTGGACCTCCGTGGCCGGAGGTCTCTATTTATAAGGTTTAGGCACAGTCGACGTAGAAACCGAACAGCGAAGAGAGCCGCACCTTTTACGCGACGGTTATAATAACTACTACCCATGTATGAATGATCATCTGAATCGGCATATGACGAGTGTCCCATTATGAGGTAATGCGTATAACTGCTCGTTTAAGATCACGGCATGCAAGCCACGTAGATAACTGCCCCTTGAGTAGAGATAGTTGGTATAAAGGCCAAATAACTGTCTCATAGGCATAAAAGCCAAATAGTTGTTCTGTTAGCGTAAAAGCCGAGTAGCTGTCATGTTGGCGTAGAAGCCAAGTAGGCATAGAAGCCAAGTAGGTGTAGAAACCAAGTAGGCATAGAAGCCAAGTAGGTATAGAAACCAAGTGGGCGTAGAAGCCTGATGCTTTGCAAATATAGCCTGAGTTGGCGTATTCCGAGGAGATAGCATACGGCGTACTCCTATAGCTGAAAATAGCCAGGTCAGCGTATTTCAAGGAGATAGCATACAGCGTGGTCCTATAGCTGAAAATAGTCTGATGGCATAATATGCAGAGGTGATAATGTGGACATATTAGCCATAATTATGGCTCACCCATTCGTTAAAAGTAGAACCAAATCTCGTGCATTAAATGCAGAGACGTGCCTCGAGTTCTGTACGAAGGGCAGCTTTTGACGTGGTGGTTAGTTTTGTCTCATCTTGAGCATAAAAGCTCATATCTGCCTGTGTAAAACTAGGTAGCATATTCCTTGAATGCGTAAACAACGTCTTATATCAGGGGTTATGTCACTAGACGACAGTCTGGGACTCTGTACCGAATTATCATTATAGCCGTCCTCTCGATCGCTGTGCAGTACTCTTTGTCAAGAATCAGGTTCACTGCATAATCTGACAGGTTCATTCGAGGAATACAAAGAGTTTCTCGTACAACTTCTCGCTGCATTAAAAGCAGATAGTTTTTACGCCGAAGTGGCGATGTAACAACCTTTTTACGCTGAAGCAGTCTGGAAATACTGCATTATGCGGGTTGTTCTGGAGCTGTATTTTACGCTAAATAGCGTTGAAGCTCTGTTGTTCGCCAATGGCTCTGAAGTCATGTCTAACGCCACCCAGTGCTGGAGCTCTACTTTATGCGACTTCTTGCATGCTGAGGGTTTTACGCGTATAATTCCTCAGCATATTTTTTATGCTTTTACATCGATGATGACGAGGGTTATGAAGATGATTGAGGTTGCTAAGGGTGATATTTAAGGGTGATAATGACTATGGTGATTAGGTGATGAGGTGAGGAGGATGCTTTAGGTGGTGGCTGGAATGATGCTAATGATGATGACGACAATGATGAGATGATGAGGATGACCATGATGAGATGATGATGATTACATGGGTGAGGATGATAGGGATGAAGATAATATTGACGATCATGATGATGGGGATGGTGACGATAATGACGGGGATGACAATATGGATGCTAGTTATTACGAGGACGACGATGTAGGTGATGGTGATGACGAGGACGATGATATGGAGTTGATGATGATAATAAAGATGATGATATTGAAAATGATGATCATGATATTCATATGGTAATGGTGGTGATGATGGTTATGGATGACGCGATTGTGATGAACACCGGAATCCGGCCGAGTCTGGGAAGTCCGACAAGGTAAAGGGGCTGCGTGCTCGGGTTCAGGATGGGGAGGCTCGGCCAGGGTAGTCCGACAAATAGGTCGAGCAGGGGGGATGAGTCAGGGGAAGGCATGAGCAGGGAGGAGAAGGTGGAGTTCCTGACAGGAAGGAGAAGAGAGGCGGAGGTTCGGGCGCTGGGTGACTGTGCTTCGGCGGTTAGGCGGGGGAAGGAGGTGAAGAAGACGACGAAGGAGAGGGAAGCCTATGCTCAGGCGGAGGGGGTTGCTCCGGCGTCGTGGAGGGGATGAGGTCGGGCGGCATCGTGCATTCGGGTTAGCCGTGGAGGAGTTCAGGCGGCTCTGAGTAGTCGGATCTCCGGCAGAGGACTAGGCGGGGTCATGCTCCAGGTGAGCGGGACTGAAGGAGAACGGGAGGAAGGTGACGATGGAGGTGGTAACAGAGTGCTGGGGATGACCACGGCGATGGCGGAGTGCTGTCGTCGAGATGGCAATAGTGGTGGTGGTGTTGGCCGAGTCTTGCTCAGGCGGAGGGGGAGAAGGTGAAGTCGGGGAAGGAGAGGTCGACGAGATGTCTAGAGGGCGGCGGGTGCAGGGTGGATGACGTCGGGGTCTCCAGCGAGGTCTCCGTTCGGTTGGCCGGGGAATGGGGAGATGAACAGTAGGTTGGGGATGGGTCGGCTGAAATAGGGTTATGATTTAGGTTTTCCAATGAATAATAAACAAGGAGAAAAGTTTATATTTATATGCATGTGAACTAGGGTTTTGTTGACCTAGGAGTGGGCTTGGTCAATACCTCCTTGGGGTTGGGCCTTGGGCTCTTATATGAGGATGTTGGGGCTATAATTTACTTGATTTAAAATACAAGAATGTGGTTTAAATGTGGGGGCGATGCTGTGCGTTTGCACATCCCAAAAATTATGGGAAAATTTTTCTATGAAGGAGAAAGTTGGATTTCTTCATGTATTATCCAATGGTGGGGACACCTCAATGCAATTTTGCATAAAATTCCCCAACAATTAGAAAAATTGCACAAAGATAGAAATTGGATTTAATTTATTAAATTGAATGCGCACGATATTCCAAAATTAATTAGAAGTATGTGGGAATGAAATTAGGTGGGACACAGGTGTCAGGGACGTAGAGGGTACAGTATAGAATTTTAATAAAATTCGGGTTGTATAAAACGGTCAAGATTGTGTCTCCAATTTCGATTAAAACGTACAAGGGTACAGAGTCGTATATTATTTAGAATTAAAATAATAACGTCTGCAACGGATATTTTGCGGCTAAAATATAGCACAAAAAAGCATAATTATAAGTTACACAAAGATCAGAATAGTAGGCGGGCCTGTCTAGGATAAGGTTATAAAATTTGTAGATAGGCAATGGCTAATGAGGTGCTCCAATTATCGAAGCAACGGTAAGGTGCGCTAAGCGATATAAAATATCGTATAGTTAAATCAAATGCTGTGTTCTAATTCTAATTGGGTTCAAACTAGCCCTAGTTTCACTATCTAAGCCAAGTAGCTACTGAACTAGAGGTACTAAAGATATTTCTATTCTTAAATTAGCAAGGATAATGGAGAAAAATCTCAATGAATCAAGGTTGATGGATAGAAGCGATATATTAAGAATCAATTTAAGATATACTCTGATAATCATACACATCTGTTTGAAATTATATTACCCAGAATCCTCGCCAATATACCAACCGATGCACGGCGATACGCCCCCGGTTGCCATGCCTACCACCACTGGTCCCGGGCCATCTCAGCTCCCACCGGTGGACAAGTCCAAACAAAAGGAGACACGCTTCGATAAATCGTTGCGCATGGATGCACCACAAGGGCTAGAAAGGCCCTATAATTTTGATATCTTAGCACAATTAGCCAACACTCTGGCAAAATTATCACTATTTGAGCTTTTACGGCTCTCTAAAGACACTCGGGCTGCCCTAAGTGAGGCACTGCAGAATGTTGATGTCTACCTGGCGCAAGTCAAGCCGCCAACCGAAGATCCTTTTAATTGTCCATATTATAAAAACGCCATGGATGTGATACGCAATATCACCTTCTCGCAACAGGACATGTTCCTCAAGAATAATAGGCAAGAACTGCCCCTATACTACACATGATATATTAGCGATATCAAGGTGGACTGAAGGCATATTGACCCAGGATCGTCGATCAACATCATCCTGAGAAGTTTGCTTCAGATCATGGGGATTTCAATGCATCGTATGGTTTTCACTAATACCTCCATCAGTGGCTTCAACAAGGGGAGGAGCCATCCTCTGGGTAAAATCTGGCTAAAATGTCAGATCGACGACTTAAAAACAAAAGTTATTTGCTACGTCATGGACGTAGATACGTCCTACAACGTCTTGTTGGGGGGCATCCATGGATACATAGTAATAACTACTGACTGAAATAAAAAACTACTATATACCTAGGCCTTCGAAGAGATGGGTATAACGTTGTCGAATATCCTTCTCGCGTTCCCAGGTCGATTCGCCTGGTGCATGATGCCTCTATGAGACACGAACTAGAGGGATAGTCTGACCTCGCAATAACTTCTCACTTCTGTCCAGAATCTCTACAGGCTCCTCTTGGTATGATAAACTCGGGCCGACTGTGATTTCTGAATGATCAAGTACATGACTCAGATCTGGCATGTACCTCCTTAGCTGAGATATATGAAAGACATCATGAACTCCTAAAGTCTGTGGTAAGGCTAACCTGTAAGCAACCTCTCTGATGCGTTCTAACACATCGAATGGTCCGATGTACCTCGGACTCAACTTTCCTCTGCCTCTAAATCTGATAGTCCCTCGAGTAGGTAAGATTTTTAGAAATATATGATCTCCAACCTGGAACTCTAGGGGTGGTCGATGCGCGTTTGCCCAATGCTTCTGTCTGTCCTGTGCTGCTCGCAGGTGCCCTTGGATATTCTTCAACTTCTCCACTATACGAACAACCAACTCTGGCTCAAGAATCTGTCTCTCTTCCACATCGCTCCAACATACTGGGGAATGACACTTTCTACCATACAATGCTTCATAGGGAGCCATCTGAATACTCGTTTGATAGCTATTTTTGTAGGAAAATTCGACCAAATACAAATGGTCCTCCCATGATCCTCCGAAATCAAGCATGCATGCTCTTAACATGTCTTCCAATGTCTGAATGGTGCGCTCGGACTGGCCATTTGTCTACGGGTGATACGATGTGCTAAAGTTCAGGCGGGTACCGAGACTCTCTTGCATACTCCGCCAAACGTATGATGTAAATCTCGTATCCCTGTCAGACACTATACTAACTGGCACTCCATGCAGTCGCATAATCTCCCTCATGTACATATCTGCTAAGACCTCTGTAGATTGCCCAACTCTGAAGGGCAAAAAGTGAGCGGACTTGGTGAGTCTATCCACGATTACCCATACTGCATTGTGACCACTAGGAATCCTCCGAAAGCTCGAAACAAAGTCCATAGTGATGTGCTCCCATTTTTACTCCGGTATCGGGAGCAGTTGATGTAAACTTGCAGACCTCTGATGCTCAGCCTTGACCTGCTGACACACCAGGCACTTTGCCACAAAGCGGGCTATCTCTCTCTTCATTCCATGCCACTAGTAGTACTGCCTCAAGTCTATGTACATCTTCGTGCCTCTTGGATGAATAGAGTAAGTTGAAATGTGTGCCTCTGACATCAGCTCCTGATAAAGTTCTCCATTTAAAACATAGAGATGTTCTCCACATCTCAAAGTCCCGTCTTCATGTATGCGCAATCGAGTCTGCATTCCGGCCTCTGTCCTCTGTCAAAGCCTCTGGAATCTGGCATCTGTCGACAAAGCAGCCTTGATCCTCTCCACTAATGTCGATTGCAACTGGAAACTCGACAACTGTCCGTCTACTCCGGGCATAACGACCTCTATACCCATCTGCTCTAGATCTCTCAACAGATGTTGTTGGGTAGTCAAGAAAAATGCCATGGGTCTTTTGCTCAACGCGTCAGCTACTACGTTAGCCTTTCCCGGATGGTACTGCAGCTCAATCTCAAAGTCTGTCATCACCTCGAGGCAACGTCTCTGTCTTTGGTTCATGTCCTTCTGGGTGTAGACGTACTTTAGGCTTTTGTGATCAGTGAATATCTCTACTCTTTCTCCGTATAGGTAGTGCCTCCAAAGCTTCAAAGCAAAGATCACTGCGGCAAGCTCCATTTTGTGAGTGGGATAGTTCTTCTCATGGGTCCTTAACTGCCTAGAGGCATAGGCCACAACCTTTCCATGCTGCATCAAGACGCATCCTAATCCTTTCCCGGACGCATCTCTGTAGATCACAAATCCTCTGGGTCCAGAAGGTATAGTCAAGATAGGTGTCGTAGTCAGACGCTTCTTCAGCTCATCAAATACTATCTGACACTCCTCTGTCCAGGTGAACTCCTTCTTCTTACAGGTCAAGCAGGTCATCGGTTCTACGATCCTTGCGAAGTTCTCTATGAACCTTCGATAATATCCGGCAAGTCCTAGGAAGCTCCTCACCTCTTAGACATTAGTAGGGGTTGGCCATGTCTCTACTGATGAAATCTTCACCAGATCTATTGAAATACCATCTCCTGAGATAACGTGTCCAAGGAACGCGACACGATCACTTGCTCAGCTTGGCATAAAGCCTCTCTTGCCTTAGTGTTTCTAATACTTTTCTCAAGTGCTCTTCGTGCTCCTCATGGCTCTTCGAATACACTAAGATATCGTCGATGAAGACTACCATGAATTGGTCTAAGTATTGGTGGAAGACTCTGTTCATCAAGTTCATAAATACAACAGCGTATTCGTCAGTCCAAAAGGCATCACCAAGAACTCGTAGTAACCATAACGAGTCCTGAATGCTGTCTTTGGAATGTCTTCTCTTCGCACCTTTACCTAATGATAACCCGATCTCAAGTCGATCTTTGTGAACACTATTGCTCCTGTCAACTGGTCGAATAAATCATCAATCCGTGGTAGGGGGTACTTGTTCTTGATAGTCAAAGCATTAAGGGCTCTGTAGTCAATGTACATACGTACTGTCCCATCCTTCTTAGGTACAAACAATACTGGTGCTCCCCAGGGTGATGTACTAGAACGGATAAATTCCTTGATCTGCAACTCCTCTAACTTTAGCTTCAGCTCATCTAGTTCCTTCTTCGCCAATCGGTATACATTTAAAGATACCGGGGCAGCTCCGGGTACTAGCTCAATACTGAACTCCATGTCTCTATCTGGCGGTAAACCTGACAACTCCTCCGGGAAAATATCCTCAAATTCTGTAACTATCGGTGGTGATACCATCTCTATAGCCATGTAAGCTACAACTATCTGTCCTACTCCTTGCTCGACGGTCCCTCGCATGTACGCGAACTCCGATTTATCTAGCGGTCTAAAAGTGACGCTACCCTTTCGATAATCCAGTACAACATTATACTGGCTTAACCAGTCCATGCCTAGCACAACGTCAAAGTATGGCATGAGTAATACTAAGAATTGCGCTCTTGTCTCTCTACCATACACGACTACCGAGCACGTTCTAATAGTGATGGTAACCGGCATGATGCCTCCTCCGGTGAGAATCTTCCAACTCTTAGGTAAGGGGGAAGTAGCTACTATATGCATAGCTAAAAATCTACTAGATATGAAAGATAGTGTAGCTCCAGAATCAAACAATGCAGTCGCAGGTAATAATGCAACTAAAATTGTACCTGTAATAGCTTCCCCTTCTGTTTCCTCTTCAGTAGCTGCTAGTGCAAAGGCCTGTCAGTGCCTCTGCCCTCCGGACTGCTATCGGGCTCGATCAAACTGCGCCTCCTGTGGGGCCAAAGGTGGTCCCCTCTGAAATCCTCTGGGTGCTGGTGGACATTGACCTCCTGGCGAGGGTAGTATCCTCTGGACTGGGGCTGCTGGCCTCTGTCCGGTCTGCGATGCTGTCTCTCTGCACTGTGGGCTATCTTGGACTTGGTGCTGGCTCGATCCACAAATCAGGCATGTCCTCAGTCTCTTTCGGCAGTCCTTCTCGTAATGTCCTCTCTTACCATAGTAGTTGTAAGTCAGAAGCTCCTTTTGCTAGTATGGTGCTGTCCTCTGCTGTGTCTGTGCTCCGGGACAACGGATCGGTCCTCCTGCTTCGGGCTGGGCTCTGGCTGGTGTGGTCGTGCTGGAACGTCTTGCTCCTCTGTCGATGGCCTCCTGGATCCTTGCCTCTTAAAGAACCTCCTTATACGAAATCCTCGCCTGGATGGTGATATACCTCTGCAGCTCGAAAGTAAGGCCGTGATAAAATCTCTGGGCCTTATCTAGATCGTTGGGTATCAGGACGACACCAAATCTGCTAAGATAGCTAAACTCTGCGTCATATGCGTCTACAGTCATATTTCCTTATTCTAGATATAGGAACTGGGAGTACAGGACAATTTTGACTGCAGCCGGAAAATACTTCGTATTGAAGTATTCTAAGAACTGTTCCCATGTCTGGGTCTTGCCTACACTGTGCTTAATAGAATCCCACCAGTGATGGGCGTTGCCTTTCAGTTGGACCCTCACCGCGGTCGTCCAAAGGTCTGGATGTAGCTGAGAAGCCTCTAGTAGCATCTCCGTGTTGGCGACCCAATCGGAGATCTTCTCTACTGTCTCGTTGCCTAAAACAGTATCTGGCCCAATCTGGCAAAACCATCGTACAATACCATCTGTCTGAGCTGGTGGAGGTGCTGGTATAGGTGCTGTGACAGGTGTCCTCTCCAGAACTGCCATCAAACTCTGTCTCAATATTTCGGTCTGATGCCACTGTGCTTGCATCCTAGTCTGGAAGAACTGAAGCATCTGTGGCTGTCCATCTAATTGTGGCATCTGGGGTGGATAGGGTGGAGGTGGTGGTAATGGAACCTCTGGCTGTGCGGTAGGTGTCTCCTCAGATGTCAACCTCTCGGTTTGCGGCATCGGTGTAGCCCCCAAAGTCTGGCCCTCAAAATGCTGCGTGGGGATTGTCTGGAAAGTCTGTACCTTGTGCTGCTGTGTAGGATCGCCCAAAGAAGTCTCGTGCCAATGTATCAGCGGGGCCTATAGAATTACTGGGGCCTGTGTTGGTGGTTGCCCTCAAGGTGGTCCCTGGGATATCTTCTCTCTATAGGTGGTGTCGGTTGGCACCACGGTACTGGGTGGTCCTCGTCCACTGTGCAAGTTCATCTTGCTGCAAGAGATACAGCTTCATTAAAAGAGTACGAAATCAAGCAAACAGGATGCAGATATTTAGAAGCAATACGAAGGAAGTTCAAAGACGTAATCAAAGTGGATGAGACCTAGTAATTTTTATCCTATTGCAGGCTCGCTGGGCATGTTACCATACCACAAGCGATAAAGTCAACCTGCATGGGCCACCACTAAAACCATGTCACGTCCCAATCCCAAAATACACGGGACTAGGCCACGTGGCAATAGCTAGCTGACACGTCTCTGAGGATATCCCAATTTAATGGATCCTAGCGAAGAATGCTACGTTGTCCTAATTTACTAACAAGTCCAATATCAATCAATAACAGGTAATCTAATCTCATCCACAATTATAACCAAAAAGTACTAGAATAAATACTGAAAAACAAATATCAGTCTGAATATCATAGTACACCCAAAATGTCTGATGGGAACAAACCCACTACTCTGACGAAATAAAAGTACTGAATGATAGATAAAAAGAGTAATGACTAGGGCATCGGCTGACTAGATAGTGATGCTCCAATCCTAGGCAAAACGCCTACCAAATGATCATAAAAACTCTGACGGTAGCACCTCTAGCTCCTCCGTAATTGCGTACCTAGTCTCCTGTCTGGGGCCGTACACTGTGGGGTAATATGCCTCGTCCAAATCTGGAAAGGAACCAGGTCGTCAGAGGGACGTAATAAGATACATAAAAATATGCCATATATAAATACTAAAATAAAATAAAATAAAGGGTGTGCTAACCATCTAAGTGAATGCAATGTGAGGACTACTTTGGTACGTATGGGTAGGCGTAGGCATATAACGTCCACACTCCGAAGAGAGTGGCAGCAGTACAATATATCGTCCATATCACTCCGAAGAACGTGGCAGCAGTGTAAAGGAAGTCATTGGATCCGTGGCTCCTACGGATACTACGGATTCTAATGTGTGTATTCCATACGCCTACTAGTTGTCCTCCCCTCCCAATGTAGATATACAAGTCAAATACTCGACGTGCATACCACATATCTATATGCCAAGTCTCTACTAATATAAAATCCTGAATTACGTACTAAACCGTGATGCATGTCACACGTATCGATAGCTAGTCGAGTACGCGAACCCGCATCCCAATATAAATTTTGTTACCGTAAAACGTGTAAGAGTGTCAGGTCTCGGAAGATATCAGAATATCCTCCCAATGGGGGTGAGTCTACTTGTGACTAGGTCAAGTACACTACTCATCGACGCATCCATCGACTGTACCCGAGTCAATCTCGGACGCGCACATTTGTATAAAAGAAAGCAACAAGATATCATAAAACATTTGCATATTTTAAATTAAACAGTAAATATGGCAAGGTATCTTGCCTGGGTCCTCAAGATACGAATGCCAATAGCTGCTCCTGAAGTATCGCCTGGCTGGTCGAGTGACCCTAAACACATAATATAATATAGCAAATTCTAACATCAGACACTAAAGTAATATACATGAAACTATGATGCTACTCTTAGGTACTGACGCAAGGGTCACGGCTGGTCGACTAAAGAGTCGCGTGTGCACATAGCTAAGGTGTACACGTGTTCTGTCCTCAGTTACCGTGTACCTCACGATAATACATCACCAAGGTTATGTGTTTACGAAACAACTTATGTTTTGTACAATTACATGTCCTTATTTTCCATGTTACAGTGTACTTGGTCTATGTCTAGGCTTTTAGGTGAAATACAAGTCCTTATTAACAGGTCATAACATTAGGGTAATTACTAATTCATTAATTACTATCTAATCTAATTAACATACATACACACATATATATATGGTTTAAAATTATTTAGTTTGTGTCCAAGTCTATGACACACGACACGATAACACAATAATACAAGAAGGAAAGGAGGAAGGGAACGTGTACCTAGTTGGCGGCAGTAACTGCAGTAGTTGCAGCAGTGGCAGCAGCAGCCTGACAGCGGCGGTAGCGGCAACTTGGCGGGCTGGGATGGTTGTCAGGTAGGGGGAAAGGTGGTGCTAGTCGGGTTGGCAGTGCTGGAGGCGGTGGTCAGGGCTAGGGACAGTCTGGATAAGGGGGTGATCGGGGTCGGGTTTGATGAAGATGTTGATGATGGTGAAGGGGATAGTGATGATGCGGTGGTGCAGGCGGCCTGGGGGTGGTCCGGCGGCTAAGGGGGAGTGCAGGCAAAAGAGGGGCTGTGGTGGTGGAGGCCTGAGGTGATGGTGGTATTGTGGAAGTCGGGGAAGGGATGCTCGGGTTGTCTAGGGGAGTTCGGCTAGGTATGTGATGGTGAGATGGTTTATATATTCTACGGTTTCAAGGGAGAGAATGTGTATTTATATAGGAGGGGAAAAATATGGGCTGACCTCGGGATTTGGACCGGCCTGGGCTCCATGGGGTGGGGAGCTTATCTACATGAAAGGGTGTAGGGGGTTTATGGGCTTGGTTGGGTCTATCTTTGGGTGATGTTTGGTCACTAATTTAATTCAATTAAAAATAATGCGCAAGGCATTCTTTAATAAATAGAAGATACATGGGATTAAATTTGGGTGGGACACAAGTGTCATGGGCATAGCAGGTTCAGAATAGGTAAATGCCATAATTTGGGTTATAGGGAATTTGGTTGATGTTGTGCCTCAAATTCAAATAGGAATGGACAATTATGAGAAATTAGATTTATGGAATATTACATATACGTTTGTGACGAATATTGTGCAGCTAAAATGAAGCACAATATTGAGTATTTAAAAGTTACACAAAGGTCAGGTGGGTAGTCTTGCAAGTCTAGGAGATGTGTATGAAATTTGTTTGAAGGTAACTACTAGTGTAGCGCTCCAAACATCGAAGCAACGGTAAGGTGTAATAAGTCACATAATTGTTGTACATTAATTCTAATTATATCCAAATTAATCCTAGTCTCTCAATCTAAACTAATTAACCCTAAATTTGGTCGAGGAGGTTTACAGGTCTATTGAGGACCGATAACTCAAGAGTATCAATCTTGTTTGGACAGTGGCAGTGAGTTAGTGTGGTATAAGGCAGATATGAGTATCATAAGATATTAAGGATTGAATGAGAGTAGTAGTGTCATAGAAATTAGCATAAGTATCTTGTGATACTTGAATACATGAGTAATATGGTACTATGATACCAATGATCAGGGTACTTAACATGAGTCAAGGTACTAGGAATGGTAGAGGTAAGTTAATTAGGTTATATAGTACCAAAGTATAGAGGTAGTAAGGTATTAAGTAATACCAAGTATTGGTAAGTTGAGAGTATGGTACCATGTACAAATAGAAATGATAAGGTATTGGGTACCAAGTGGGTAGATAAGTGTGATACCAAGTTGGCTCAAAGCCAAGGTAACCATGTAGTGTTAGTATTAGTTATAAGGATACTAGTATACATTATATATAGCATTTTGAGTATCTTGAGATACTAACCCTAGTGTCCTAATATAACTAGTATAACCTAGATACATAGTATATGGACCCAATAACCTAGAGATAAACTCATACAACTTACAAATAGCTAGTTTGACTAGTTTGACCTAGAGTTGACCTAGTTTGACTATGTTGACCTAGAAATGGCTTTATGACCTATAATTGAACTAGTTTAACTTGTTTTCATTTTAAAACCTTGTATTGATGTAATACTCCATATTTAGGTCTTCGAGGCACTGTTCTGGATACAGATTGATACTTCATCTTCGATTTAAGGCGAGTACATTCTCTGACAGTTTTTCGTTTATGATATCCTCTATGTTTCTTGTATTTAGTGTAGATATCCTTAATTTTCTGACACTTGGTTACACGGATTGGTATTCCTGAATTCCATTATGAGATGTTATTCCTGATAGTTCCTTACGTATTTCTTGTACGAGCCCCGTTGTTCTTGTATATATATGGATACTGATTCATAAGAAGATTAACACCCTTCTTGTGGAATCCCGTGTCATAGTGTGCCATGGTTGGATCCATTATACCAGTCGGAGGCGGAGAGTATTTAGAGTAGATATGTGATCATACCCCAGAGTTCTCATGGTTATATTTCTTGTTCCTTGTGAGTGTTAATCATACACCGCACGTTTGATTAACTAGGCCATATTCCTGTGCAAATTCTCAAGCCGATCACATGTTGAAACTAGTACTCACTCACTTAATTAGTTGTATTTTCTCACTCTTGTATATAATGCTCATCTCTCTTATATGTATTTTCTGTATTTCCTTATTCTTGTATATTCTTCCATGCTCTATTCATCTTGTATATGCTTTTTATTTACTATTACATAGTCTTTATCATTTGTTAGAGCTGCTGTTAGAGGTGTACCTCACTCCAATCCTGAATGGATATTTTTTTTAGTGATGGTTGTGCTCTCCATTTTGAGATCTCAGAATGGTGTTATAGCCTGACTGCTATTACCCTGTGGACTTGAGGTGACTTCTATAGAGTTCTAGTTAGTGTTCCTTTCCATATCTTGTCTAGTTCTTTTCTTGTAAAATTTATTGATTATCTTTCCTGTTTATTCTTCTTCTAGATTATTGTGATCGAGTATGTTATATGTTGTTTTATTATTATCTCCTTATGGAGTTGGATATTGTGAGACTGCTAGCTATAGATAGTTGACCAAGATAGCGTTCTACTGTAGATGCTGCGATGTAGGATGGATGTACCCACTTACTCATACCCCGATCATTCGGGTGCGGGTCGTGACATCAGAAGCTTCCTCTTCCCCCATAACAGAGTCAGAGACCACAGTAATGACCTTTCCTTTGTCTTTCCCCCAAAATTTTCATGATTCCCTACTCTGGGCACCTAGCTTAGTACCAATAGTGAAGCTGATATCCAGATCGAATCCAGGGGGAGGTATATTCAGGCCCTATGGAAAACAACCGTTGTATGGCTGATACGACCCAGAACTTTGCTATATGGCAGAGTAAACTGGACCTGAGTGCTAGTCGCAAAGAAATAGTCCCAGGTTCGGGCTCTATCAAGAATGCTACCCTCAAAACCGAGACATGACCTTGGGTTGCCCAAAAAGATCTGGTTGTATTTAAATTGTCGGGCAAACCTACTCGGTAGGTAGGGTTCCAGGAAAACGAGGATCCGTTTCTGAACAAGTAGGAAGGCTAGATAAAGAGCAACCAGTAGAAGAGCTTCAGGGATAAAATATGGTTATCTGTACCACCATCACAGTAAACCCGGTTCACCTTATCGTCCTTATACTTCGGGACTTAAATAAAGAAGGAATAGTCATCCACATTAGCGAGTGCATGCCGACAAGTTGGAACCTCAATATGAGCCCAGGGCATCCTACCATATCGATAAATAAATGTGTCAGCCTCCGTCGCAGTCCCCTCAGCACCATGACGCATTAAAGATGGGTAATGCATCAACAGCTAACCCATCAAGTAGTGATAAGGCATCTCAACCCGGTTGAAATCCCCTTTTGGTTCACAGGCAATCACCTTGCTTGTGAAAGCATGAAGCCCATGATGGATGGTGCAGACCATCGCTCGGAGTAAGGCGAGCTTATGTCCGAAGACCAGCTTCACAGCAGGGAGGATGAGGTTGTGGCTAACCCTCTAAATCGACCTGGAGCCTCCTGAGACTATACAGGTCAACAACCATATCATCAAGAATCCAACCAAGGTGGCTTTCTTAGACAATGGTTGGGTATCCTGTTAAAATAACTGAAACTGTCACCAGAACTACCAAATCCCTCCCCAGTTGCGGCAGTCCTATTGGTGCTCCATACTTGGTCATCAACATCTCTCTGAGTGCGAGGGCTCCAAATGGTGACATGACCCAAAGCATTAATGGCAAAGAGGTGACTGGTCTAGGCTTTAATGTGGGGCAGATTCCCCTTCGAGCTACTATCTTTCTTCTTTGAAACTTATTGGCAAGTGCTATAGTGACATAACACCTCTCGGTGCACATAAAAAAACCCTAGATATTGTTGTTCCAACTCTCAAATTCTTCATTATTAGGGGTGTACTCCTTAATGTTTTATCATCCCAGGGTAACTGCGAGACATCATACATCTCATAGAGAATGAGCC
Source organism: Iris macrosiphon (assembly GCA_036927795.1). Classification (NCBI taxonomy): domain Eukaryota; kingdom Viridiplantae; phylum Streptophyta; class Magnoliopsida; order Asparagales; family Iridaceae; genus Iris; species Iris macrosiphon. Next base: position 112,106,643 of record JAYESA010000008.1, on the reverse strand, counting down.
CTATCTCTCCGCCAGGAGCAAAGAAGATCCCGGTGTGGCGGTTATACATTTCAGCCAAGGCAATAAACAACAGCGGATTCTTATCCAAACCATAACAAGAATCTCGTACGGCATAATAGAGGTTGACCGTCTTCAGGGTCTGCTCATACCTCTCTAATACCTACTACGTTAAGCCAACCCAAGAGGGCCAGTGACGCATCCAGTTGATAAAATATACTTTCCCTTTGGGATAAGTTTCCTTGGTTACAAGTTGGTTCAAAAAGGTGTCCGCTTCGTAATATCGGACATTCGACACCATTTTGCTAGAGAAAGTGCCATGTGCTAGTCCACGAACGGAGTAAGAAAATGATTCCTTGTTCATCGTTGTTCTCTTCAGTTCTTAGTTGAAACGGATGCGGCCGACCAGGGTTCTGTTCTGGTCCGGGGTTAGGCTGCCCGGCGTCTTCCTTCGAAGGAGTACCACATTGAAAGCTGATAAGGGCTAATGGCGTTCCATCGCAGGAATATGCACTCTCGTCCTACTAGAGGAAAAATTCCAAGTCTCTTAAATTTTTACTACCTTGGGATCCAAGATGGTGAGGGCATCCCCAAATAGGAATATTGGCTTCAAATGAGAGTCGTTGATCCTCCCAAAGTTCAGTAGGCTAAGTAAGTAGAACCAATACTGGCTAGCTATCAACTTCAGCCTCACCTCAGTTGATCCTTGTTGATATGAGCCTGAACATCGACCATTGTATGATCGAGCCTAACGCCCAGGGCAGCCTGAGCCGGCCCAATCAGCACATCTCCTGACGGAGCCACGGACAAAGTCACTACAAAATAAAAGTAACAATTAGAGATGTCAAGATGGCATACGGTCGAGTCATGAAAGTTGTATGCAACTAAGTCATGACCGGACTTCCATGCGGCCAAGACACGAAAGAAGACATGCGGCCAACTCATGGTAGAACCTCCATGCGGCCAAACCATAACAGGCCTTCCATGCGACCGAGTCAAGACTTGTGCACGAAGCCAAAGGAAGACCCACGCATAAAGCATGAGACATGGTCATATACGAGTACCTGTATAATGGAACGGGTGCAAAATTCCTACGTGTCCAGAGTTCTCCTTCGACCCTTATCGTGGATGGGCGGCTGAACATCAGGGTGAAAGGATGGGGCTTCGTCCTTGGCCCTAGATGATGAGGTAGGACATTTCCCCTTGGCGACGGCCTTCTTGGAAGAAGACGAGACCTTAGGGGCCATGGAAGATGCTCTGAGATGACCGAACACGAAAGAAGTAAAGGCGGAGAAGATTTGGACGACAGAACTCAGCAAAAGAAAGAAATTCTCTTGCTTCCCCTTAAACCCTTATTTATAGGCCACCAAAAAATAAAAATAGACCCTTCAAATTCTACCCTCATCCACTAACACCTACGCTAAGTTGGGCTCCCTCCTAAAGTTGTCAGTTTCTAAAGTCGTCAGATCCGAATAAAAGGGTGGCATGGAATCCGAACAAAATCCGCTCAAGGGTCAAGGAAAATCTGGCAGTTAATGAATAAGGGACAACCTGGCAACGTTCGCCCATTCGGTTCAAATGTCCATGCAGCCCGAATATGCCCCATCCATGCTTCTTATTCAAAGTATTTTAAACTTATCAGTTTGAAAACTTTGAAGGAGTTCTTGTAGAAGCATAAAAAAGATGCATCCATGTACCCAACTTCCATGCGCCCCCAAATAAAAATCAACAAATAATGGACCATATAGATACCATGCGGCCAAGAAAAGGGATACCCATGCGGTCCAAACAAGCATCCTGACAACTGGCCGCAGGTCGACCTGACATGACGTCCTGACAACAAAGATGGCACCTGACGCAGAATCCCGACGAGAAGGATTTTCTTGATCGCCTCGAAGGACGAGAACACACTAAGAGACAGAAGTCCTAAGGATGGTACAGAGCCACGTGTACAACATGACAAAAAGATCTTATGCGGCTATGGCCTATTCGTTCCAGACTCCATGTGGTCCATGCATTTCTGGCCCATGCGTCCCAAATTCCATGCGTCCCATGCGGCTATGGCCCAAGCGGTCCATGCGTCTCTGGCCCCATGCGTTCCAGACTTCGTGCGTCCCGTGCGTCTTCGGCCACCTGTGTCCCAGATTCCACGTCGACCAAGTCTTGTTGTTACAACTAAGTGGTCCTGTCCAACCAAATAGAGGTCACGTGTCTATTTGACCAAGTCACGACTACACAGTTGAGAACCGCCCAGATACTAAGCAAATAACAAAATCCCAACAATTATTTATGTGGCAGCGGAGCCCATATTCCCGTACATAGCTGTAGCACCCTTCCGTTGAGAGGGGGCACGTGGCAAACCCCGCCATCCATGCAGCCCAAAATCTATGCGGCCACAAATATGACTATAAATAGTAGGGTACCAGACCCGGACAAAAGCTTGGATGGCTATCTGTGAATGGCAACACTCAAGGGAGAGAGAAGAGTTGTTGCATCGGATCGTCCACGAAGTAAAGAGAGTTGCTACACTCCCAACCCTCCATTTTTACCGCCCAGAAAATAAATTTGTACTTAGATTGTCTTCTAGGACTCTTCTTTGTACTCTCTTTGTTTGTTAATCAAATCCAGTTCTTCCAGTTATTATTTTGATTTAAATGGCAAACAATGGCTTCAAACTTAATTTTACGCTATCAATCTTCAATTTTAACATTGTTGTTTTGATTCCCTAGAATATCGTTTTTTCTATAAAATTACTACAGTAATCCCGTCTAATTCTCTTAAGAGTTCCAACTCCCCATACTCCTGGCCTTTGAAGTTCTTTCATCAATGTTCATGAATACAGTTCTATTGTCAAATCCTTCTTCATTACCCTTTATACTCATTCACGATCTCTACTCATCATTGACCTTGCACTCTCTACCAATAGCTCCATCTATGAACTACCCCGTAATGTCCTAATAAGAATAACACTAGTAGGATAGATAATAATATGATCAAACTGGTATGGCAAAACATTATAATAAACCTGGTACAAATCAATACAAGAATGGAGTTACAGAAAGATAGGGTAGATGGTGGAGAACTTCGTACTAGAGTATCTACTCGATTCCCTCCTTAGAAGTAACTGTTCCTCAAAGCTCGTCCTTCATTGTCATATAACCTTGTGATACTTTATCAAATTCCATAATCCACCATCAACTCAAAAATTTTTCTTTTCTTAACTTGTGTCTTAAGCTAACACATAATCTTAAGTCAATTTGTATTCTCTAATCAAATTCAATCCCTTCGTTTAATCTCGAATTATTCTTTATATTCCTCAAATTCACTAAACTCTCAATATTAACTTTTCTGTCAAAATCTCATATCCTTTATCAATAAGATATGTCATTAAATTAAACCTTGACCTCAAAATACTTATAATCTTCCAATCTCCATATACCAATTTATCCTTATGATAAAAATAATCTCCTCGATTCATAACCTTGTTGTCGATTACCATTTCCGATTTATATCCAAAATTTAATGATCTCCTATCCCCCCTTATTTACTAATCCTTGGTTTTATTATTAAGCTTTATACCACATTTCGATAATTCAAATTCATAAAATTTTATTTTCTATCATCCTTAATACTTCTTCAATCTTAAAAAAATATAAGTCTTAACCACAATATATTTAAAGTGTATCCTCTATGCACATCTAAATATTCATACTCTCAAAAGGCCTTTATATAAAGAGACTGATATTCCTCAACTTAACCTTCATTTTCTTTATAATTTTTTTGATTTTGGCTATCATACACCATTTTAAAATATCAATTATCATCAATTTATTCATCTATATATGCCCAATAGATTATTTAAGTAATATATATCAAATTTAAACTAACTATTACCTCTATCCAGTACTGGAAGGCATTGTGGCGCTCGAGCGCAATCTCTTATCTTATGCCTATCAGATCAACAATAGAGGCATTGTCCCTTCCTCTTCCTAAATTCCTTTCATAGGTGCCCTGGCCTCTTGCAAAAGTTACAAGTGGGATCTCCCTCGGCAAGCCTCCAATGAGCCGAAACCCTAACTGGAACATGATTCATATGCTCTATTCTTGGGAGCTTCAGAGGCCCGGGTGGGTACCATCTGATGCCCTATTGATTTTGGATCCTTCCTCTTGGTGATAAATAATATCCAATAACTGTTGGATCCTTTGACCTTGATCCCTATCTACTTGCCACAGCTCTTTTAATTATTGCATAACCCTTGCTTCATCTAACCCACTTTTTCTATGGTCCAAGGTGGGAGGCACTGTATCCTCCAAGGTTCCTTCCATACAAATATTTTTGCTTGCATCCTCTTCCGCCATGTTCAAAGTCGTCATTTCTATGGATATAGATGAGCATATAATGAGTTCCAAAGGAATAAGAATTCAAATGTTACAAGAACAACAAATATTTAGAATCAAAGGATTATAAAAATATTCTAGATGTGATTTAGTATTCTCTCATCCTAGTATCCTATACCCTATATCCTATCGTAGGCTCGCAGTAGTACCACTAAGCTGTTGCACTACCACGCTATCGTACTAATTGTGAAGCCGGACCTGTATGGGCCATCACAAAAATATGTCATGACCCGCACCCTATGTGAGGGCACGAGTACGTGGGTACGTCCAGCCTATGCCGCAACATCGGTAGTAGAACGCTGTCTAGGTCAACAACACCATCTAATCATCTCACACACTATATATATATATATATATATATTTATTTATTTATTTATATTTATATATAACATGTCATTGATATCTCAACTCCATACGGAGGACAAGATGATAATATATATGATAATCAATACTCAATTACAATATAACTAGAGCAAGATAATGGCACGATATTAAATAGAAGAAATGGAATCACAAAGTCTCAAACTAGATATCACAAAAATATCCAATTCTAATAGTCTATCCACAAAACATAAATAATATCAATATATATAACATGCCAAATGTCTAAGCTGGAGACTTATCCATTACAATAAGGGAAATAACTAAGTCTGTTATACTAGCTGAGCCTCCTCAATAGCTGGTACAAGATTATCCTGCAATAAGGGTGCTACCTCAATTCTCTTGCCATGCGTAATGTGTTGGATACCAGTCCTATAAATAATTATCTGAAAAATATATCTATTCAGGATTGGAGCGAAGTATAATCTAATAGCAGTTCTAATAAATGACAGAAGCTAGAGACAGTAATAGCAATAAAATTAAATTATGAAGAGTCACTGAAATAGTAAACATTATGACAATAAAATATCACTACTGGTAATGGAAATAACTGAGACAAATATGATAAGAAATATCTCTAAAATAAACTGGAAATGAAAGGAACAATAACAATGAGTGCCTTGAAATATTAGTACGATATGTGATTGGCTTGGGCTTAACATGGTCTACAAATAAAGGAAACTAGCTCGACCACACGTGAATTGCATGATCGGCTAGTTATCACAGGATACACTACTCCAAGGGCTATAAGGTATGATCAAATATCCACAAATATTTTTCCAGCCCCCGACTAGTACACGTATCCAAATCATAATATGTTATAACACGTAAATCATGATGCACGGTGTATAATATCATGCACGATGATCACGGCCTATATAATCACGAAGATATCATGGTAATTACAGAGTTATCATGAAGTACGATACGATAATTACTAAATAATCACAAACAATAACATCTTATGATGGGGATCAACATATACCAATTCGTATAACATCGTGTTCGAAATCAATATCTCAATACTAAATACATGTAACATAGAGACTATCAAATAAAAAAACTATCAGAGAATGTACTTGCTTGAGGTCCAAAGCAATGAATGAGACTCAGTATCCAAACAAGTGTCACACAGACCTATATATGAAATTCTATGTCATTTGGTGTATTAGAGCAATAAACATGCTTAAATAAGCTAAAATATAACTTCTAGGTCAAAACTAGGTCATACTAGTCAAACTAGGTCAACTAGGTCGATACCTTGATTTTAAGTTCAAACTATCTTCTAAATTTGTTAACAAGGCTAAATTAGTTAATACTAGGCGTTACTAGGCTATACCTAGGTTAGGTCCATACTTTGAAGGTTACTAGCTCTATACACTATAGTATACACTAATAGCTACTATACAAATTAATACCTTAGGGTGTAGGTAATTACCTTAGTATCAATACCTTATCCCAATATCTCGTATCCTAGTATCTTACCCATATTCATGAAACTATTAAATTCTAATTCTAATGCCTTAATATTAACTAAGATACTCCACTCTCAACTTATGGATGCCTTAGTATGACAACACACCAATACCTCGAATATCTATCAAAACTTATCTCTAGGATACACATTTAGTATCCTAACTCAAAACTCAAAACCTTAATATCTATTGGTACCTTCACACTAACCACCCTCTCAAACTCATTATACTAAGCTATACCACCACACACATCTATCTATATAACTCTATCCACACATTTACAATCACCTGTGAACAGTTAGGTGCACATGGTACACTATTATCCCCTTTGTACTTATGACACTCAACCTACACATGATACCTATGCACACATGTGCTAACCCACTTATGTATGACAATTATTTACACATGAATATACTAACCAACCCAAACACTACCCTATATCACACTTAATACTCTTCCACTTGCCCCTCACTTCCACATTGCTCATATAACATATCCAGACTCATCAGTACAGCTTCTACCAGGCAGTACCTCCTAGTACTGCTACTGCTAAACAAATCTGCAGCTCCCCTCCAGGTAAAACTCCTCCTTGTTACCAGGAAAATCCAGTAATCACTGCGCCTTACCTGGTCTGAAAGTTCCCCCACTATGTCTGCAGGAACTTGCAATACCTAGCTACTGACTAAAACCTCACTTGTTGCATATCTAATACCCTTGCAACTGCTTCCATGATAACCAAGATTGCTCGTTCCAACCCTAACCCCAACTCCACCAGGTAAACGTTGACTATGCAGTGCACATATCAACACACTTGCAGACTTACTCTACTCTCCCTTTGCTGCCACTTTGCTCTTACAGCATGTTGCACTTGATTCAACTAACGGTAGACCATCCACAGTACTATGGATAACACTCTCTGCAATCCAGTATACTGCAGTTGTAGTATACACTACCTACAACACAACTCAAACCAATCCTGGTACACACATACACTCACACACAGATAGCACGTGCATACACACTAGTATGTGCACTCTTGATTCACATATACATGCTAAACATAACCATACACACTCATGTGTCCAACCACATCAACACTAAACACAAACACCCTTACCACTCTATCCTTGCATACACACAAGTTATCAAACAACCTCTCTTGCTCGACACTATACTTCACTCACTAATTCCTGACTTTGCACCTCCTGTGATACACCCTCTTGAACACCCACCTCCAGATACAACTTAGTGCAGTGCAAATTAGGACTGCCCATACCAAATACCTGCAAGCAATGCTACTAAAAACTTGCTGCAGCTCCCTTGCTTTCCAATGCATGTGCCCTCAAGCAAGGCCCGAGCACAGTCCTATAACAGACCCAATGCCTGATGCAACTACAGTCATACAGTGAAACTCCTTGCACTCTGAATACTGATACATAAGCATCCACATTTGAGAACATAACACCATCACTTGTACACCTTCAATCACCTATCAAGCTTACTCACATAACACTAGCATACACACACACATAATAGTCATAAAGCAATTCATCAAACATCTATAGTACACAACCTTCATGATACTCATGATACACTCCTCCAAAACCATACACTACCATGATACAACACCAATTCTCATGAAATACAATATATTATATAAAGTATGATATATAAACATCTAGAATAACTAATTTACAATGCCATTAGTGAACAATGACACACTAGGACACCATTGCATAGTAATACCCATTCCTCACTCCCCGACGTATCGTGATATGACTTTCCGTATTCAATCATGGACATACGAGCACTCTCCCAAACCCCATCTAACATCATTAGACACGAAAGAAAATATATCAAATACTTGATGTCCCAAATTCAGATTTTCTTCAATTTGACCATAAAATTTAATGTAACTATCATAATAGACCTCATAAGAACCTAGTTCTTCTTTCGATGGATAGTCCTTAGATATGGAAGGGTTCCTTAGGGTCTAATACTATAAATTAACCATAGAAGAGAAAGAAAATATGGGTTATACCTATTGTGAGTCAAATCCTAATAAAAACTCCTCCGGGTGGACACAAAATGGATACAAGCTCCTCCAAGTAGCATTTCTTGCAATCCAAGATTTTCGGATATCATATCCCAGTACCGGAATACGGAGACAGACATGGCCAACTCCCCCGTACAAGATATAGAACGTCATACGGCGGTCACAGATCTAACTAGACAAGGGGTACATACTACAAGCAAGTCACTTAGGGTCACACAGCATATATATTGTCTCAATCAGTCAAGTAAGAATAGTAAACATAGAACATATTTGACAAGGAAATAAGGCATCCCAAACGCCCTGCCACGATATTCTGGAAACAAGCTGTGAAAAAAAAAAACTGGCAGAGTATCAAAAGTATATGACCATGATCAGCTGTAGTCTGATTAATTACAACCATGTAAAGGAAACTAAATGTCCAGATATTACGGCTAATAAATGCAGGTGGCTAAATACCCAAAATAAGTAAAGTGTTCAATAACGATCAGGAAAGAAGAAACCCACTCGTTCCCTTCAACGGCTATCCGTCTGGTGCGTGCCATTATTCAGGGAAAAGTACGCTTGATCCTCGGGTGCTAGCTCTAAACCTGGCCATGCAAAACTAGTGGGATTAGACCCCAAATAACAAGTACCACAAAGGAAGCACGAATTAAGAAATAAAACCAGGTTATGAATATATAGTTTTGTCTCGTAGTTTCGATTCATAGCCTATCCTGACACAATAATCTAACCCTATAACCAAACAAGGACAAGGGTTAGACCATCGCACCATGATAGTCTATGTCTACAGACTATTCGATAACAAGTACAATATACAAACAAGCTCAGTTAAATAATCGGCAAATCATTTATATGGCTTACTAGATGGAGTTCGAGTTATCCCAGAGATATTATGCATATTGGAATCCTCATATAAAACCAGGTACTAGTAGGGTTAGCCGAGCCAAAAATTGTCGCATAGCACATAGTATTGTGCACCGGTCCCTCGTATGGCCACCGTGCTAAGATCGCATAAAACACATAGTATAGTATAATAGTCGAATATTGCCATCCACTAATTAGGACTTAAAAAATATCCATGGAGACTAGTGTGCACACCCCAATTCAGATGACTGGAGGTGGCTAGTTAGGCATGATCTTGAGATTATATTCTCTTCCAATGCTCTACAAGTTAAGTTGCCTAGTTAACCTAATTGTTAACAGGAATCACATGGCGTGGTCATATGATATCCCCCTTATATGATGTACCATAGTACGACCACGCTAGATACGAATCTACTTTGTCACTTGATAGTTCAGTTTGAATTCACCCCAGCGTGATGCAATAATCAACAGATCCTATCCATGCTTGGTCATTGACTAACCCTTATGTCCATGCTGGAGATTAAGTCATATCATATGTCACGTAACGCATAGGTACACCGAAGTGTAAACATGTAATATAATTGCGTAGGAACACTTAGAACGTAGAAACACATAGCACATAGTAAGTGTATCAGCACGGATACAAGTGGTCGGATCATGGTACATAGATGGGTCTAATACTCTTGTGGTCAACATAGTCCAAAGGAACATTCAAACAAAATCAGTCCAATAAAGCGTATGCAAGGGGCCACATGCATGCATAAGGATCAAGGCCGCATGGGAATCAGCTGCCGCATAGAATCAGTTGCTGCATAGAAAGTCAAGCCGCATAGTCGCATAGGTCGCATGGTCGATGACCGCTGTGGTCGCATGAGCTCAAGGTCGCATGGCCGCATGAGATCAGACTGCATGGCCCCATAAGTTCAGACCATATGCCACATAAGTTCAAACCGCATGGTCGCATGGGTTGCATGGTCGCTGAGGTCGTATGAGCTCTAAGCCGCATGACCATATACGACTTCGTCTTCTCCAGGCAGCAGTTCAGCCATGACGAGAACTCCAAAAATCAAAAAATATTTTCTTCTTAAAAACTTTATTTTAACTCTGAATTGAGTGAACCAAAAGCTAAAACACTCAAAATAAAGTGCTCCATCAATCCCAAAAACTTTTTTCGAAAATAATATGTTTAGTAGATCAAAATCACCAAAAATTTAAGGAACCCATGAAAACGCTAAACTTAGAATGTAGATCTACTCAAATCTATCCATTAAAACCAAAAACCCCAAGTACTAAAAGTGTTTAGAATCATCATGAGCACATAATAGACTAATAAAATGCAAGAATAAAAATTATGAGATTTCTTCATGTAGTGCAAGGTGTACTTGCCTAAATGAAGGAAGAAGAGGAAATAGAGAGAATGAGGGAAGAGATAGAAATATATTGGATTTTATAGTAAGGGTTTGAGATTTAGACCATAGGTTCAACTCATGAATGAACCAACCCAATAATTAAACCATGGGTCTAATTGAACCAAAGAAGAATGGGTCTAGTCTCCATGCATGCAACCTAATTATCTTGTAAGCAAGAAATAATATAAGCAGGGAAACTAATATGTTCCAAATACATATATCGGGAACGGAGAGTGACATCTTTACCCACCTTAGAAAAATTTTGGCCTCAAAATTCAAAATCAATGCTAGCTATAAAAATCAGAACAAGCACTGCGCTTACTACAAGCATATCTACACATGCAATCAAATTCAAGCATATAATAAAGCAAAACAGTGTCACATAGTACGGGTAAATGAATCACGAGATTCGATATAGTAAGGCATAAGAATGAATATACCTTCCGTGTCGAACATGTGCGGATACCGAGATCGAATATTGTCATCGCGCTCCCACTTTGACTCCCCCAAAGGATAATGAACCTAAGCAACCCGGACAAGATGAATGGTCTGATTCTTGAGTACCTTCTCCCTTCGGTCCAAAATGGATACAGGGTGCTTCTCGTAAGAGATGTCGGTACCAACGACTAGCTCAGAATGGTCGAGGATATGACTTGGATTTGGGACATACCTACGCAATTGCGATACATGAAATAAATTGTGTACCTCACGTAGCGAAGGAAAAAGGGCAAGAAGATAAGCAACATCGCCCACCCGTTCGAGAATATTGAACGAATCAATATATCATGGACTAAGCTTCCTGCGAATCCCGAATCTAATGACTCCATGGGTTGGCAAAATCAGTAAGAACACGTAATCGCCGACACAAAACACTAAAGGCCTATGATGCTAATTTATCCAATGCTGATGTCTATCTTGCGCAACCCAAAGTTACTCTCTGATTTGCTTGACAACTTCTATTGTCTGTGTGATCATCTCTAGGCCTAACACCTTCCGCTCACCTATATCATCCTATGCCAATGGTGATCTATACTTTCTCTCAAATAATGCTTCGAAGAGTGCCATCTGAATACTTGCTTGACAACTATTGTTGTATGAGAAATCAACGAGATAAAGGTGATCTTTCCATGACCCTCCAAAATCTAAAGTACAAGCTCATAGCATATCTTCCAAGGTTTGGATGGTTCTCTCTGATTGCTCGTATGTTTGTGGATGGTAAGCGGTACTGAATCTTAACTTGGTGCCCAAACTCGGGTGTAAATTCTTCCAAAAATGTGAGGTAAACTGAGTTTCTCGATCGAATATAATATTACTTGGATGTCGTGCTATCTTATTATCTATTGCATGTACAGTTCTGCTAATTGTTCTATGGATTGCCCTACTCGGAAAGGAAAAAAGTGAGTTGTTTTTGTGAGATGATCCGCTATTACCCAAACTGCATCACGACCAGTCGGGGACCTAGGTAAACCTGTCATAAAGTCCATCGTGATATGTTCTCACTTCCACTCCGGAATAGGAAGCGGATGTAATAATCCTGCCTATCTTTGTTGGTCGGCCTTCACTTGCTGACATACCAAACACCGAAAAATGAATCGTATTATCTCCCTCTTCATCCTGTTCCACCAGAAATATTGCTTGGTGTTTTGATACATCTTGGTACCTCCTGGACGAATTGAATACTGGGAACTATGTGCCTCGATCATTACTTCTTGGCGGATAGCTCCGCTTGGTACACAGAGAAGATTTTCAAACCTAAGAGTTCCATCTTCATGAATCATCAACTCTTTCCTGAGACTAGACTCACATTTCGTACGAAGCTTCTGAAATCTCGGATCCTCTGCCTGAGCTGCATTAATCCTCTCTATAATGGTAGATTGTACCTATAAACTAGCCAATACTCCTGCGTCTTACGAAAGTATTATCTCGATCCCTATTTCTCGAAGATCTTCTAAGATGTGCCACTACGATGTCAATATAAACGTACTACCTCTCCTGCTAAGAGCATCTGCTACCATATTTACCTTGCTTGGATGGTACTAAAGTTCCATATTATAGTCCTTTATTAATTCTAGCTACCGCATCTGCCTCATATTCAAGTCCTTCTGAGTGAATACATACCTTAAGCTCTTGTGATCTATAAATATTTTTACCCGATCACCATACAAGTAATGCCTCCATAGCTTGAGTGAAAATACAATCGCCGCTAACTCCCAATCATGAGTCGGATAATTCTTCTTGTGATCTTGAAGATTCCACTATGTATAAGCTATCACCTTTCCATGTTGCATCAAATACACCCAACTCTCTTGCTTGACGTGTCATAATATACTGTAAACCCTCAAGAACCTACTGAAAGCATAAGAATCAGAGCTGAAATCAGTCGCTTCTTCAATTCTTTAAATGATGTCTGGCACTCTACTGACCAGTCGAACTTAGCCTCCTTGCACATTAATTGAGTCAGTGATGCTGAAATCCTTGCAAAGTCTGCTACAAACCTTTTGTAATATCCTGCCAATCCCAGGAAACTATGCACTTCAGCTACTGTCATAGGAACTGGCCAACTCTCTACGGCCTTAACATTCTTTGGATCTACTGCTACTCCTGTTCCAGAGATGATGTGACCCAAGAATGACATATGATCTAACCAAAACTCGTACTTGCTGAGCTTTGCGTATAACTGGTGTTCCCTTAAAATATGAAAGACCTTCCAAAGATGCTCTCTGTGCTCCTCTTCACTACTGGAATATACTAGAATAGCGTCTATGAAAACTACCATGAACTGATCTAGATATGGAATAAAAATACTGTTCATCAAATCCATAAATATCGCAGAAGCATTAGTTAGTCCGAATGGCATAACTAAGAATTCGTAATGCCCATATCATGACCTAAATGCTATCTTGGGTATATCTTGCTCCCGAACCCTTACTTGATGATACACCGATTGAAGATAGACCTTAGAAAAAATCTTGACTTTACTCAGCTGATCAAACAAATCATCGATCCTTGGTAATGGATACTTGTTCTTCACTTTTACTGCATTCAACTATCTCTAGTCGATACATAACCGTGATGACCCATAATTCTTCTTTACTAGAACCACTGGCTCTTCCCAAGGTGATCCACTAGCTCGAATAAACTTTTTTGACTTCTGTTCCTATATAAGTTGGTATAGTATGTCTAGATTTGATGGTGTCATCTGGTAAACTTTACAAGATATTGTTCCTGCTCTAGGAATCAAACCTATACAGAACTCAATATCTCTTACCGTGGGTAACCCTGGTAGTTCTTCTGAGAAGATGTCTAAGTACACTCCTTAACTATCTCGAAAAGTTGTTCTTCTGGTAACAATGTCGTTGTGATTCTTTTTTCATGCTGGTCTCTCACAGATCTGTCAAAAGTGAAACCTTCTGTGCCCGGGATACTAAATAATATACTACCTTTATGGTAATCTATCGTAGCATGACTGCCTCTCAGCCAATCCATGCCTAAGATAACGTCAAAGTTACCTATAGGAAATTCGATTAACCATGCTGGTAGTAAACGCCCGCATACTATGACCGGACATGCTATATATATCCTACTAACTCTTACGATCCTATTACCAATGATTATATTCAACCTCTATGGGAACGCTTTGAACTCCAATCCAATGTATGTCGCGAATCGTACAGATATAAATAAATGAGATGCGCCTGAATTAAATAATGCTATAGCAGAAAAAGATGCGACAGAAATATTTACCTGCCACCATGTCGCCCGATGCTAAAGCCTCCTACAAAGCAATGTGAATGCCTGCCCTTAGCCCTGTTGTGCCCCTCGCTACTATCTCCCTTGGTGACGTTGTTGTGGCCTCTGCTGGCCCTGCTGCTAGTTCTGCTACTGCTGGTATATCTCATCTTGCGTCATTAATGGACGCTGAGCTAATGGTTGTACTGTTGTCGCTGGCCCTCTTTGTTACACTACTCCTGGTGCTGGCAGCGTTGGGAATTGCTGAACTTACCCTCCTAGCCTCTACATCATTGGACAATTGACAATCCGATGATCTGGACTGCCATACCTCATACACAACCCGTTGGCTATCCTATATATATCTCTAGTGTGGTCTCTTTTCCATAATAAGTATATCCCGTTGGTGCTCCCTAACGTTGTTTTTGTTGTCGTGGCTGTTGCCGAGCCGGTACTGTCATCGTCAAAATTATCACCCTCCTTGGCGCTGAATCATCGATGCAAACACCAGGTGATGGTGCTAAAGTCCGAGGTACTGCTCCACCTCCTCCTCCACTCTGAGCATGAGACCTCTTCTGGCCTCTTGTCCTTGCCGATAACCTCTGTATGGTAAGCTTGTGCCTCCGAACTGCTATCAGTACTTCTTTATAAGTCTGGTAGTTGTGCCCCTCTACCAGTTATAGAATCTCCAAATAAAGTCCTTGCTGGAACCTCATTGCTCTATCCGACTCCGTACCACCATAGTCGGAGCGAATCTACTTAGCCTACAAAACTCGGCTGCGTACCCATCCACTATTCTACCGTCCTGTTTGAGACCGATAAATCTAAGTTCGAGCTCATACTGTGCTATGACTCCAAAGTACTTGGCCCAGAATCAAGCCCTAAAATTATCCCAGGAGATAGGATGCCTCAAGCCAACCTCTACTAATGCCCACCAGTCACGGGCAAGGTCCTAAAGCTGCAATCGAACCTGGTCAACTTGTTCATCAGCCGAAACCTTCGTCGCCGCCAGAATAACTTTGATGTCTTAGAGCTATGCATCTGTCATGATGGCGTCCTCCGTGCAATCAAAGTATCTTGGGTTAAGTCAGCAAAATCTAACCGATGCCCCCGAATCAGTCCTTCCATCTCTTTCTATGTCCGTCTGCAAACCCTAACTCAACACGACATTCTGCTATCGTTGTTGAAACTGCTGATGTTGTTGCACTCCCATCTGATACTGTTGCGTAGCCATCATTCCTCGGAGGATCTCCAGTAATCCCGGGGTATCAAGTACCACTGGTATTGCTGGTACTATTGAGGTACGGGAATCTCAGGGGCTGGTTGCTTAATATATCCAGCTTCTGGTTCCACTCTGCCAGCTTGTACAACTACTGGTTCTACTCGAATTTGACTCTAAACAGGTGCTACCTCCCGTTGTTGCCCACGGAAACCCTGTCCTGCCATACCTGCTGCTCCAGCAACTGAAGAAGCCCTAAAGAAAAGGACAACAAATATTAAGAACATGGCGAGAAGGATCAAGGAAACAATTGATTCGATAGTCAAGCAAGGCTTCGAGAAGAACAAATTCGGATTTCAAAGGCACATGTTTGATTGAGACTCCTATGATCGTAACACCCCACAAGTCTGAAAATACTGACATGCATGGGCTACCACTAAAACCTTGTCAAACCCCAGTACCGAAATACGGAGACGAACAAGACCAGCTTCCCTGTACAAGGTGTAGAACGTCATACGGCGGTCACGGCTGTGACTAGACAAGGGGGTGCATACTACAAGCAAGTCACTTAGGGTCACACAACATTTCTATTATCTTAATCAGTCAAGCAAGAACACTAAGCATAGAATATATATGACAAGAAAATAAGGCATCCCAAATGCCCTGCCAGGATATTTTGGAAACCAGCTGTGCAAAATAAGAAAGCTAGCAGAGTATCAAAAGTACATGACCATGATAAGCTGCAGTTTGCTTAATTATAATCATGTAAAGGAAACTAAATGTCCAGATCTTAAGGCTAACAAATGCCGGTGGCTAAACGCCCAAAATAAGTAAAATATGCAATAACGCGCAGGGAAGAAGAAATCCACTCGTTCCCTTCAACGGCCATCCGTCTGGTGTGCTCTATTGTTCAAGGGAAAGTACGCTTGATCCTCGGGTGCTGGCTCTAAACCTGGCCATGTAAAACCAGTGGGGTTAGACCCCAAATAGCAAGTACTATAATGGAAGCACGAATAAAAAATAAAACCAGGTTATGAAATATATAGTTTTGTCTCGTATTTTCGGTTCATAGCCTATCATTACACAATAATCTAACTCTAAATCGAAACATGGACAAGGGTTAGACCATGGCACCATGATAGTCCATGTCCATAGACTATTTGATAGCAGGTACAATACACAAACAAGCTCAGTTACATAATCGGCCAATCATTTATACAGCTTACTAGATAGAGTCTGGGTTATCCCAGAGATATTATGCATATAGGAATCCTCAGATTGTACCTGATCCTAGCAAGGTTAGCCGAGCCATAAATTGTCGTATTACACATAGTATTGTGCATCGGTCCCTCATAAGGCCACTGTGCTAAGATCGCATAAAAAACATAGTATAGTATAATAGTCGGATATTGTCATCCACTAATGAGGACTTAAACAATATCCATGGGGACTAGCCTGCACACACCAATTAAAATGATTGGTGTTGGCTAGTTAGGCACGATCTCGAGATTCCAATCTCTCCCAAAGCTCTACAAGTTAAGTTGCCTAGTTAACCTTATTGTTAACTAGAATCATATGGCATGGTCATATGGTTTTCCCCTTATATGATGTACCATAGTACGGCCACGTTAGATACAAATCTACTTTGTCATTTGATAGTTCAGTTGGGATTTACCCCAGCATGATGCAACAATCAACAGATCCTAGCCACGCTTGGTCATTGAGTAACCCTTATGTCCATGCTGAAGATTAATTCATATCACATGTCACATAGCACATAGGTACATTGCAGTGTAAACATGTAATATAATCGTCTATGAACACTTAACATAGGAACACTTAGCACATAGGAACATATAGCACGTAGTAAGTGTATCAGCACGGATACAAGTGGTCGGATCATGGCACATACATGGGTCAAATACTCTTGTGGTCATCAAAGTCACACCTACATCCCATAAAGTCCAAATGAACAGTCAAACAAAACCAGTCCAATAAAGAGTGTACAAGGGGACGAATGCGCACATAAGGATCAAGGCCGCATAGGGATCAGCTGCTGCATAGAATCAGTTGTTGCATAGAAAGTTAGGCCACATAGCCGTATAGGTCGCATGGTCCCTGACCGCTGTAGTCGCATGAGCTCAAGGCTGCATGAGTTCAGATCGCATGACCGCATGAGTTCAGACCGCATGTCGCATAAGTTTAGACCGTTGGCCACATGGCCGCATGGGTCGCATGGTCGCTGAGGTCGCATGAGCTCAAGGTCGCATGACCGCATACGACTTCATCTTCTACAGGTTGCAGTTCGGCCATGGCGAGAACTCCAAAAACCAAAAATTATTTCCTTCATAAAAACTTTATTTTAACTCCGAATTGAGTGAACCAAAAGCCAAAATGCTCGAAATAAAGTGCTCCATCCATCCCAAAAATTATTTTTCGAAAATACTATATTTTAGTATATCAAAGCTACCAAAAACTCAAGGAACCCATGAAAACTCTACACTTAGGATGTAAATCTACTCAAATTCATCCATTAAAATCGAAAACCCCAAGTACTAAAAGTATTTAGAATCATCATGAGCACATAATAGACTAATAAAATGCAACGAAAGAGCAAGAATAAAAAATTAAGAGATTTCTCCATGAAGTGTAAGGTGTACTTGCCTAAATGAAGGAAGAAGATAAAATGGAGAGAATGAGGGAAGAGAGAGAAATATGTTGGGATTTATAGTTAGGATTTAAGATTTAGACCATGGGTTCAATTCATGAATGAACCAACCCAATAATTAAACCATGGGTCTAACTGAACCAAAGAAGAATGTGTCTAGTCTCCATGCATGCAACCTAATTATCATGTAAGCGAGAAATAATATAAACAGAAAAACTAATATGTTCCAAATACGTATATCGGGAACGGAGAGTGACATAGGCTCCCTTGATGATAAAAATGAGTAGGAAATAAGAGAAAATAGAATGGGAATGGTGGTGTTTGGTCCCAATTTGGGGAATGACACTTTTGGAATAAAATAGAGTGATAATAAAGTGGAGAGAGGGAGAGAGAGAGTGTCTCCCCTGGTTATTAGGACCGACCACACCATCCATATTTTGGCAATGCAAAAAGTCTTATTTGCCTTTCCCTAATTATCATGAAGGTTTAGTAATTAAGGGGTTAACTAAGAGAATGGGTCTAATATTAATAAAAAGGAATATATTATTCATTCCCTCTAATTAATAAGTTATCCATGAGTAAAATAATTGATCGAACTAATTGGTCAAGTCATGTCTAGTTGAGTTTACTTAGGCTAACTAACACCTAGTCTAACTAATGAGCAAACACTAACCACTAAATATACAAGGAATATACAATATTAACAATACCAATAATATGAAATGACAAAAAAAATATCCTCTCCAAAAAAGTGGTAGTTACAGTTTTTTGCAACAACTTGGTGCAAATTATGCATGTGAACCAGGTCAGGGAACAAATACTTTGCCTACGGACCCATGCGCTCAGCTTGGCTATGTACATGAAATGGGTGTAAAGGTAAAATTTCCCTTATCATACATGCATGACATATTATTCCATAACATCAAGACGATGACAATTACTATGACACATGAAATGCCTCCTCCAGGGCATCAATGTGCTAGTATCATCATCAACTACTGCTGTGCCAAAGTAGCAGAAACCCCAACTAGACAGTCTGTGTTTCAATGACTGCACCATGATCCATCAACCCGACAACATCTCGGGAAATAGTGGACGAATGAAGATAAAATCTAAGACGAGTTGCCCTTCAATTCTTGATACTCATCTTGGGGCTCTTACAAGACCAAATCAAAAGAATAAGTCCTCAAAAGATGGTCCTTCCAATCCTCCGGTTAGTGTACCAAGAAGCCAGCCAGGGGTTTCAATACCAGTTCTACCATCACAAAGGACCAAGACTCCATCGAACCACCATGTTCCTGCTATGAGCGTGATTCAAAACACTCATCTAAGTGCCCATCAAAGATCAAGATCCAAAGATCCGGTATCCCAGCCTGGGGGTAATATTCCTCCAACACTCGATTCGATATTACAAATAGGAGGTGGCGATCTTCCTGTCATCCACACCAACCCGATGTTCAGCGAAGATAGTGAATCTCAAGGAACTGAAGATGATATACCAGAAGGAGGTGACCCTCTATAAACTACTGCAACTAGTGTAATATCTGAAGATGGGAGTAGCAATTCCCTAGACTCCGAGGATTATGCGAGCAGGACGCCCTTTCTGGAGTCGAAAGTGTAAAGTGTGGGCACTACCGCACCATCTACTAGTCCGCATATAATTCCTGCATACATGGCAGGTAGAAACAACGAAGAAGGCAACAGTGATCACCAATGCCTTAAAGCTTTAGAAATTATGGTGCAATCATTGAACCAGACATTAATAAGGATTAAAGTAGCCTTGGTTCCACCACAACCACTAGTTGTGGGTAAAACAAACCAAGGCTCGGCAAATAATGAGGAGACTATTGCTAATACTTCTACCCCTCCTAACATCGGGGGTGGTACCTTGCCAGTGATGCACCTGGTTCTACCTGCAACTAGCTTACAATCAGTTGTTCCTCCACTGATAAATGATATTCAATAAGCCATTCGAGAACTACGTGCTCGCTTGGATTCCATAAACAACAAGAAGAACCTCTAGAAGCTTGGAATATGGAAAGCATACCATCCTGAGTGGAACAAGGTAATTTGCCCACCAAAATATAAGCTGCAGTCTCTGATTCCTTTTGATGGGAAGACATCGCCCCGTCAATTCATGAATTACTTCCACTTCTAGATGATGTATTTACCAAAGGACGATGCCCTATTCACTAAGATATTTGTTGGAGCATTAACCAACGTAGCTTATGAGTGGTTTTATAGTTTGCCAGATAACTGCATCAAGTTATTTAATAATTTAGAGATAATCTTTCTCTCTAGTTTCTATGACGGTGGCAAGGATGTAACCATGTCAACACTTATCTCCATAAAGCAAAGGGAGAAGGAATATGCTTGTGTCTATATTGAGTATTTTGAGCATTTCAGAGAAACAGCTCTGAAATTACCAACCATCATCCCAGAGTCCATGCTCATGGACACTTTTAGATATAATTTAATACCCAGAGTAAAGTTCTGCATAGGCACGACACAATACGAAGAATAGTCAATATTTATCTCAAGTGCTGACATTGCTAAAAAGAATGCGAGCAATATCCCTCTAATAGCGATTAAGGTGCCTGATGACAGAGGCAAGCGTCCTTAAAACATCGACAACAGAAGGAGGCCCTTTTCATCAACATATCTAAAGGCATGACATCATCCAAGCAAAAACCTGCTGAAGAACCAAAGCCAAAGGAGACGACATTCTCATTTGATAATGATGACGTCATTTACATCTTCAACATGCTGATAAAAAGTAACAAGCTCAAATTACCTTACATCAGACATCCTGAAGAGGCAGAAAAAGTCAATGATCCCAAGTACTATTTATTTCATCGATACATTCATTATGCTACAAAAGATTTCTATGTATTAAAGAGACGTATACAACAGTGAGTTGATGCTAAGGCGATCACTCTGTATGCTGACAATAAAACTGTTATCGCCAACATGGTGTCATTTTAATTTAGCGAGTTTCTAGTGATGGAAGTCCAAGATGGCGTCGTCCCAATCCTGAAGGTGACACTGGATATAGTTAATCTTCTATCAGCCCGTAATCAAGCTGAAAGGTTGATACCGCTCACAACTCCGCATGGAGAAATCATTTGGGTTCATCAAAACCTTCTTCCAGACATGGAACAAGATACCAATTCTCAGAAGAAGAATAAGAACAAGGCTAAGAAGTACCACATAAAACGTATCATGGTTCTTTCGGTCGTCGTCGACTAAGTCTTATCCGGCGAAACTCGGTCAGGTAAATCTTACTTACGGGCAATATTGTAAATTTTGCTAGGCGAAATCGGTGCGCCGGAGAGCCGCCTAGCGCCTAGGTGCCAAACTATTTTTTTTACATTGTATAAACATAACTAGTTTATATGTATTATATGGACACAAACGTTCATGTGACCTTGTATCTAGTGGGTGTTGTTTAAATCCTATTGGGTTTGGAACAGGTCGTGAGTTTGAATCCTCTGTAATTTTTTTTTTTTTAACATTTTAGTCCGGGTGAGTTCGAACCCGACCCGGCTTATCACCTTAACCTATTAGCCTTATTCCCATTTCTATATAATTATAGCAGCAGCAGCAGCAGCACCCTTACAAAACCCTAACAAATTATCACCACCGCCATTGTGAGGATAGTCCCTGATCTTCACTACAACCGTGAGCCACCACCACCACCACTACATGCATCACCACCACCACCACCAGCGAAAAGTTCCTCCCCTCAATCTTCTCTCCTCCCTCTTTCCACCCTCTCTCCTTTCTCATAGCAGCATTACCACCACCACAACCACCAACAGCACCACCACAACCCGATACTACCACCAGCCGCCGCTGCCCAATCTCCGAAGAGGTAAGTTATAAAAAATTTAATTTTTAAATTTTTTTTGAATTTTTTTAAACTTCAAAACCGAACATGGCCGAACAGACTGGCTAGGGCCGTCTAAGGGGATTTCGGTGCAGTCGGAGGCCGTCTAGCGCCTAGATTACAATTTGGAACATTGTTTATGTCATGACCTGCATCCAGATGATCAGAGCACAAGTACGTGGATACGTCCAGCCTACGCCACAATATCGGCGGTAGAACATTGTCTAGACCTCAATGGAATCATACTAATACACTAGTTTTATCATGTACTCAATCACAATATTTTATTGGAAGAATGAATAAGAAATATTATCCAAACAACAATCTAAGAGAAATAAAGTCAATGCATGATACTGAGATAAAGAAATACTAGCCTAAATCTCACTAAAGGTCATCTCTAGGTCCAAATTATAAATGTAGTCTCGATCATAGTATCACTCTGAACCCAGAAACGTGGAGCACAACCAAACCTAAAAAATATTATCCAGTCAGGATGGAATGAGCACAACTCCAATAGCAGTTCCAATAAAATAATAAAGATATTAAATAGTATAGTAATGCAATATATGATGAAGAAGTAAGAAAATAAATATAGCTTAGTAATAATGAAGGACGTAAGTAAAACATGAGTAATGGACATAAATCATGAGTATGAACTGAATATGAAATAACTATACCAACTAAGTATTTAAAATACTAGCTTCGATATGTGATCTACTTTGGAACTTGTATAGGAATTTATGGCCTGGTTAATCATACGTGAGGTGTATGACTAATACTCATATGGTTTACTTGCACATGAAGGGCATGATCACACATCTAACTAATATTTCCCACCCCTGACTAGTATAATGATCCAAACTATGACATGTCACACAAGAATAACTTGCACATAGATAACATGCATAGGGGTAACATGCACATGGATAACATGCACATGATTATATGAAAGCAATATCTCATGACGGGGATCCATGATATACCAATCCCTGTACCATCGTGTCAGGAATCAAGTATAACACTACTAAGACATTAATCATAGTAATCATTAAATAGAGAAAACTATCAGAGATTGTACTTGCCTCAAATTCGGTGCTGAATGTCAAACAATGTCTGTATCGGTGCCTAAAAGACCTATATATGAATTTCCATGTCAAAAGGTATTTCAAAATCATAAACATACTCAACTATTTATATTCTAAGTTTCTAGGTGCATTCTAGGCCATTTCTAAGTCATACCCTAGGTATATAGTCATACTAGGCATTAATACACTCATATTTAATTAGTATCGTAGAGTATCCTATTAATACCCTAGTATCTTAGGATACCTATACTATATACTTAGTACCTTAGTATACAACTAATACCATATCCTATAACATATACCCTATGCTAAGTATCTTAATACCTTAACTCCGGTACCCAAACTCTAATACCCAAACTCGACACTAGATACCACTTGGTATCTAGGTATCTCCTTCATAGACATTACCTACACCCATTCACTCATAAACCAATCATCAGTATGATCCCTCACTGATACTCACTCTTGCAGCCTTGCTCATCCTAGCCTTCACTCACTGTTGCACAACAGTTGTGCACTCCAACACTTGCTCAGACCACTGCACTGGAGGTGCTGTTTTGCATGTGGCAAGGCTCAAATACTTCTACTAGGTCTAAACAGTACACTGCATTAAGCAATGCATAGCCTGCCTCAACTCCCAACCGTTGAGACTTGAACCTCAACTTACACACACACAAATCCCTTACTACATCTAAAAACACTTAACACACTGCTCACTAGCTGTCATTGCACACCCTTACACTTGTATACACCACATGTGCACACTATGCCTTTTTCTTGTTGTGCACCAGCAACAATGTACACGATACTCCAATCAAAATCTGATACACCATAACCCCATTATTGCGATTGTATCTGTTGCACATCTCTGTGCAGGTACCTTGCACAAACAATTAATTTTAGTTCACTCTCTACACAATATCTACCACAGTATAAGATCACTCACTGCAGGCCTGTGTACTATGGTCATTGCTTCCTACTGTAGTGCACAAGGGTGCACATACCCGAGCTAATTTAGTGCAGCACTAGGCGTGCACACAACCTACAAAACCTCTTAGCTGAGTATGCAGCTGCTGCAGCTGATACTCCCCTGCTCCCCCTCCTTACTGTCTGAACAACACCTAACACTCAGTTCTTAGTGCACACACAAGCACCACCTACTGACACTCCAAATGCCCATATATCACACATAGTCACCACACCACAATATACTAATAATTATTCCCCCATCTCTTACACTCACATAAATATACACTCCTCAATCCATATGATACTCAAATATCATAACTGAAAGCCATGGTACAACCTATGATACTCATGCATCAATACACCATATCAAAATATGGTAACAAGTGTATCCTTGATACAGCACAACACACTAACTTTCTTTCCCTCAACCACAAAAGAGTACATACTTTCCAAGATCCCCACTAAACTCTAAAACACACACACACACACACACACACACACACACACACACACACACACTAGCATAAAGCCACAAATCAAACACCTAGTGTGCATCAAGCCACACATGAGTATCACCCTATGATACTCATATGATATACTCCTTAAATACCAAGATACTCTATCCAAACTATATAGAAACAAATCATATATGAATTATCATATAATTATATTTAGAAATAGCTATTCTAATATAAATAAAGAGAAATGATACAATAGAACACTAATATAAGGAATTTATAAAATCAACCTACCCGTATTATGGTGTATCATGATACGGACTCAATGTATCTAATTATGGACACAAGGACACCAACATATTCTTATTCTATATTAGCAAAACATGCTATGTCACGACTCATACCCAAAAATTTGGTCATGAGTCATGGGTACGTACAGCCTACGCCAAAGAATCAACGATAGAATGTTGTCTAGGTCATAATACTATCTATTATAGCTCAGAAAAATATATAACCTATCAATGATCTCAACTCCATAAGGAGGACAAGACGAATATAAATATGACGACAAAAATAATACTCAATCACATAGTTCTATAAGGAAGAGAATGGCACGATAATGATATAAAGGAAAATAGAAGTCTAAAAGTATATACATCATACATCCACGAGTCTAGAGTCTAAACAACAACATAAGTATCCAAATAAAATATACAACTCAGAGTGTCTCAAGTCTATAATCCAACAATAAATGAATACTAGACTCTAAGTCTCAACTAATGGATCCAATACTGGAATAGGATCCTCCTAAAGCTCATGGGTAAATCCTTGTCTACTCCAGGTCCGTAATAAGTGGGGTAGAAAGCCACGAGATCCTCTAAAAAATGTTATCGAGTCAGGACTGGAACGAAGAACATAAAATAACAGCAGTTTCATTAATTTAACTAAGACTATCAAAATAGTAAGCAATAAAAATACAAGATGGAAGGAATACATGACAATAAAAAAACTGATATGCAGATAATCATCTAACAGGTAATAATGAACTATGAATAAACAAGGAATAACTATATCAACAGGTATAAAATGGAAAAGATATATGAACAACTACTAAGTGCCTTAAAATATTAATTATTATGTGATCGGCTTGGGACGTATCAGGCTCTACCATATATGATTGATTATGAACAAGTACAGTAAGGGATCAGGTCAATCAAGTATGATTGACTATGTACAAGATAGGTAAGGGGATCAGGCCAATCATATAAGGGGAGCTATGCACAGGTAATTAGATCAGGCTATACCCTCGTGTAGTGAGAATGAGTTATGCATAAGTAGGTGGTGTATGATCACATAATCAACTAATACTTCCTTATCCCCGGCTAGTACAATGGATCAAATCATGACTCCTCAGGACTGGTATCTATGATACTAACCCATGTATCCATTGTGTCAAAAATTAAGCATAACACTAAATACTAGAATCATTGTAATGATCAAAATAAGAAAACTGTCAAAGAATGTACTCACATATGGTCCTGAGCAATGTGTGAGGATAGGGATCCGAAAGGAAGTCATAAAAACCTAAATATCAAATAATAATGTTAATTGGGTGAAGTGAAGGATGATCATGATTAACTAACCAATAGTGATATTTCTAGGCCATGTCTAACTCCAAACTTGGTTAACTATGTCCACTAGTCCATTTCTATATCATACTAAGGTATCTAGTCTAATACTAGTTACTGACATATATTATATGTTATTAGTGTATAACAACTCCTATATATAAATTCTAGTTGTATCTTAATACAACCTTAACATATACCTTGCATCAATACTGGCTACTAACCCCAATTACCTTAACTGCAACTTGAGTTCCCAACATCCATGCACTGTGCATGATTCTATGACTGAAGACTAACACATAATACCTTTGGTATCAATCCTCTTGCATACTTCACTATCATTGTCTCATAAATACACTAATCCATACCCCTAGTTATCCCCAGCACCAATGTGCAGTACTCGAGCTCAAACTCAAACCTTGAGGTCACTGCACACAACTTTCTCAAGACTGATACAAGTATCCCTTAATGTCTGCACCACCAACTACTCCTAAAGCTGATGCTAGGTGTGTGCCCTCTTCAACTCCCTTTCCTTACAGCCATGGCTCTAATCCTAATAGCTCCAGGTCTTCACATCAACTGGGATCCCTAATTACCTATGCAACCTTGCCTATGTCCACTGATTCATTCTTTGCTCCCTTATCTCCAATATATCATTACCTAATGATACTCTAGTTCCCCCCTCTAACATGTAACTGATACCAACACCCTTAATATACATACATTGACTTAACTCATCGTCAACATTATAAAATATAACTGACATCAACAACTAACTTAGACAACTCATTGATAACTCAACTGACATGCACTAACTTGCTCACTCCTTCTGACCAAACCTGATACACTCAAACCCTGATCACCTGCATCCTACATGTTGCTTCTACTACAACTGCTATTGAGGAGTACACTCAAGCTTAGAATCTCATACTCATACATACCTGATGTTAATTTGGTACAGCCTAATTGTTGTGTAATTAGCTTGCACACTGATACCCCTCTTACATTACCTACAAACCCAAGCCAACCTCCATTCTAACTCATTGACACTACACTGTCACCACACACACTTGCATCATTAGTGAGCAACCAACACAACCTGAGCACAGTTGGTACGAGTGGCCAACAACTCAAAACTGCTGCTGCTGTTGTACCGATATTGTCCTAACCCGATACCCTAACTAATACCTGGACTCTAGTGACCTCCTCAAGACATTTCTTACTCGAGCTTTTTTCTTCCACTCTCATCTGCACACAGAGAACTGAACACAACCTTCCCTTCAATACCTGCAGTGCTTAACCATCAACACAATAAACAACCACAACTCAAGTTTCTCTCTATCATAAAATATCTGCACCCATATTTCCTTACCTGCATTATTGTTTACTGCAGTCTTCACCCTTGGTACCAATATTTGCAAACACTCTAGCATGTGAACGGAGTATAAATCTGGGTCTGGACTGAACCCCCTCCCATCATCTCTCACACTAGACCGTATCTCAAAATACCTACACACCCATATACATACACTACACATAGAATACTATATAACTAACATATCTATATCGATACAAAATACCAATCTAGCATACTATATATATCATATCATTCTAACACATCCACCTAACCAATTCAAGTGTCAAAACCACAAACACTAGATGAGCAACTATTGATAAACCCCCAACTCGAGTGTTAAAACCCACAATACCCCAATATAACCAAATATACATATCGATTATATTTAATAATAGCTATTAGAACTTGCTACCAAAGAATTAGAACTCAAATGCACAAAATCCCTAAATTGGAGCCTCGTATCACACTATATCGCGATACGTCCTACTCGTATCCAATATACTACCCCCACATGACTAATCTAATACTAATTAGGTCTACCAAATCTAATGATAAATACTTGGTGTTCTATTCTCAGATTTCCTCCAAAATGGATACCAAACTCACTGTAGAAATCTCAATAAGGGTCAATAGAAGCTCAAACATCTCCCAATGGGTAGTCCTAATGCATGGGTACATTCTAAATGCTCTAAATCACTAAATGGAACTAATTAAAGAAGGGTTCCATAAATTACCTATTGGGAGATGATTTTCCAATAAAAAAAGCCAATAGGACAAAATTTGGAGACAAGCCCCAAGCCAAAACTTATTCTTCTCCAAGCTCCTTGCAACCACTAGCTTCTAATCCAATTAAATGGTGAGGACAAAGAAATTCAAGGTAAAAATTAGGGTGGAATTGATGGTGGGATGAACTATTAGGGAAGAACACTAATGGAGAATAAAATAGAATGAGTGAAAAGAGGAGAGAGAGATCCACCCTCAAGATAGGGTCGGCCCCCCTCTTCCCCCTTTCCCAAGTAGTGTGAATAGTCTAGAATTTCCCTAGTGGGTTGTCATAAAGGAATTAATTAGGAAGCCTCTAATCCTAATGTGGGTTCAATCTAATTTCTAATTAAAGGGAAGGGTTAACTTAGATTGAGTCTATTGTGACTAGTCTAATAAGTTTTTAAGTTGTCATATATAGTTGGTTAGGTCCACTTGGGTCTCGTCTAACTAAATAATCTAATCCCTAACCAATGCTAATATTAATCATAACATATGGCATGCACATCAATATAAATAAATATAATCACATTATTTACAATAATACCAAATAACCAAAATACCCCTATTCTTGAAATGTGGTAGTGACAAGTCTAGCCTCTTTAAAAATAATTTCATCCTCGAAATTAAAACTAAATTAGTACAAGAATACATAAAGCAAGAAGAACTATACCTCAAGGCTCGAAGAGATAGGGGTATTGCTCGCGCATTTCATCCTCCCTCCCCCAGGTTGACTCACTTGGAGAGTGATGCCTCCGCGCGATGTGAACCAAAGGAATGGTCTAGTTCCGCAACACCTTCTTCCTGCGATAAAAAATCTCCACAGGCTGCTCTGGATAGCTGAGGGTCGAACCTACCTCGATCTTCGAGTGATCTAGTACGTGACTGGGATCTACCACATTCTGTCTCAGCTGTGACACATGGAATACGTCATGTACTCCCTCTAGTGCAGATGATAAGTCTAGTCTGTAGGCCACTACACTGACCCTTGAAAGAATAATGAAGGGTCCGATGTACCGTGAACTAACCTTCTCGTCTCCACCAAAGCGAATTATGCCCCGTGTCAAAGAAATCCTCAAAAATACTAGCTCGCCCACCTAAAACAATATAGCCTTAATACGCAATCTAAAATAAAGCAATCATAAGCAATACAAAACTAAATTTATACCGCAAACTCAAGAGGTCTCCGGTGGCTGTCGGCCCAATGCCGTTGTCTGTCCTGTGACACCCGAAGTCTATCTCTAATCAGCTTGACCTTCTCTGGTCCTAAGAAGGCTCTCTCACCGATATTATCCCAAGATAAAGGAGTACGATATCTCCGTCCATATAAAGCCTCAAATTGTGGCATCTCAATACTGGCCTGGTAACTGTTGTTGTAAACAAACTCTACCAGGTGCAAATGATCCTCCCAAGAACCTCTGAGATCCAAAAGACAAGTGTGAAGCATATCCTCGAGAGTCTAAATAGTCCTTTCTAACTGCCCGCCTGTCTAGGGGTGATATGCGGTACTGAACTTGAGCTGAGTGCCCAAGCTAGCCTGCAAACTCCACTAGAAGTAGAAAGTAAAATGACTTTCCCAATCCGAGATAATTCTCACAGGAACTCCATATAATCTAATAATCTGACGTATGTACATCTCTGCTAGATTCTCCGTAGACGTACCTACTTTAAATGGTAAAAAGTGGGCTAATTTGGTCAACCAGTCTACGATGACCAAAATTGCCTCTTTCCCTCCCAGAGAACGTGGAAGCCCCAAAAAATAATTTATGGTTACATGCTCCCACTTCCACTTTGGAATGGGCAAAGGCTGAAGCAATCCACCTGGCCTCTGTCTATCCTCTTTTACCTGCTGGCATACTAGTTACTTGGATACGAAGCTCTCCACCTCCTGCTCCATACCATACCACCGTATGTGCTCCCTCAGATCCCAATACATCTTGTTGGCACCTGGACACATCGCGTACTGAGAGCGATGTGCCTCCTGTAGATTCTTCTCGTACAACTCTCCACTCGGCACACATAATCTAGTACCATGCCGCAATTATCCATCATCAGCGATGGTAAAATCCTCCGATAATTTTATCTGAAACTGTGCTCTGATGCTCCTCAGATTCTCGTTATCAAACTGCCTGGCCCTGATCATATCCATCAGCTTAGACTGTATCTGCAATCCCCATATCTGTATCTCGATACCAAGGACTAATACCTCAATCTCTAAACTCTTAAGATCGGCCAACAAATTCTTGTCTGTCGTCAAGTACATAGCTACCAGATACCTGTTCATGGCATCGGTGACTATTTTTGCCTTTCCTGGATGGTACTACAAATATATGTCTATGTTCTTCATCAACGCCAACCATCTCCTCTGCCTAATGTCCAGCTCTTTCTATGTTAACACATACTTCAAGCTCTTGTGGTCTATGAAAATCTTTACACGCCTTCGTACAGGTAGTGTTTCCACAGATTTAAAGAAAAGATGAACGCTGTCGAATCAAAATCATGGATGGGGTATTTCTTCTCATGAGGATGTAATTGCTAGGAAGCATAGGCAATCACCTTCCCGTCTAGCTAAAGAATGCAACCAAAACACTTTCCTGAAATATCACTATAAATAGTAAATCTACCTGTCCCTGATGGCAACGTCAACATTGGTGTTGCCGTCAATCTCTTCTTCAGCTTATCAAAAATGGCCTGGCAATCCTCCATCCAGACGAACTCTACATCCTTCCTGGTCAGCCTAGTCATTGGCTCTGAAATCCTAGAGAAGTCTTGTACGAATCTCCTATAATAACCTGCCAACCCCAGGAAACTCCTGATCTCTATCAATAAATTCGGAGTAGCCCACGAATCCACTGCCTCGATCTTCTTCGGTTCAACCGAGATCCCATCACCTGTAACCACAAGCCCAAGGAATTTAACCTTGTCAAGGAAGAACTCATACTTCGAGAGCTTTCCATAAAGCTCCCCCTTCCTGAGAGTCTCTAAAACTATCCTCAGGTGCTCCTCATGCTCCTCCGGGGTCCTCGAATACACAAGGATGTCATCAATGAAAATTACCACAAACTTGTCAAGGTACTGGTGGAACACTTGGTTCATCAGGTTCATAAATACCGCTAGGACATTAGTCAACCTAAACGGTATCACCATAAAATTGAACTGGCTATACCGAGTCCAAAAAGTTGTCTTCAGAATGTCTTCCTTCTTCACCTTTACCTGGAGGTATCTTGACCTCAAGTCTATCTTCGAAAATACCTTCACTTCGTTCAACTGATCGAAGAGATCATCTATCCTCGACAGTGAGTATTTATTTTTGATAGTGAGGTTGTTCAAAGCCATGTAGTCGGTACACATGCGTACAGTCCCATCCTTTTTTGGTACAAAAAATACTTGAACACCCCACGGTGATGAACTAGATCTGATGAAGCCCTTGTCCTGCAACTCATTAACCTGCTTCTTCAACTCTGCCAGTTCACTGTAGTTGACCCGATAAATGTGCTGTGATATTGGCTCTGCGCCTGCCACCAAGTCTATAGAGAACTTAACATCTCTGTCTGGTGACAATCCTGGCAACTCCTCTGGAAAGACATCTAGGAACTCCGCTATTAAAGGATGTGGCAGCTCCTTCTCTTCCATCGTGGCTCCACAAAAGATATCCTTGCTCTGCTCTGCTGCTCCTCTGGCAATCTCAAACTTTCGTTCTCCTAGCGATCAAAATATCAATCTGCCTCTACGATAATCTATACTATCATGATGCCAACTCAACCAATCCATCCCTATTATAATATCATATCCCGAAAGTGGCATAACGAGTAAGCATGCGCTCAACTCTCTGCCTCCCAATAAAACTCTCTAATCTTTAAAAAAATTACTGACTAGGATAATGCCTCCCCAATCGTGATCTTGTAAGTCCTAGCCAAGGGTTCAGCCACTAAATAATGCTTAAGAGAAAAAGATATAGATACAAAATTATGGAAAGTACCAAAATCGAATAAAGTAAATACTGGAATGGAATCGAGAAAAACTGAACTTATAATCACGTCTCCCTCTGGCTCGGTCTTCTCAACCATCATGGAGAAAGCTTGCCCCTGAGGTACACCTCTCTGCTGTTGGTGCTGAGCGAACCTTTGATGCTGGGACAGAAGTGGAGGTCCCCTCTGCTGAACTGTGGGTGGCCTCGCTAGTGCTCCCTGAACTGGTGCTCTAGCTAGTCCTCCCTGAGTTGGATGAGCTAATCATTCTCTCTGTTGGTGGTCGAGTGACCCACATAAAAGGCGCACTCCCAACCTCTTCCGACAAACCTCCCTGGTATGTCCTAGTTTTCCATAGAATACACAATGAACGGCCTGTTGTGCCTGCCTCTGTGGCTGCTGCTGGGGATGACCACGAGGTGGTGCCTGGTGCTGCTGGTGATGGTGCTAGAACTGTCTCTGCTGCTGCTGAAAGTAGGAATGCTTGGCCGGTCCAGCACTACCACTCGCTCCTCCCGAAGCATCGCATCATCTATTGGGTCTGAGGTCCAGTTCATCCACAATAATCTCGGCATCCATCAAAATGCCCTTAATGGTAGCAGTACGACGTCCAGAAGTACGAGACTTGATCTCTATCATCAGTCCCTTCTTGAACTTCCTGGCTCGATCTCCTAGGTCTCGAATCATGGAAGGTGTAAAATGACTCAAGCAGTAAAACTCTGCAGCGTACTCGTCGATCGACATATTCCCTTGGACCAAGTCATGAAACTGATTCTCTAAGGCTCCCAAGGCTATATCAGAAAGGAGCTTCTCCTTGAGGAGATCCTTGAATACCTCCCAAGTAAGTCCTCGAACAGTAAGTCTTAGCTCCTTGCGATACCAAGTGAGTGCAATATTGAACATCTAACAATCAATGGCCTCAATCTATAGGCTCTATCGAATCTGAGCCAAATAAAAGTTTTTCTCTATGTCTTCCAACCAGTCATCGGCATAGAATATCCCCTCGATGCCCTTGATCTTTCGAGAAGACATCCTCTTAAAGTTTACTCTAGTGCCTGGACTCTGCGGCTGCTGCTGGCTAGGGTGCTGCTGTTGCTAGGAGACTCTCTCTACTACTTGTAGAGCCACCTAGTGAGCATTCTGTAGGCTCTCCCTCATCAGCTCTGTCTGGGCTTGGTGTGCCACTGCATGCACCCTCTGTATTTCAGCCTGAACTCGCTGAGCCTCTGTCGATATCCTCTTAGCATCTACCATGCCCTAGATCAAGGCGAACATCTGTGCCTCGTCAACAGGCACACCTCCCGAAAATGGAATCTGTAGTAGTGGTGGATGGTCCTCTGTAACAGCCGATACAACTCTCTGGACAGGTGAGGGAGGAGGACCCTCGAATGCTACTAAAACTCCTAGATGATTAGGTAAAGTAGGAGGAGCAACTCCAGTTGTCAACAAAGAAGGTGGAGAGGTGGCAGACTTCTGGGAAGCTGCGGGTCCCGTTCTCTGCAACCTGGTCTTTGGCGGCATCCTGAAGACACAACAAAATTTGACCAATTGATCTATTGATCTATTTAACCTATTAGACAAATTTACTCTAGTCACAAACAAGCAATCATATGTCATATTGATCTATTTGACCAATTGATAAACACCACATGTGCTAATATCAGAATTCTCCCAAAATTGACACAAAAATACACATAACTTCTACCATAGGTCTCCTATGAACCTAAAACCAAATCCTATGGGTAGCCTATGCATGTGGGATAATTTTTCATGGTTAAATCTTATATTTAGAACTTATTACAATAGGGAAAACTGAAATATACCTATTGGGTGATGGATTTCTAATGAAAATTCCTAAATATAGAAATATAGCTCCTCCTTGTAGATCTTGGCCTCCTCCTTGTAGATCCTTGCTTTCTTCTTGTAGATTCTTGTTGTAGTAGTCTCAATTGAAGAATATAAAAGGAATTTGGAAGAAATTGGGGAAGGAATGGTGAAGGAATGTAGAAATTTGGAAAGGGAAAAATATAGATCTAATTATAATAGAAAAATAAAATGAGAGACACTCTCTCTCCTCCCTCTAATGGCCGGCCATATACCCCTCTCTCAAGCAATTATAAAATTTCCAAAACACCCCTTGGGGCCTCTTATGAAGAAATTAATTAAGGGGGGAGGTTATAGTCTAATGGTTTCACTAATTAATCCATCCTCCTAATCCATGGGCCTAATTCATAGGCTTAATCTAAACTAAACTAAAATATTGGGTTCATGCATCTAATTTAATTGGTTAGGTCCACTACACAATTCTAAAATAATCTAGCAACTAACAATAAATAAATAATACAATACAAGAAAGAATTATACCTCATGGCTCAAACAGATATGGATATCACTCGCGTATCTTGGCCTTTCGCTCCCAGGTACTCTCTCCTGGAGAGTGATGCCTCCACTCGACGTGCACCAAAGAAATCGTCTGGTTCCTCAGCACCTTCTCTCTCTGATCCAGAATCTCAACTGGCTGCTCTGGATAGCTAAGAGTAGGGACCACCTCAATCTCTGAGTGATCCAACATATGACTGGGATCTGCTACGTACCATCTCAGCTGTGACACATAAAACACGTTGTGCACTTCCTCCAATGCAGGTGGTAAGTCTAGTATGTATGCAACTGTAATGGCCCTCTCAAGAATACTGGGATCTGCTACGTACCATCTTAGAGGAGATTCTACCTACAGGCACTTAGACTGTCCTGTTTTATGTATTATTGTACTAGACTGAGATATGGGTTGTATTATTGTTGTGACTTTTGGGTGGACATCTAGACTCTAGATTTATGATGTATTTATATTTTGTTGACTTATGATAGACTCTTATCCTTATTTCTCATCGTGCCAATTACTTTCTTATAGCCTTGTGATTGAGTATATTATTAAACTATGGATTCATATATTATCATTGTCCTCCTTATGCAGTTGAGACCATTGACAAGATGAGTTATGTTTGAGACCTAGACAGTGTTCTACCGCCGATGCTGCGGCGTAGGCTGGACGTACCAACGGCTCATATCCAATTTTCGGGTGCGGGTCGTGACACATTTTTAGTGGTGGCCCATGCAGGTCAAGATTTGTATTTAGAGCGATATCGTAGTAGTGCTCTCTTAGAGTATTGCAACGAGCCTATTTTAGGAAATAGGATTAGGCCGAGAATATGCTCAATCACAATTAGAAAATTTCTTATTCTTATAATGCTACTCTTAATGATTATTTCCTTTAGAATTTTTCTGTCCTTCCTTGATGATATCGTGTCTATTACTTTAATTGATTCTTTCAATCTGTCTTCAGAATGTCACCGAAGACCAGGTCCTTGAGACTCGGAGCAACAGCTTCAGAGAGGTCAGCCACCTCTCGCCCTGTTGGACAGACACCCGCATCACCTCCTACATCTCCTATGTATGTGGGAGTGTCTACACTGTTCGGGGGTCCTCCTCCCCCACTTGTTCAGAGGGTTCCCACAGCTGTGATGGAGCCTCTTCCACCACCACCGACTCCGTTTCCAGGAGGTGTGCCCGTTGACGGGGCACAGATGTTCGCGCTGATCCAGGGCATGGTTGATGCCCAAAGGACGTTAACAGAGACTCAGAGGATGCAGGCGGAGGTGCACCAGGCCCAGACCGAGATGATGAGGGTGAGCATGGAGAATGCTTATCAGGTGGCTCTCCAGGCTGTGGAAAGAGTTGCACAGCAGCAGCATCCTGGCCAGCACCACCAGAGACCTGGCACTATTGTGGACTTCAAGAGGATGATGCCTCAGGAGTTCAAGGGTACTGAGGGGATACTCTACGCCGACGATTAGCTAGAGGATATAACGAAAAACTTGCGCTTGGCGCAGCTTCCGGAGGCTCTTCAGATTGAGGCCGCCGGCAGCCAGATGTTCGACATCGCCCTGACGTGGTTTTGCACTGAGCCGAGACTTGTTGGGGGACTCACTTAGGAGGCCTTCAGGGAGCTCTTCAAGGAGAAGTTCTTTCATGATGTTGCCCTGGGAGCCTTGGAGAGTCAGTTCCATGACTTGGTCCAAGGGAGGATGTCCGTTGATAAGTATGCCGCAGAGTTTTGCCGCCTGAGCCGTTTCGCGCCATGGATGATTAGAGATCCAGGAGACAGGGCCCGGAAGTTCAAAAGGAGCTGGCAAGGGAGATTAAGTCTAGCACGTCGGGACGTCGCACTGCTACCTTCGAGGGCATATTGATGGATGCCCAGATAGCTGAGGTTGACTTGGAACTCAGGCCCAAGAGGGGATGCGACACTTCAGGAGGAGCAAACAGTAGTGCGGGACCGGGCAAGCGTCCACACTTCCAGCAGCAGCAGAGGCCATATCAGCAGCACCAGGCACCAGCCCGAGGACAGGCCCAGCACCAGTAGCAGAGGCAGACTCAGCCCGCCATCCAGTGTGCGTGCTGCGGCGTAGTCTGGACGTACCTATGGCTCATGCCCAATTTTCGGGTACGGGTCGTGGCAATTAGGGTTTAGATTTAAAACCCTAGAAATGACTAAACCCTAATTAATTTAATTTCTTCATGACTAAACATGAAGGGTTAATAAAACCTTGGCATTAGAAACCCTAACCCTAGAACTATATAATGAAAGGAAGCCTCCCTCAAGCTTCTTCCTTCATGAAGAAAGCCCTAAACCTAGCCTCCATTAGAAAAATCCTTCCTTCCCCATAAATTTTAGAATTTAAAAACCCTAGAAGTCCATTTCCTCCTCCATCAAAAGGAATCTAGGAGCTTGGACCAAGAAGGCTTGAAGAAGAGGACCAACATTGGGAAACCAACTCCCAATAGGTGAGAATCCGAATTTTAAACCCATTTTAATTCTGTTTTTATCATTGTTTGGCCATTAGGAGCCCACCATTTGGTTTAGATTTTGTATTTGGGGTTTTTCTATGAAAACCTAGGTGGATCTAGGATTTTGATGTTCATACGTTTGTTTTTCCCCAATTTCATGAACCCTAATCCTAGGGGTTTGCATGTAGACATGATTATACCTCCAACGTGTAGGTATAGAGCTATAGCCAGTGTTAGTGCATTTGGACTTAAGTGTCAGTTTACCCATGTATTTTAATTAGGGCTGTAGGTACCTGAATGAATACAAATGTCTGTTCCAGTGTATCAGAATACACAAATAAATGTGTTAGGCAAGAGAGGGTGTGTGTGTGCATTAATATGGGAATGTGAGTGACAGTTTAGTGATGCACCTTTATTAGCTTAGTTAGCATTGTATTGTTTAATTAGTACTTGCTAGTTATATTTAGTATTAGTAATTAGTTTAGTTGGTATCAAGTATTTATATGATTAGTATTAGTTTCTTGAGTTGGTATTAGGTAGTGATTTAACTTGTAAGCTATATATAAGTATATATGTACTAAGTAGACTATAGTATATAAGTATTATGTAATATTATATAGATAGCTATGTACTAATGTCTAGTATAGCTAGTAATGACTAGTTTAGTTAGGTTTTGTCCAATATGGACTATTATGATATATATATATGGACTAGTATTAACTAGTTAACCTAATATTGACCAGTAAACCTCAGAATTGACCTAGAGGCCTCGCATTTATTTAGTTAAACATGTTTATTCCCTTAAATCAGTATTTTTGACATTATATTCCATAATTAGGTCCTTGTGATCTTGCTTTGGACATTGATCCTCGCACCTTCCTCGGGACCACAGGCGAGTACATTCTCTGACAGTTTTCGTTTTTGTTGATTAATTCTATAATTCTAGTTGTATACTATACTTGACTCTGACACTGTGGATACACGGGTTAGCACCCTAGATACCCGTCATGAGGAGTCATGATTGGAATCCATTGTGCTAGCTGAGGATGGGGAAATATTAGTAGATTATGTGATCATACCCAACTCTACATGCATCATAGCTCACGCCACATCTCACGTCGGGTGCGGCCAGACCATTACAAGCCTCATAGCTGTTATATATGATTAGCCTGACCATTACTTGCATCATAGCTAACCAGATGGTTAGCCTGACCTACATGAATCATAGCTAATCATATGTAACCAGCCTAATCTTGTCCTAAGCCGATCACATAATAAACTGATATTTCAAATACTTAGCCAGATGTTTATTCTTTATTTCAGATTCACTTGTTCTAGCATCCGTTGATATATTTGTTCATTGCTAGATATTTCATTGCTCATTTCATATTCTCTAGTACTCTACATTTCTAGTATTTATTTCATCTTGTATTCCTTACATTGTTTTATAGTTTTTGTCAACATAAATGAAACTGCTGTTTAGTGTTTGTGCTTCGCTCCAATCCTGATTGGATAACATTTTTAGAGGATTTAGAGGATTTCTGCCCTACCCACTATGACCCGGGACTAGAGGATGATTTCATACCAGAAATTCTAGAGGTGTTACCCATCTTAGAGGAGATTCTACCTACAGGCACTTAGACTGTCCTATTTTATGTATTATTGTACTAGACTGAGATTTGGGTTATATTATTGTTGTGACTTTTGGGTGGACATCTAGACTCTAGATTTATGATGTATTTATATTGTGTTGACTTATGATAGAACTCTTATGCTTATTTCTCATCGTGCTAATTACTTCCTTTTAGCCTTGTGATTGAGTATATTATTAAACTGTCGATTCATATATTATCATTGTCCTCCTTATGGAGTTGAGACCATTGACAGGATGAGTTATGTTTGAGACCTAGACAGTGTTCTACCGCCGATGCTGCGGCATAGGCTGGACATACCCATGGCTCATGCCCAATTTACGGGTGCGGGTCGTGACACGAAGCTAGCTACCTTCCGCTTGATACCATACCACCATACATGCTCCTTCATGTCTTTATACATCTTGTTGGCACTTGGATACATAGAGTACTGAGATCTATGTGATTCCTAAAGAATCTCCTCACACAATGCTCCACTCGGTACTCATAATATGGTACCGTGCTGCAATGATCCATAATATATGATGCTGAAGTCTTCTGCTAACCCGATCTAGAACTGTGCTCTGATGCTCCTCAGAGACTCATCCTTGTACTGTCCGGCTGTGATCCTGTCCATCAGCTCTGACTGTACCTGAAGTCTCCATATTTGTGCTATGACTCCAGGAACTAGTACCTCAATGCCCAAACTGTCAAGATCAGCCAATAAATGTCTATCCCTCGTCAAGTACATAGCCACGGGAAACCTGCTCAAGGCATCCACGACTACGTTGGCCTTCCCTAGATGGTATTGCATAGAAATATCGAAGTCTTTCATCAACTCCAACCATCGTTGCTGCCTCATGTTGAGCTCTTTTTGTGTAAACACGTACTTCAAGCTCTTATAGTCTGTAAATATCTCTACTCTCTCTCCATACAAGTAGTGTTTCCACAATTTAAGGGCAATGATAACTGCTGCCAACTCAAGTCATGGGTAGGGTAGTTCTTCTCATGCGGGCGTAATTGCCTAGAAGCATAGGCAATCACCTTCCCGTTCTTCTATAACACACAACCCAAACCCTTACCCGATGCATCACTATATATGGAAAATCCTCCTATTTTTGATGGCAATATCAAGATTGGAGCTGTAGTCAACCTCTTCTTCAGCTCCTCAAATGCTGACTGACAATCCTCAGTCCATACAAACTACATGTCCTTCTTGGTTAGTCTAGTCATCAGCTCTGCAAGTCAGGAAAAATTCTGAACAAACCTCCGATAGTAGCCTGCCAGACCAAGAAAACTTCTGATCTCTGCTACTGAACTTGGGGTAGACCACGACTCAACTGCTGAAATCTTCTTCGGGTCCACCGAGATTCTATCTCCTGTAATAACATGCTCGAGGAATTCAACCTTATCAAGAAAGAAATCATACTTTGATAGCTTGACATATAGCTTCTCCTTCCTGAGGGTCTCCAGAACTATCCTCAAGTGCTTCTCATGCTTCTCTAGGATCTTCGAATATATCAGAATATCATCAATGAAGATTACAACAAACTGATCCAGGTACTGATGAAACACCTTGTTCATCAGGTTCATGAATACTGCTAGGACATTGGTCAACCAAAATGGTATCACTAAGAACTCGAACTGCCTATAACGAGTCATGAAAGCTGTCTTCGGGATATCTTTCTTCTTCACTTTCACTTGGTGGTACCCCGATCTCAAGTCTATATTTGAAAATACCTTCGCTCCGCTCAACTGGTCAAACAAATCATCAATCCACGACAACGGGTATTTATTCTTGATAGTGAGTTGTTAAGTGCCCTGTAGTCGATACACATACGTACCGACCCATCCTTATTTGATATAAAAATTACTGGAGCACCCCATGGTGATGAACTAGAACGGATAAAGCCTTGTCTTGTAACTCATCCACCTGCTTCTTTAACTCTGCTAGTTCGTTGTTATTCACTCTAAAGACGTGATTAGATATTGGCTCTACGCCAGGCACCAAATCTATAGAGAACTACACATCTTTGTCCGGTGGCAACCTCGGTAACTCCTCCGAAATAAATCCATAAACTCTGCAATCAATGGATGTGCTAGCTCCTACTCTTCTACCAAAGCTCCACAAAAATTGCCTTTACTCTGCCCTGCTGCTCCTCTGACAAACTCAAACTCGGTCTCTCTTGGCGTCTGAAATAAAACTCTGCCTCAACGACAATCGATACTATCATGATGCCTACTCAACCAATCCATCCCCAGTACTATATCATAACTCGCAAGTGGCATTACGAGTAGATATACGCTCAACTCTCGGCCTCCCAAAGAAACTCTCTGGTCCTTGCAAACATCACTGACCAGGATAATGCCACCCTCGGTCGTGATCTTGCAAGTCCTTGCCAATGGTTCAGACTCAAGATGATATCTCAGAGCAAAAGATAAAGATACAAAACTATGAGAAGCATCAGAATCAAATAAAGCATGAGCTGGAAAGGAATCAAGATAAACTAAACCTGAGATGACATCGCCAACCGGCTCCTCCTCCTCGACAGTCAAGGTAAAAGCTTGACCCTGTCGCTGAGCACATCTATGTTGCTGGTGCTGAGCAAACTGATATTATCGTGGTGGTGGAGGTCCTCTCTGTTGTCTAGCGGGTGCTCTCTGTGCCTGACCTTCGCCTTGAATTGGACGAGTTGGGACTTTAGGACAATCC
This sequence comes from Iris macrosiphon, assembly GCA_036927795.1. Classification (NCBI taxonomy): domain Eukaryota; kingdom Viridiplantae; phylum Streptophyta; class Magnoliopsida; order Asparagales; family Iridaceae; genus Iris; species Iris macrosiphon. The sequence continues at coordinate 112,065,139 of JAYESA010000008.1, read as the reverse complement.
CTCAACTGATGATCTCTCGATCCGTAAAATAAGCATTGGCCTAGTCTTATCCTGCATGCATCCCATCCATGTCCTTGCTTCTTACAGAAAGTGCAAGAAACAATTATCACTACCACATTTTCTAGAAAAGGATATTTTGGTAATTTTATAATTAATTAAATATTGTGCATGATAAATAATTATTTGTTGTATTATTTAATTATTGTTAGATGTTAGTTATTTATTTTAGACTTGTGTTAGTAGATCTAACTAGTTTAGTTTAGACTCATGGACCAACATGTATTAATTGTTAGAATTGAGCCCAACTAGAAAGCCCATGGATTAGGAGAATAATTAATTTAATTAAACCATTAGACTAAAAGCTTCTCTCATTAATTATTTCTTCATGAGAGGCCCCAAGGGTATAATGGATATTACATAGTGACTTGAGGAAGGGATAAGTGGGGCCGGCCTATTAAAGAAGAGAGAAAAAGTTGCTCTCCTCTTTTCATTTGAAAACTAGATCTAGAATTTTTCTCAACCAAATTCTTTCATTCCCATATCATTTTCCTATCAAATTTCATTCCAATTTTTTCCCAAATCACCTTTGGAGGCTAATGGAGCAAGAATCTAGAAGGAGAAAGAAATGATCTACAAAGAGGAGCAAGGATATACAAGTTGGAGGCCAATTTTATCATATTTGGAGGTTGTATTAGAAATCCATGTCCCAATAGCTTACAATTCAGTTTTTTTCCTTAATTTAGGTTCTAAATATGAGATTTAACCATGAGAAATTAACCTATATGCATAGGCTACCCATAGGATTTGGTTTTGTGTAATAGGAGGCCTATTATGAAAGTTATGGTACTTTTTGTGTCAATTTTAGGGGAATTCTGAGATTGACATTTGTTGTGTGTGTCAATTGGTACTATAGATTAATTTGGCATATGCTGTCACTACCACATTCCAAAAACAGGGGTATTTTCGACTTTTTATAATGTTTAATATTATGGTAGTTATAATTAAGTAATTGCATGATAAGTATATTTAATTTAAATAATTATGTGAGATGTGTAATTAAATATATTATTATATACAGTGTTCACTTATGTTTGAGCTGGTAGACTTGACCTAGAAGCCAGTAGATGAACACCTGTCTGAATTATGGGATTATGTGGTTAATTATTTTATTTAGAATTACTTTATTTGAGGTCGTAATTAACTACCATAATTTATTTAATTTTTGTGCCCTGCCCTTGCTTCGATATTTGGAGCGCTACCCTAGCTTTTGCCTTCTAACAAATTTCACAACCTTGCCCTAGACATACCTGCCTTCCATTCTGATATTTTGTAACTCATAATTATGATCTCTTGAGCTTCATTTTAGCCGCACAATATTCGTCGCGGACGTTATTTAATTGCTAAATAAATTCCAACTTTGTATCGTTGTGCGTTCCAATCGAAATTGGAGGCAATCTTGGCCTATTTTTCGTGCGACCCAAATTAGGGTAATATTCTGTTCTAAGTCTTCTTCACTAATGGTATTGATGACCCGACCTAATTTTGGCCCCACATCCTACTAATTAATTTTAGAACACAACTTATATTTTATTCCTAATAAATTTGAGGATACCACTTTAACCGATTCCGTAAATCCCAATTTAATTCCAGTACCCTGCTATTTGAGCCCATACCAAACATACAGCGCCCCCTGACCCTACAAAATATCGAATACCGAATCGCCTGCCAAATTTTTATCATTTTATGCGTCTGTGCAAATACTCAAATTTAAGGGGGCTAATTTGCATTAGGTGTCAACACCCCATTGGTTCAAACCAATGGAGGAGCCCTAATATTGACTAGTCAACCTAACCCTCACCCACATGAAGAATTCCTTCATGACCAATCTAGACCATCCATTCAATGGGTGCATCCTCACCCTTCATTCCCACACACACTACCCTATTTAAAGTCACATTATCCCCTCCTCTCTAGGAAAGCCCTAATCCCCAAAAACCTAGGCTAGCCCCCACCTCCTCACAAGCCCCCACACTCAACCGTAGCTTTCTTCTCCTTTTCTTCATTTTTATTTTTCTTCCCTTCTTCTTCTCTTTTCTTCTTCTTCTTTCTTTCTTCCCTTCTCCTTGTATTTTGAATTTCTAAAAGGGGGAAAATAATCAATAGCCACTGTTCACTGTTCACCGGCCCATCCCGAGCTCTGACCTCTGTTGTCCCGGCATCGAGTCCCCGACCACCACGGTTCAGTTTCCTCCGGCGACTGTGTCTGACGGTCCCCATCCGAGTCGACAGCTCCGGCCTACAGCCGACTGCCCCCGCACGATCATCCCTCCGGCGGCCCGCTGGCTGCAGCTCCGGCCTGCTGCTAGCTCCGGCCTGCTGCGAGCTCCGGCCAACTCCCATTCGCCACCCCCACCTGAGCTCAACTCCAACGGCTCTACCTCACTCGAGTTTCCCTCCTCCAGCTCACACTCCGGTACCACCATCATCATCGACATCCACCCACCACCCGAGGCACCCCGACGACTCTCCCTGCGCTCCGGCGGCCAACCGAGTTGCACCACTGCGTCCACCACCATCGACTCCGGCCCGTAGCTACCTCTCCGGCGGACTTCCCAGTCTCCTCCTCCCACTGCAAACTCCCAACATCACCACCACCATCATCTTCATACACCACCACCACTACCACCATCATCTTCATACTACCACAACCACCACCTGAAGCCTGCAGTCCGGCCACCCAGCACGACCACCACCCTCCTCTGTGAGATCTCCTTCTCTTCCTCTCCCTCCTTCATAGTGTATATATATATGTAAATATCATATATACATGTATGTGTGTATACGTATTGTGTGTGTAGGTGTGTGTATACGTATACGTGTGTGTATACATGTGTATACGTGTATGTATATACATATGTATATATATAAACATGTATTTTGTATGTATATGTGTATTAATATATATATCCGTAAAAACATAAAATATGATAATGTACATATTTGTATATAGTATACGTACTATTTTGGTATATGTATAAACATATATATATATATATATATGTATGTATTTTGGTATAAATATATATTGGTAATATATATATTAATTTAATACGTATTTTTGGTATAAATATGTGTACATATATATATATATATATATATGTATATTCGTATTTTGGTATATACATATATATATGTAGTATATGTTAGTATTTGTAATCGGTGTATATATATATATACATATATATATACGTATGTATTTGGTATATAAATATATATAGTATATATATAATTGTATTGATATATATATGTACTTGTAAAACATATTTTGGTATATATAAATAAATGTAGCATAATATATATATTTGGGTATATAATATGTACATATATATATATACGTATTTGGTATATGTATTAATTGGTGTATATAAATATATATATACTTTCAGTATATATATGTATATATATATTCCTTATATACATATAAAATATGTATGCATTTCAACTTATATATATATATATTATATACGTATTTAATTGGTATATATATTCTGAGTATAAATGTATAATTATATATGTATCCCTACTAGATGACCCTAGTTGACTAAGTTCCATACCTGGCATAGCCCTAAGGCCAGTGTATTTCTATTGTGTGTTAGTGTAGCATCTGATATAAGTGTTATATTTGTGATATGTTTATAAGACTGTTGGTTCATCCAGGCGATACTCTGGAACAGGACATCAGTATTTACCAGCTAAGGACCCAAGGCAAGTACATTCTCTGATAATTTCCAATTCCTTGATAATTTCTATAAGTTCAGTAATCTAGAAATGTTACATCTGAATCTTTGATACTGTGCTACACGGACTAGTATATAGCTTGGATCTGCAGTCATGAGATGTTACATTGTTTATCGTATTGACATTGTACACGACATGTATATTTAGACCTCGTATATGATAGATTTGGATATTGCTGGTGTATCGTGACGTGTCATGGTTGGATCCACAGTACTAGTTGGGGGCGGGGAAGTAGTTAGTAAGAAATGTGATCATACCCCTTTTATACAAGTGTATAACAATGTAAGTGTTAATCATGCTCTTCACATATGATTAGCCAGGCCATATAGCTCTCATACATGTTCCCAAGCCGATCATATTTCGAAACTACTATTTCAAACACTTAGAATAGATTACAGTACTCTATTTAGATCATATACTATATCACCCGTATATGATCCTGTACCTTGTTCTCTCCATTTCAACATATGCACTGACTGTATCACATTGCCTATTTTGTATGTCTCTTTACATTGCCTGTCTCTCTATTTTGCCATTATATTATTTCACTGTCTTCTCAGTATCTAGCATCAACTGTTTATTGCTTTATAGTCCTTATCAATTAAATGGAACTGTTATTTGAGATTGTACTTTGCTCCTTCCTGACTGGAAACATTTTTTCCAGACTATGCCTTAGAGGATCGGTATCCGACACTTTATAGACCATATGGTGAGTAGCTGCAACTTGGGCTTGAAAGTTTAGTTGTGATTCCTGGAGGTCTAGTCGGAATCACTAATTTTCTAGTTAGTTCTTTTAGTAGACTATTTGTACCGGATTTGTCTCCGACATTCTTGTTGAGACATGGATATTTGTTGAGTTAGATTATTACATTTAGTCTTGTGTTATATTTAATTTTATTTGTTCAATATCTTATCGTACTGTAGTCATGTGATTGAGTATGTGTTCATATTATATTGTGTCATCCGTGCCTCCTTATGGAGATTGGATGCTCGTATGAGATTGTTTAGATAGTATCATGACCTTGACAGCGTTCTACCGCCGATGCTGCTGCGTAGGCTGGACGTACCCGCGTACCCGTGCCCCAATTCTGGGTGCGGGTCATGACATATGCTTGTGTGTTTGGGGCTAGTGTCGTGTCCATAATTAGGTACGTGTAGGTCGTATCCCAATAATTTTGTGATACGTGTTGATTTAGAGGTTTTTCTTTGACACGGGACTTTGAGCATGTCATATTTTGACACGGACACGTAGATTTGTGTTTGACTCTTCGTATTATTCATAAATAATATATTAGACTTGTTCGTGCCCTTCGGGGTATGTTGCATGTGTGGTGGACTCGTATCGCAAGCGTATCCTAGATCTAGTGGGATACGGGTGTGATACGCTCTATGTGTTTGTGCAATTATTTCTAGATCTATTTTTCTTTTGTTCTTGGTCATTGTGATATGTAATTATATATATGTATATATATTGTTGTATATATATATATATATATATATATATATATATATATATATATATATATTTATGTTTTAGTGTGTCATGTATCTATATAGCTATTTAAGCGTATCCTAGATCTAGCCTAAGACTAGATCGCATCAGGGGAGAGCAGCTTCTGAGAGGTCTGCGACATCCCGAGGGCCTGCACCAGTCACTTCTCCAGTGATTGGAGTGTCAGCTGCTTTCGGAGGTCCACCACCTACTGAGAGGACTATGCCAGCTGTATTTGAGGGGCTTCCACCTCCATCTTCCATGCCAGCAGAGGTGACATAGATGTTTATACTATTTTGTGAGATGCTCGAGGCACAGAGGGCTCAGTCTGAGGCACATCAGAGGCAGACCGACGTTTTACGGCTGGGCATCGAGAGTGCTCATCAGCTTGCTTATGTCGTAGTAGAGAGAGGAGTTTCGGTCCAGCAGCAGGTTCCTCCTCAAGTTGCTCAGCTTCGGCCAGGCAACATTTTGGACTTCAAAAAGCTGGAGCCTAAGGTCTTCAAGGGGATAGAAGGCATCGTCTATGCTGATAATTGGCTCGAGGACATTGAGCGTCTTATGAGGGTGTCCCATCTTTCTGAGGATCTGAAGGTTGAGGCGGTAGGACTTCAACTGTTCGACGTCGCCCGCACTTGGTTTAGGAATAAGCCAATTCTTGTTGACGCGGGACAGTCTTGGGAGGTATTCAAGGACCTCTTCAAGAAAAAGTTCTTCACTCAAGCAGTCATGCTAGACTTGGGGAGGAAGTTTGAGAGCCTCATTCAGGGAGCATATCTGTGGAGGTATACGCTACGGAGTACGGCAGGTTGAGCCAATTTGCAAAGTATTTGGTGAGAGAGCCGGAGGTTCAGGATATTCGTTTTTGTGAGGGTCTAAAATTGGAAGTGAAGATCCTTATTCCGTCTTTTTATAAGACATACTCGGAGATACTTGTGGAGGCAACCAAGGTTGAGCGAGAGTTGGGTTTGAAGCCCAGAGACAGTAGTTCTTTTCTGGGGGCCAACAGCAATGTAGTATTTGCCAAACGTCCTCATTTCCAGTCTAAGCATTTCCAGTAACCTCAGCAGTAGAAGACTCCAGCTAGGGCACTGGTTCACCAGGCACCACAGTAACAGAGACAGTTACAACAAGCTTCCTACCACTACTGCAAGAAGTCCGGTCATATCTGGGAAGTTTGTAGGAGGAGGCTAGGAGTTTGTTTGTATTGTGGTACTAAAGGGCATCAGCTGAGGGAGTGTCCTTCCAATCATCGTCGTGCAGTTCATAGAGCAGCTTCAGCTCCGAATGCACAAACGAGACCACCTGCAGTACAACCGAGGGGACCGCTTCTGACACAACAACAGTATTATGTCCAGCATCAGCAGCAGGAAGGTGCATGTCGGGGACGACCGTTTGCTATGACTGTCGAGGAGGATGAACCTACCGGAGATGTCATCGCAGGTTCTATTATTCTTGATTCCATTCCAGCTTTAGCTTTGTTTGATAGTGTAGAAGCATGAAAAATATGCTGGAAGCTCTACGCATCATATTAATGCAAAGCAGCATAAACAGAGGACTTCAAAGCCTTCAAACGTGCAAACAGAGCATCTCCGCCAAAGCACAGTGAGAAATACAGGGTCAAAGACCATCCGCGTAAGGCAGTATATCCAGGCGGCTTCATCATAAAACATGGATCGACGTCGCCTTTATGGCGTAAAACTCATCCTCTCTTCATGCAGCATTAAAGTATACGAGGGACGCTTCGTATTCTCCGAAGTGAACCTGTCAGAGCCTGCAATGAACCTGTCAGAGCCTGCAATGAACCTGTCAGACCCTGCAATGAACGTGACGTCTCGACTTCTGACAAAGGGATACTGCTCGACTACCCAGGCGACGGCTATAATGATGGCGAGGCACTGTAACCCAGGTTGTCATTTACTGCCATTTTCCTTGCGTAAACCGCTTTTACGTACACGGAGGAATACACTGCCTAGTTTTACACAGGCAGATGAGAGCTCCTTTCGCTCCACGGAAGACAAACCTCCTGCCACGTCAAAATCTGCACCTCGTACGAGATTTGAGGCACGTCTCTGCATTTTTATGCACAGAGCGGTCACAGGTTCTCAAGGCACGTCTCCGCAATTAATGCGCCGAATACTGACAGATGCCTGAGGCACGTCTCTGCGTTTGATGCACAGTAGGGTGGCAGACCTTCAAAATATGCCTCTGCATTTAATACAAAGGATGATGGCGGATCTCCACATTTAATGTAGGAAATTTGATTAAATGTCACTGAACCATCGTTTAGTGACATCGCCTTTGCGAGAGCTGCTCCTACGCATATAAGGGAATACGCTGCCTAGTTTTACACAGACAAACATGAGCTCCTTACGCTCCGCAGAAGACAAACAGACTGCCACGACAGCGGTTACACTTCGCACAGGGTTCAAGGTGCGTATCTGCATTTAATGCGCTGAATGATGACAAATCTTGAAGACAAGCGTCTGTATTTAATGCACGGGATGGGGGCAGATCTCTACATTTAATGCAAGAGATCTGATTATCTCCAAGAGCCGTAATTCCGGCTAAAACGTCCACATCATCACTCTGGCACGTTACGCAGCGGCTTCTACGCCTATTCAGCTTCGGTGCCCGCTCGGCCTTCTGTGCCTACTCGGCTTCTACGCCCACTCGGCCTTTATGATCACCCGACTTCTACGCCTATTCAACTTCGGTGTCTGCTCGGCTTCTATGCCTATTCAGCTTCGGTGCCTACTCGGCTTCTACACCTACTCGGCCTCTACGACCACTCGGCTTCTACGCCTATTCGGCTTCTATGCCGGTTTGATAACTATTTGGCTTCTATGCCATGGTGACAGACATTGGCTTCTATGCCAACCTCTTCTACACGAGGGATACCTACCTACGTGGCTTTTATGCCGTGATCTTCGTAGCGATTATACGCGTTTTGTCCCTTAGTTGGACCCGCGTTACACGCTCATTCAAAGGATCATCTATACGCAGGCTTTGGTTATTTTAGCCGTTGTGTAAAAGGGTAATGTACTTTCTACTACTCGGTTTTTACACCGATTGAGTGGTCACTGTCACTAAAACTCTATGAATAGAGACCTCTATCAATGAGGAACAAGGTCGACAAATTGGAGAGTCAAAGAAGTTAGGTCTGAAAACTGATCAAGAGATCCAGTACCAGATCCAACGGTCGAGAGAGAGAGAGAGAGAAGAATCCGGAGCTCAGGAAAAGAGAAGGGATTGGCGACTTTGGCATCGGGCATCCACCCTCTTCAGCAACCCTCGAAGCTGCTACCGGTCTTCCATGGCACTTCTTCAACATCGTGTGGTCCAAGGGCTAAAGTGATCGACTGCAGATCAGACACCTATAGCAATATTCACCCAGATTAAATAAATTGTACTTAGAAATCCTCGTGCAGGATCAAATTTGTACAATCTTGTTTGTAAACATAAAAGAAGGGCGGGTCTTCGTATAAGACCTCGTTTTCCGTATTCATCAAATCTTTTATCGTTTATATTGCATACCTAAAACAAGATGGCGACTCTGCTGGGGACGTCTTTCTCTTCTGATGAGGAAGCTATTGCTCAACACGATATGGTATCCGTGGGATCCGTGAAGAAGACACTGGTCATCCAGTTCGACCAATCTGCCTACGAAGATATGCTCCGGACAAAGGGCAGCTCTCACTCTCTCTCTCACCAAAACAATAGGAAGCTGCATAAGGTTTGGATGCCCAAGACATCCTCTACCATTCCTGTGGACTCTCCGATCTCTCCGACCAATGAGGTTGTAGCCTTGCTTCCTCCGTGCCCTGCGCGTAAAATTCAGTCGCCTATCTCTGACAGAATCGACAAAACTTCTGGCAATGCCTCAGCGCTAACCCAGAAGTATACTCCGCGCTCTACGCGTGAAATCCAGTCTCCCGTCCCTGGCGGAACAGACAAAACTTCTGGCAATGCCTCAGCGCTAAACCAGAAGTATACTTCGCGCTATACGCGTGAAATTCAGTCTCCCGTCCCTGGCGAAATAGACAAAACTTTTGATAAAGCCTCAGCACCAAATCAGAAGTACAAGACACGTTCCGCGCGTAAAACAACATCTGACCTCTACGGAGAACCAGATGATCCCTGTGATCTCCACAAGGGAAAGCGAGCGGCGGACTACTCAACTTCTCGGCCTTTACGCCAGCAAGTTAACAATCTTCGCGCCCTCCGAATTACGCGAGACGCTGATGGCCGGCTGAGGACATCCTCATCTTTACGCCAACCAGAGCGAAGCTCCAAATTACGCTAGGCGAAGTCCCTAGGCATAAAGAAGGCTCTAGTTGCATAAAGACACCCTCCTCGAGGATTATCCGCCACCCAGATGGCCAACCTGTTGTATACGGGTGGCACAGGGAAGACTATGGTTCCCATCATCCGCATGCCCACCAATGGGAATAGAAGGAACAAGCCATCATCTTCTTCTTCTGCAGCTCCTCCTGACCTGCGCAAATATCTAATCCGGAAACGCAAGGAGAGGGGATCTGCCAGCATGGCTAATACGCCTCCTAGCGAGCACTGTTGTAATAGTCACAGGATTATAATTAATTGTTGCTGTTCTAAAGCAAAACGGCCAGTTTTTGACCGACTGAGCAACTCTCTATCTTTCCTAGAAGAAGAGCCCGCGCATGCATCTGTGAACATGGCTTCACATATACTTGGAGGAAGCTCAGACTCAAGACGTCCGTCCTCTAGAACTCCGAGCCGAAGAAGATTCAACATGCTCCTTAGGGACACCGAAGCTGGGGTGTTCCAGAACACTCGTTCAAGGTCGCGAAAACTGACTTCGTGCTCTTCTAATTCCGATGCTGGGGGTCGCCAGTCTCCCGAATCAGATACTGAGAGTATAGAGTCAACTTCTGTAGCGACCTATACTCATCCTTCAATGACGCCCTGGGAGATGGAAGTTTATGCCATTGGAGATGAACACGAGGAAGCCTCGCCATCAGGGAACGCTGAGCAACGCATTACTATACTAGAGACATCTCTGAAGCAAATTTAATCCATGATGGAGAATATGCACCAAATGATGCTAACTCAACAGGCGGTTGCTATGGCTCAAACGTCGGTCCCACCTACTCAGATACGTGTGGGGGTGGACCTGCCACCATCCAACACGATCCAAGAGCTTGCTCTAGATCAAGAGTCTGCTGGTCCTTCACTTCCTCACCTGGAGAATGTACTACCTCCTGCGGGAGTCACGATCCAACCAACTCTGCACCATTCCGTGGTCTCGCTACCAGCTAAAAATCTGATGTAAGCAGTGCGGGAGTTGAAAGCCCAATTCGACGCCTTGAAGCACAAAGATCAGCTCAAGAAATTAGGAATCAACCAGCCATACCCAGCTATCTGGGAAGAGGCCCCTTTTCCTCTGAGGTACAAACCTCAGACTATGGCCCTGTTCGAGGGAAAAACATCACCAAGTCAGTACATGAACTATTTCAGTATAATGACGGTGTTACTACAAGGGAATGACGCCCTCCTCACCCGGGTGTTCAAGGGCTGTCTCTCAGGAGTAGCTTACCAGTGGTACCGCAGCCTGGCAGACAACTGCATTACTTCCTTTGAAGACTTCAAGGCTTTATTTTCACACGATTCTACAAGGAAGGAATGGACATGTCTATGTCCTCTCTCATCGAAGTCAAGCAGAGAGAGAAGGAGGACGTTCGCACCTTCGTCGAACATTTTTGTCAGGCCACCTTACAGATGCCTCCAGGAGTTCCAGACTCAGCGTTGGTGGACATTTGCAGGAAGAACCTTCTTCCCGTGATCTCGGTGTTAACAGGACCATATCAGTTCCATGATTGGCCCTCGTTCATCATCTCAGCGGTAGCCGCCGAGGACAACAGTCGCAAGGCGCGTGACAACGGCATCATGATCTCTACCTCCGACAGAGGCAAGAGGTCATCCCCCAACGACGACCATCCTCGCAGTTCCAAAGGGAAAGAAGCTCTGGCGATCAATACGTCCCGACAGAAGACTGCGGCAACCACGAAGACAAAATCGGGGACTTCTAGGCCCGTAGAGGTATACTCTTTCGACGACGACGATATTCCGAGTATATTCGAGTGTCTCGTCAAAAGTGGAAAAATCACCCTTCCGGAGGAGAGGCGGCCTAGTGAGGCCGGCAGTGCCAACAACCCCAAGTACTGCATCTTCCACAGATACGTACACCACCCAACAAAGGCGTGTTACATAATGAAAAGGAAGATCCAAGAGCTGATCGATGCTAAAGCCATCACCCTGCGCAATAGCGAGAAGACGGTCACAGCCAACATGATCTCTCTGCAATTTGGCAACTTGCCTCCCCAAGAAGTACCGGACGGTTTTACACCTATTTCCCGGACAACGATGAACATCGTTAATCTCCCTCCGGCTAGGGGTCAAAATCATGACTTGTTACCCCTAACTACCCAAAGAGGCGAGATTATGTGGGTTTACCCAGACTTGGTGTCCAGGAAGAACTCCAAATGCAAGCCAGGCCATATGGTTATGACTTCTTCGACATCAGACGAAGACGAGGTCTTGGCCACAGCAACCCGTTCGGGGAAGGCTAACCTCAAGGACTACGGAGCAAGTCAGGAAGATGCACTTGCAGACGCTTCAGCTGCCAAGCCTTCGGAACCAGAGCCCGCCGTACCAGAGGCCGGTCCTTCGAGACCAACTTCGGCGGACAAGGGGAAGCAAAAAGAAGTGCGCTTCGATAAACCTGTGAAAAATATTCAAAACAAAGGTTTAGAGAAGCCGTACAACTTCGACATCTTGGCACAACTGGCTAATACACCGGCCAGGTTGTCCATCTTCGAGCTACTCAAGCTCTCCCAAGACACTCGTCTAGCCCTGAGTGAAGCATTGATGCAGGCGGATACATACTTGACCCAACTCAAATCCCCCGATGAAGAACCTGCAGCGTGCCCCCGATGCCACAGTATGATGGAGGTGGTCCCAAACATCACTTTCACTCAAGACGACATGCTGTTAAAACATAACAGACATGACAAACCTCTCTACCACACCGGGTACGTCGGTTCCATGGAGGTCGACCGGATTCACATAGATCCGGGATCCTCAATCAGCATCATTCCTCATAGTCTGCTCAGACCACTGAGGATTCCTACCAGCGAACTGGCTTACACCACCACTACTATCGTGGATTTCAACGCCGGAAGAAGTAAGCCGTTGGGAAAAATTCGCCTGAGGATCCAGATTGGCAACCTCAGATCGGTGGCTACATGCTATGTCATCGATTCAGAGGTGTCCTACAATATCCTGCTAGGAAGACCGTGGATCCACGACCACAACATCGTTCCTTAGACTCTACATCAATGCTTCAAATATGTAGACGCCCAAGGGACAGTACAAACGGAGGTTGTCGACCTAAACCCGTTTAAAGGAGTAGAATCCTACTACTCCGACGCCGTGTTATACTCTCAAGACTACACGGAAGAGGTGTCAGCCCAACCAGAGAAGGAATCCTACCGGGAGCCTGAAGAACCTTCTGCCAAGCAACCTCTGTCAATCAAGGTGAAAGGACGGACTACCCAGCCAAAAGACACAGAGCCTATGGCTATCCACCAGAACAAGACCAGGTCAGGGAAAGGGGTTGATCCTCTAGTGGTCACTCTAAACCAGAAGCCTCTGCCCTTAATCATCAACCTTCGGTGCAACAAGCAGCCGAGTGATGTAAATGCAACCAGAAGTGTGGTTTCTGATAATAATAAAGGACCTCTTTTCCAGTATATCGACGCTCGGATTCCAAATCAGAAATCCTCTCCCCATGATGATATAGAGCCTATAGCACGAAAATTCTTGGCAGCTATAGATTCCTATCATCCGTACATATGGGAAGTGGCATCATCATCTAATGTCACCACGACGTATGGACCACATGAGGATTCTATCTTCATTGTTCCAACTGCCCGCAACGGTCAGCGATCAATAGTCTTCGGCCGCATGCGCAACGAACAGACTATACAAGAGGATTCCTTTGATGACGACTCTGGTGAAATGCAAGTTCACAGGTACAGCCCGCAAGCCTTGAAGATCATGCAAAATATGGGTTACAACTTAAGGATGGAACCAGGTCTCAACTATGGGAAAGGCAGACGAACACCGCTGCTCGGCAATCCCCACTATCAACAAACCCGTTCCGGGTTAGGGTACGCCACCTCCTTTACGACTTCCAAGTCGAACGAGGATATCTTTTCCTCTTTTTAAGACAGCTCATCGCCCTCCGGCTCATCTCATGCCCTCGAGCAAACATTATCAGCAAATATGGTAGCAACGGATTCCTTCGAATCAGACGAACAAGAATCCAAACCATTCGAGAATGACGCTTGGGCTCAGCAGATGGATACACAATGGGAGTTCTGCTTCGAGCAGAGAGAACCTCCCACTAAAGATGAAGTTATCCAGATTGATGTAGGGGATAAACTTTCACCAAAGTCAATATTTATCAATAACGACCTTTCGAAGAAGAAAGGAAATAAATTACCCAGCTGATAAAAGAATATATCGACGTCTTTGCGTGGAATTATGAGGATATACCAGGTCTTGATCCAAAGGTGGCTACTCATAAACTCAATATACTGCCCGTTTCAAAGCCTATGAAGCAGCACCAACGTCGGTTCTGCCCGGACATGATGGACGCCATTGAAGCTGAAGTCAAGAAGTTAATAGCCTGCGGATTCATCCGTGAAGAACAACATCCCGACTGGGTCGCCAATATTGTCCCGGTCATGAAGAAGAATGGGAAAGTACGGATCTGCATTGATTACCGAGATCTGAACGCAGCCTGCCCCAAGGATGAGTTTCCTCTTCCCATCACAGACGTTATGATCGAAAATACATGCGGTTTTGAATGCATATCTTTCATGGACGGATTCTCGGGATACAATCAGATCAAGATGCATCCTGAAAACGAGAAGCATACCGCCTTCCGGACACCACTGGGGGTATACTGCTATACGGTCATGCCCTTCGGATTAAAGAACGCTGGGGCTACGTACCAACAAGCTATGAGTGACATATTCCATAAGCATTTACGCAAGACAGTGGAGTGTTACATGTACGATGTAGCTATCAAAAGCCGTCTCAGGGATAATCACATCCAAGACTTGAAGACAGTATTTGAATTGATGCGCCAACATCAACTCAAAATGAACCCTACAAAGTTCTTTCTGGGGGTATCTAGCGGCAAATTTTTAGGATTTGTCATCACCGCCAAAGGCATTCAAGTGGACCCTGATAAAGTCAAGGCCATCCTAGAAATGCGGTCGCCCCACAATCTGAGGGAACTCAGGGGATTTCAAGGTCGTCTGGGTTATATCCGAAGATTCATATCCAACCTCTTCGGGAGATGCCAGCCCTTTTCGCGCCTCATGAAGAAAGGTGTATCCTTCGTATCTGTCAGCAAGCGTTCGGGGATATCAAGCGCTACCTCACTAGCCCGCTAGTTCTGGTACCTCCCGTCATAGGAAACCGTTCGTGCTATACGTTCGAGTAATGGATCATTCTCTGGGAGCTCTTCTCGCACAAAAGAACGATATGGGCCACGAGCAAGGTATTTACTACCTCAGTAGGATGATGGTCGGAGCCGAACATCGGTACAACCCTGTGGAGAAAGAATACTTGGCTCTGATGTTCGCTATTCAGAAAATGCGACACTATGTCACGGGCCAAACCATTCATATCATCTCCAGGATCAATCCCCTTAGGGTACTGATGAGCAAGACAAGTGTCCTTAATTCCCGACTCTCGACTTGGGCAATGTTATTAACGCCAATGACATGGTGTACGTCCATCAGAAGTCCATCAAAGGCCAAGCATTGGATGACTTTCTAGCTGCTCATCCTATCCCGGAGGCCTCCAAACTATACGAGGACATTCCCGATGAAGTTGCAGAGTGTAATTCTGCAACGGAAGGCGATGCATGGCAACTGTTCTTCGATGGCGCCTCCAGAACTGGTCCTAGGGTAAACGTGGTTTCAGGAGTAGGGATCGTCCTGGTTACTCCGGATAAGCTCATCATATATCGAGCGTACTCCCTTAGCGAGCCCTGTTCCAACAATGTGGCAGAATACAACGCTCTACTAATCGGGCTCCAAGTCGCTAAAGAGCTGTGGGTCGATTCTCTGGAAGAATTCGGTGATTCTCTGCTGATCGTCAATCAAGTTAGAGGAATATATGAAGTTCGGAATCCCGACCTCATCCCTTATCACCGAGCGACGGTCGAGATAGCCATGACATTCAAAGGTTTCTTCTTTGAGCATGTACCTCGATCTCAGAATCTGGAAGCTGATGCCCTAGCCAGTCTAGCTGCAGATTTAGCCACCCCTGTAAGAAGGTAGAATTCGGTAATCCTTCTTAATAGAGACCTATTCTGTGTTAAAAACAACTTTTACATCGAATACAGCTACACGGTGGACACAGATCCTCGCAGGAGAGACTGGAGAAGTCCCTTTATAGATTTTGTAGCATACAGAATCCTGCCAGAAGATCCTAAAGAAGCAATATCTGTCAAAAGATGATCATTACGCTTCCACTTTGACGCATCATCACAATGCCTATATCGTCGGTCTTATGACGGGCTATTATTACGATGTCTCTCTGGTGATGAAGCATAGCGAATTATCCGTGAGGCTCATGACGCCGTGTGTGGCGCGCATCAACCCGGTCCTAAGCTGCAGGATCGTATCAGAAGGATGGGCTATTACTGGCCCACTATGATCGCAGATGCAATCCAGTATGCCAGACGATGCAGGGCCTGACAGGTCCATGCAGACTTCATACATCTACCGTCCGAACATCTATATCCTACGGTTGCATCCTGGCCTTTCGAAGCATGGGGTATGGATATCATTGGCCCTATTCACCCGTCTTCTTCCAGAGGTCTCCGGTTCATACTGGCCATCACGGATTACTTCTTCCAATGGGCAGAGGCGATCCCACTTGCTGAGGTAAAGACATCTAACGTGACTTGCTTCGTCAAACATTATGTTATTTACCGCTTCGGGGTTCCCGGAAGGATAATCCATGACAACTTGACTCAGTTCATCAGCCATGCGTTTTACCGATTCTGCGATAAAAATCGGATACAAAATATGGCCTCCACGGCATACTATCCACCTGCTAATGGGTTGGCGAAAGCCTTCAACAAAACCATTATCAAACTCTTGAAGAAGTTCGTCTCTTCGAACAAAAGAGATTGGAATGAGAAGTTGGGAGAATGTCTCTGGGCATACCGCATAACGGTACGAGCACCAACAGGTTGCACGCCATTCTCATTGGTCTACGGGAGTGAAGCAGTTCTCCCCATCGAGATTCAAATTCCGTCACTCAGGATAGCCGTGGCCAACGAGTTAACTCAAGAAAAGAACGACCTGTTAAGGCTTCAAGAGCTAGAAGGATTAGACGAGAAATGCCTCCAAGCTCAGCAGCGCATCGCGCTCTACCAAGCACGCATTTCCAGAACTTTTAATCAAAAAGTAAAGAAAAGAGTGTTCAAAACCGACGAGTGTAAGAAGGCCGATAATTCTTACTCACAGAAGTAAAGGCAAATTCTAGCCCAAATGGGAAGGCCCTTACGTGATCGAGACAACATTCTCAAACGGCGCTTACAGGTTAGCCCAGCCTAATGGAGACCTGCTAATGGCTCCTATCAATGGCAAATTCCTGAAAATGTACTATGCTTAAACCTCATCTGCTCAAGTGGAATAAGGTGATCTCATTCTAACAAAACTACTTCCAAAACGAAACTAGTTGGATCATATTCTGTCATGTCCATATGACCTCTGAATAGATTTGCTCTGCTAAAACTTACCGAAAGTATATCACGTCCACACTACCTCTGATATCACTTTCACCCAAACTTGTCATTTACATTCCGAAATGATGGGTCCACAAAGTCAGATAAAAAAGCCTCTTTATTATTCCCATAAAAGAGCGAAAGTACATTTGAAAAGCAAAAAGCAAAAGTACATCAGGGAGGGGGAGATGTCAGGTCACGAAGCTGCTCCGCCAGTACGACCATCCTCTCAGCCCCAGAATCCAAGACATCAGTGCGGACCCGCTTCAACCGTGCCTCGTCATCTATCAGGAGGGACAATTCGGCTCTAGCTCGAAGGAGACCGGCACGGGCGACTCCTGCACTCGCCAAGTCCTGTTGTGCTGCGACCAGTCGGCCATTCACCACATTTAGACCTTCCGACGACTGAGAAGCCCACTCCTTTGTCTGAGCAAGCTTTGTCTCCAGTTTGCGGACCCTCGCTACATTGCCGTCATGCTCGGCCTGGCACTTCGTTTGAAGGGCAAGAGTCTCCTCCAAGACGACTTTCCCTTTATCCATCTCCTGCTGGTTGGTCTCGATGAATTTATTCAGACCTTCCCTATTTTCAACAAGATGTGCAGTCAATGAGTCGTATCTGGCCTGGACCAGAGCTTCAATATTGCCTCGAGCTAGCAGCAGGTATTCGTTAACTGGTTGCTCCAAACCATTAACCATCGCCTCCAGCGCATCAGCTACCCCGGGGTCACCGAATTCCCGGATCGCCTTTATAGAGAACCGAGAGGATCTCTTCAGCTGCGCAAAGTCCAGCTTCTTCGCCAATTCCATGGACATCAGCGTTCTCAAAGTGGTATAGAAGATCCCGGTGTACTGCTCGGTCAGCGCAACTAGGTCTGCATGAACGCGGGGAGTGTCCGCGATTGTAGCAACTTCCCCTCCAGGAATAACCACAGATGATGTCACCACGGCCGTCGCCTCAACAGGAGGTACGACGAAAGAAGAATCGCCAACACCGGACGAAGTGACCGGCGTGCTCAAAAGAGGCACTGTCGCAATGACAGGCTCGTCCTCCTCTTGAGATACCGGAGTCTCCTCGACAGGGCAGCCAGTACCCGAAGATGTTTCCTCTTCAAAATCAGGTACCTCCGTGTCACCACTAGGACCTGACATAGAGCTAACGGGCGCGTCTACATCGCCCTCTCCGAAGAAGTCTTCTCCTGAAAAGAAGACAAAAGGAAGTTAATATCAACGTAATATTAATTTTCCCAAAGAAGAGGCATAAAAGACAACATTTACCCCTGGCCGGCGGCATATACGTCGCATCTGCAGCCTGTACAGCTAAGTCATTTCTTAATAATGCTAGGCGAGCTATCATACCTGGAGAAAGGGGTCTACGGACTGACACTGGCAAGTAGTCTTCCAGGTCCTCCTCAAAATCCAACCGAGGCTCATCGGCTGGAATCGCGCTAGGTAAGCTCGCAGGCACGGCAGAAGTCCCTCCCGATGCCGATCCGACTAGAGGTATACGGAACTTTATTATACTCAGCCCCGAAGGCGACCTCGTTCCACTACCTGAAGCAGTAGCAGCGACGGCGACATCCAGCTAAGATTCTCCGGCACCACCAGCCGGAACTGTGGAAGGTCCCTCTCTAAAAGGCGAGGAACCTCCAATCAAAGAATCGTCCCCAACACGGGGAGATGCAAGCTCACCTCCAGGAGCATCAATGCCAGGAATCCGGAGAGAACGATTTACCATCTTCTTCTTTCTCTTACGAGGGGAAGCTTTCTTGGAAGCAGGAGCCCGTCGCTTCCCGGAAACTACCAAAGCCCCTGCAGGCGGAGGTACTTCACCCCTAGGGACCGACACTAAAGGCTCATCCAGAGTAACGGACTCACCCTCATCGGAAGAAACTGAGGGGACTTCAACTCTTCCCCCAGGCTTGGAAGAGGGCACCCTAAAGCTTCCATGCATATCAAAATTACGATAGAAGGTGTTCGTTGCCACATAGAACTGGGCATACGAATGCAGGATGCGCAGCTCCGTGGAGAGTGTAATGACGGGCACAATAAAAATTGCCCTAGTACAGCCCATGATAAAATATCGCCATCCCCTCGCTCCATCAATGAGTCCACCTCTGGACCTGAAGCTGGTGACGACATTGCCCACGTGCAACTGATCATACCCAAACTGCCGGGCGAACCGACTGGGCAAGTAGGGCTCCAAGAAGCAATGATCTTCGCTTCTGTACAGCAGATGGGATGGTCTAATACAGACCAACCAATTAAAAGCTTCGGGAGAAAGAATGGTCTTCTCTCTACCCGAATCCTCGAGCCTAATCCCCGACTGATTGCGATGTACAGGAGGGACAGTGCAGAAAAGCTTCCAACTATGACTGAAGCCTAGCGCCCGCCGACAGTCTATAACTGTGCTCACGTTCCAGGAAGACTTCCGGTAGTTCAACAAGAAACTACCCCCCGAACTACTGCCAGAACCGGGAGACATCACCCGGGGATTATGGAGAATTAACCACCCCATCAAATACAGGTATGGTAATTCTATCCGGGGAAAGCTATCACGCTGAATTTTATCGACGAGCAGCCCGTCAATCATGGCCCTCAGGCTAGCTTGTATACGGCACACCACGGCAGGGAGCAAGCCCAGTCTTGCCCCGAACACCAGACATACTGCAGGCCATAGCGTGTTACGGTGAATACGGTCCGCAGATGCAACGCTAGGCACTATTACTCGGAGCAGCCATATGGAGAGGAAGCAAACCAGTTGAGCCTCCTTGGACAGATGCCTGCGACAGCGCCTCAAATGATTATAGGCCTTAGTGCCTTCAGGATACTTTCATGTCCCTTCGTCGAGGAACCGGTCCGGAGCCCCAGCATCCACTATGAGATCGTCGACTACCTGAGCATTAAGCACGCTCAAGGAATTCACAAGCAGATCCTTGGCCTCCAATACCTTCTCCGGCTTAGCAGCCCGGGACTGCTGAAAGAAGATATAGGACGTCCATTTGCTAATGTGAGCCAAATCTGAGGGCTCATCATAAAAAGCGGTGCAGGCGAGGTAGTGGCACATCAGCTCCTGATAGACCTCCACTACTCGAGGGTTTGAACCCCCCAGCTCCCAGTTCGTGGGAACATACTCTTCGTATGGAGTATCCCCCATCAGCAGTCTTGAGATCTCTGCCATCTCATGCAGGGCCAATCCCAACTCCCCCAGTAGAGTGGCGAAGGTCCCGGTAAGCAAAATATATCGCTCTATCAGTGCCAGAAATAGGTTAGGGTTAGGAGGTAACCCAACACTGGTCGTACTCACAGCTGTAAACAGACCGATGTTCTCCAAATCGGTCTGGAAATGCTTCAAAGCCCAATTAACTAAGCGAGCCCATCGAAGGTTTGAAGGGGTGATCCACCCGCCACACCAAGGGTTCACCTTAGGGTATACTCCCCCACGCCCCATAAAATCATTACAGAAAGTCGATAACTGGAACGGCTGGATCACTATACTGTCTTTACTCGGGATACTGCCCGGGTACAGCCCCCTGAACAGCGTCACCGAGCCAGAAGGGAAACTGACAAACGATCCCTGGTCAGCTCCTCTCAGATGAAAGATCTTCCCTGGCTTGCCGTGAAGATCGGGGGTCAGCGTCCATGACTTCCTGGGATGCGTAGCATGAAAGAAGGCCGAGATGGGGTAGTCTCTCGGCATATTGGGCAGATACAAGACCAAATCTACGACAGGAAAAACCTAGAGTTCTCTCTTAGGCTTTGTTTGGGACTGCTTGTCAATCATATCCCCGAAAAGGAAAGCCGGTTTCAGGTATTGCTCCCCGTCTACATACGTTAGGGGCTCCCAGTTGATCAAATTCAGCAGCGTTCGCTCGCCCTGAGCTGATATCAGAATTGCCCTTCCTTCGGGATATTGGGGCCCGGAGATAGGAAATGTCACGTGTGACAGATCCTCCAAATAGTTGGAGTGCAGCATCCCGGCGGCGGAGCCCATCACTTCAGCTAGCGGAGACTCATGCAAGTTAACTGTAAAAGCACAGGAGAAACACGTCAGTTCCTAAAACTAGACATTTCGGGACTTGCAGCATCTAATCAACAGTTTGTGCTCTACGCCGAGACTGTGAAACTTGAACCTTTACGCTGGAATCTATTTTCTTAACGTAAGAGGTCAAGATTGCTAGTATACGGTCTGTGCTTTACGCCAGATTGATTAAATTGAGTTATTACGCCAGGATTTCCATCCACGAGCATGAAACTCAAATTTTAAACACCAAGTTTTTGGCGGTCAAGGGTTTTACACTCGATTACGGAAAAATAGAGTTTTTACGCGGACACATTAGGAATGTGGGCGTAAAAAGATAAAACTTCTTCGTGCATCATCTTCCTAGAGGCTATCAGCACAGAAGATGACCTAGCGCGGTCACGTTCAACGTATGCGAAGGATTTTCAGTCATTCTCTTCTTTCCCAAAAGCTCTACCTTCCAGGCCAGGTGCACTACTCGTCGGCGGGATGCTCCGCTCAGAATGAAGTTTTCCTTGTCCAACTAGAGACGCTCTCGCTTGGGCCGAAGAACGAGAAGAAGAACCAACCTTCTTTCCCTAAGCGGGGGAAGTTTGTTTCGAAGCCATTACTGGAAACTTTGAAGATTCGAAGAAGAAAAGGAAAAGAATTCGAAAAGTCGAAAGCTTTCTCTCACAGAAGACGAATGGAAAGTTTTTTCCCTCAGAAAACTTGGGATATATATAGAGTTCGGATGGACTCCTCGGACCCCGAACCAAATCTCCTAATTAATATTCGGTTATGATTGGGTCCCACGTCAGCCTATTATTCAGAGAAGGCGGACAGTCAGCGAATTCAAAAAGTTTTTTCGCACAAAGCAAGTTCATGGTTCCTACGCTAAGGGGCTTTCTATGCTCGACAGCTACAGATCTACGGTTTTACGCTCGCAAGCTATAAGTCTATGGTTTTTACGCCCGGATGCCTTTGTGCTCGGTAGCTTTTATGCTCGAGAGGCTACAGACCTACGACTTCACGCTCAGCAGATACCAAATCGATGATCTCACACTCGGTGGCGCTTAGTTTACGCTCGAAGGCGACGGATCCACGACTTCACGCTCGAAAGACTTTTCTTTTCAGAAGCAGCAAATCTACAGTACTATGCTAAGGAGCTTTCTACGCTCGACAGCTACGAATCTACGACTTTACGTTCGACAGCTACAAGTCGGGTTTTACGCCCGGATGCCTTTGTGCTCGGTAGCTTTTATGCTCGAGAGGCTACAAACCTGCGACTTCACGCTCAGGAACCACAAGTCTATGATTTCACGATCGATGGTGTTTAGTTTATGCTCAGAGGCTGCCAAATTATGATTCTGGGCTCCATGACTTCCCGCTACATCTGAACAATCCTCAAGGCGGTCAATTACAGGAGTTCACACAGAAGATACTCCTTCTTGACCTCAAGATATCTCAAGTACCCGAAGCATATAGAGTTCAACATTGAAAAAATTACTCTTCTTCACGGGTCGATTCGAAGTTCATCCAGACTCCAGTCTGAATATTTCATCTACCAAGATGCCAAATCAGTTTGACAGCCATTTCTTGCCCTGTTCAAAGGGATTTTTGAGAAATCATTCTTGAAGATGATGTCTGAACAAAGAAATTATGTTTATCAGAAGTAACAGTTCAGGATTCTAGGCAGTTCCTCACTCCTAAACAGCAGGACAGTTCGAACACTCGAATGCAAAAGCGGCTTTCTACGCATCCCTAGTTATGCATAAAAGACAGGATAGGACCTAGCACTCTTTCTAAACAGAGTCGGCGTAAAGAATCAGACGTGTCGAAGCTACACATATTCAGACTTTACAGCAAAGTATGGCAAGATGATCATATGAAGAAGAAAGACAATTTTATTAAGATTAAAGTCATGATTACATATGAGGAAAATCCAGTCTACAAGGGTTTTCTTTCTTTATTTTTCATGACTACATATGAGGGAAATCCCGTCTATAAAGGGGTTCCTCATCATCGGCTGAAGATCGCACCAAGAAGCTGTTCTGACAGGTTCTCACATTGGGTCTTGTAGAAGCATGAAAAATACGCTGGAAGCTCTACGCAGCATATTAATGCAAAGCAGCGTAAACAGAGGACTTCAAAGCCTTTAAACGTGAAAACAGAGCATCTCTGCCAAAGCACAGTGAGAAATACAGGCTCAAAGACCATCCACGTAAGGCAGTATATCCAGGCGGCTTCAACATAAAACAGGGATCGACGTCGCCTTTATGGCATAAAACTCATCCTCTCTTCATGCAGCATTGAAGTGTACGAGGGATGCTTCGTATTCTCCGAAGTGAACCTGTTAGAGCCTGCAATGAACCTGTCAGAGCCTGCAATGAACCTGTCAGATCCTGCAATGAACCTGACGTCTCGACTTCTGACAAAGGGATACTGCTCGACTACCAAGGCGACGGCTATAATAATGGCAAGGCACTGCAACCCAGGCTGTCATTTACTGCCATTTTTCTTGCGTAAACCGCTTTTACGTTCACGGAGGAATACACTGCCTAGTTTTACACAGGCAGATGAGAGCTCCTTACGCTTCGCGGAAGGCAAACCGCCAGCCACGTCAAAAGCTGCACCACGTACGAGATTTAAGGCACGTCTCTACATTTTTATGCACAAAGCGGTCACAGGTTCTCAAGGCACGTCTCTACAATTAATGTACCGAATACTGACAGATGCCTGAGGCACTTCTCTGCGTTTGATGCACAGTAGGGTGGCAGACCTTCAAAACACGCCTCTGCATTTAATGCAAAGGATGATGGCGGATCTCCACATTTAATGCAGGAGATTTGATTAAATGTCACTGAACCATCGTTTAGTGACATCCCTTTTGCGAGAGCTGCTCCTACGCATACAAGGGAATACGCTGCCTAGTTTTACACAGGCAAACATGAGCTCCTTATGCTCCGCAGAAGACGAACAGACTGCCACGACAGTGGTTACTCATCGCACAGGGTTCAAGGTGCGTATCAGCATTTAATGCGCGAAATAATGACAAATCTTGTAGACAAGCGTCTGCATTTAATGCACGGGATGGGGGCAGATCTCTGCATTTAATACAAGAGATCTGATTATCTCCAAGAGCCATAATTCCGGCTAAAACGTCCACACCATCACTCTGGCACGTTACACAGCAGCTTCTACGCCTATTCAGCTTCGGTACCCGCTCGGCCTTCTGTGCCTACTCGGCTTCTAAGTCCACTCGGCCTTTATGACCACCCGGCTTCTACTTCTATTTAGCTTCGGTGCCTGCTCGGCTTCTATGCCCATTCAGCCTCGGTGTCTATTCGGCTTCTACGCCCACTCGGCCTCTACGACCACTCGGCTTCTACGCCTATTCGGCTTCTATGCTGGTTTGATAACTATTTGGCTTCTATGCCATGGTGACAGACATTGGCTTCGATGCCAACCTCTTCTACACGAGGAATACCTACCTACGTGGCTTTTACGCCGTGATCTTTGTAGCAATTATATGTATTTTGTCCCTTAGTTGGACCCGCGTAAAACACTCATTCAAAGGATCATCTATACGCAGGCTTTGGTTATTTTAATCGTTATGTAAAAGGGTGCTGTACTTTCCACTACTCGGTTTTTACACCGATTGAGTGGTCACTGTCACTAAAACTCTATAAATAGAGACCTCTATCAATGAGGAACAAGGTCGACAAATTGGAGGGTCAAAGAAGTTAGGTCTAAAAACTGATCAAGAGATCCAGGACCAGATCCAACGGTCGAGAGAGAGAGAGAGAGAGAGAGAGAGAGAAGAATCCGAAGCTCAGGCAAAGAGAAGGGATTGGCGACTTTGGCATCGGGCATCCACCCTCTTCAGCAACCCTCGAAGCTGCTACCTGTCTTCCATGACACTTCTTCAACATTGTGTGGTCCAAGGGCTAAAGTGATCGACTGCAGATCAGACACCTATAGCAATATTCACCTAGATTAAATAAATTGTACTTAGAAATCCTCGTGTAGGATCAATTTGTACAATCTTGTTTGTAAACATAAAAGAAGGGCGGATCTTCGTACAAGACCTTATTTTATGCATTCATTAAATCTTTTCTCGTTTATATTACATACCTAAAACAGATAGTGGTGCTTCCCATAGTTTTGTATATGTTTCTTTTGCTCTGAAGCATGGTTTAGTAGCTGAGTCTTTGCTTAGGACTTGAAAGATCATGACCGGGGGTGGCATTATCCTGGTTAATGATATTTGCAAGGATCGGAGAGTTACTCTAGGAGGCCGGGAGTTGAGTGCGTATCTACTTGTAATGCCACTTCCAAGCTACGACATTGTACTTGGGAAGGATTGGTTGAGTAGGCACCGTGCTAGCATAGATTGTAGAGGAGATAGAGTTTTGTTTGGTCCGCCAGGAGAGCCAGAGTTCGAGTTTGCTAGAGGAGCTGCAGAGCAAGGAGAAGGCATTATTTGTGGAGCTATGATGGAAGACAAGGAGTTGTTGCATCCGTTGATAGCAGAGTTCTTGGTTTTATTTTCTTAGGAATTGCCAAGATTGCCGTCATATCGAGATGTTGAATTCTCTATAGACTTGGTGCCAGGTACAGAACCAATTTTGCAACATGTCTATAGAGTAAACAACAGCGAGCTTGTCGAGCTGAAGAAGCAGGTAGACAAATTGCAGGATAAGAGGTTTATCAGATAGAGTTTTTTACCGTGGGGAGCCCCGATATTGTTTGTACCGAAGAAGGATGTATCGGTGCGCATGTTCAATGATTACAGGGCATTAAATAATCTCATTATCAAGAATAAGTACCCGTTGCCACGGATTAATGATATGTTCGATCAGTTGAGTGGTGCCAAGGTATTTTCTAAGATAGATTTGAGATCAGGCTACCACCAGGTGAAAGTGAAGCCGGAGGACATATCAAAGACTGCTTTTAGAACTCGGTATGGTCAATACGAGTTTATGGTGATGCCGTTTGGGTTGACAAATGTACCGGTGGTATTTATGAACTTGATGAACAAGGTGTTCTATCAGTACCTTGACAAGTTTGTGGTGGTGTTCATCGATGACATATATACTCGAAGACACCGGAGGAGCACGAGGAGCATTTGCAGATTGTGTTGGAGGTGCTGCGGAATGAGAAGTTGTATAGGAAGTTGTCCAAATGTGAGTTCTTCCTGGATAAGATAGAGTTCTTGGGGCATGTTGTGACTGGTGATGGTATTTCAGTGGATCCGAAGGAGATCGTAGTAGTGTAGTCTTGGAAGACCCCGAGTTCGGTAGCAGAGACCAGGAGTTTCTTGGGATTGGCAAGCTACTACAGGAAGTTTGTGCAAGATTTTTCAAGGATTGCCGAGCCGATGACCAGACTCACTAGGAAGGATGTAGAGTTTGTTTGGACGGAGGATTGCCAGGATGATTTTAAGGAATTATCATGACCCGCACCTGGTATAGGGGCACGAGTGCGTGGGTACGTCCAGCCTACGTCGCAGCATCGACGGTAGAACGCTGTCTAGGTCATGCAACTATCTAGTCAATCTCACATGAATATCCAACTCCATAACGAGACACAAATATCACAATATAATATAGAATATACTCAATCACATAAGCTAAAGTACGATGAGATATCGAAGAAAATAAATAAAATACAAGACAAGTCTAAACAACAATAAATAGTCTAACTTGGAATCAATAACATACATATCTCCAAGTATGCTGGAAATAAGTCCTCTATGTCACAGTCTGCAAAAATATCCAGTCAGGATTGGAACAAAGTACAAGCACTAACAGCAGTTCCACATATATTGACAAAATCTATAGCACAGTGTAAAGAAATACAAGACAGATATGAATACTGGCCATAAAAAATACTGGAATAATGAGATACTGGAATAAAGAAATACTGGAGATAAAGAAATACTGGAGCATGTCATCATCAATGTACATCTAGCAATGAAATAGAAATACAAGTACACACAAGAATAATGAACTAGTATATAAGTGTGTACAAGAACAATAAATAGAACATGTAGAGGTGCTAGATTAATATACTAGAGATGCATGTCAAGAATCATCTAACTAAGTGTGTAAAACATCAGCATATCATGTGATCGGCTTGGGACTGATAAGACTCATTACATTGATTATCGATCATCCTTGTAAAGTCAGACTAACCACATCTAACAGCGATGAGGCATGTAATGGTCAGGCTGCACCGACGTGAGGAGTGGGTGAGCTATGATGCATGTAAAGTTGGGTATGATCACATAAGCTACTAATATTTCCCTAATTTTCCCCAGCTAGCACGATGGATTCCAATCACGACTCCTCGTGACAGGTCTCAATGATGCCAACTCATGTAAATAACAGTGTCAGAGTCATATACGCTATACAACAAGAATTATAGAGATAATCAACATAATGGAAACTGTCAGAAAATGTACTCGCCTGGGATCCTGCTGCTGGCAATACCAATAACCTAATTTTTGAAGTCTTGTCTGAACAATCCAACAATCCTATAGACATTATTAATAATACAATATTGCATCAGACATTACTCTAACACACAATTATAATACACTGGACTCAGTGCTACGCTAGGTATGACTCTGGTCAACAAAGGTCAAGCGTGCGTCAAGTTGACTGGGCGTCGTGTCTGTTATTGCTGTACAAGACAGATAATCAATGATACGGGTCTTGCCAGCATGTCGGTGTACATATGGCAGTATGCTAACATGCTACGTGGTCACAGGTCCATGTAACTACGGCGTATCCGTGGTTACACTCGGGTCACCTTGTACATATACATACATACATACATACATACATACATACATACATACATACATATTATCTTAACTATCATATACATTAGTACTTACAATATACCTACAATATATATATATATATATATATATATATATATATATATATATATATATATATATATCAATTATATACATACTAAACATATACTAAATAAATACATATACATATGTATATAGATACTAGTTTGAGAAATATTATATATATATATATATATATATATATATATATATATATATACCAATATATACCTGAATATATCCAATACTTATGCTAATACGTACATACATACATCCACATAATTACATATACACATACGTTCATGAAATGATGAAAATGAGGGCAGGTACGAACCTGCACGCGGGCACGATGATGATGACGACGACGTTGATATTAACGATAATAATGACGACGATGACGATGGTGAATGGTGATAATAACGATAATGGTGAAGATGATGGTGATGAAGGTGACGATCATGGTAATGGTGTCGATGACGATAACGATGACCAGGGATGGCCGGGGCTGTCCAGGCGAGGTGCTCGGGTGGTAGTTCAAGGAGTCGATGGGAAGGTGTCAGGTGAAGGAAGAGGGGAGGAGAAGAATGGCGAGGAGAAGGGATGGGCCATGGATGAGGGTAGTGGTGCACAGCGTTCAGGCGAGGTTGTCAACGGTGGGCAATGGCTTAGATCGAGTGCAGTCGGGGTCGAGCTGCTACTGCTTCGGTGATGAGGAGAACGCGGAGCGAAAGACGTTGGCGATGGCGGAGTCGTGGGCGCTTTTATTCCGGCGACTTGGAGGGGTAGGGAGGTGAGATGCGGCTGTCGAGCTCCGGCGTGCTCGACGGAGAAGAAGCTGTGGGCTCTGTGGGTGGAGGACTCGACGGTTGTCCGATGGAGGAAGGTCGTGGGGGAAGGATGAAGGTCATTCAAGCACGGTCGGTGGACAGGGTTGAAGTCGCTGCTCGTCGGCTACAACGGAGGACGAGACGGGTGAGGGAGATCTGAGGTGGACGGAGGAGTTTAGCAGGTCGGGGTTCGGTTTCAGCGGGGGTATCGTCCGGAGGAGAGGTGCAGCAGTGCATCCGTGGAAGAAGGCCGGGATCCGGCTTGGGAGATGTCGTTCAGGCATACTCGGGTCTCCGATCGTGCAGTGGGAGAGGGTGGCAGCGTCGTGTGGAGGTGTCTCCGGCATTGTAGAGTCGGGTCTTCCACGAAGGACGAGGTGGGTGAGACGGAGGAATGCCCGACGAGGTTCAGCGACCTGGATCGAGGAATCTCTGGTGAAGGGGAGGCCGTTCAGGCGGGAGAGGAGGAAGTGTAGATGATGATGAATAGGAAGAAGAATAGAAGTTGATGTCGACTGGGCTTGGGGTTGGAATAGAAAAGAAAAGGAAAAAAATAAGGAAAGAGAATATTTATACAAGTAGGGGTTTGATTTGTCCTAAAATTGGTTTGACTGTTCAACCCCTCTTGGAATTTGGGATTCTCATGTATGATTTCAAGGGCCATGATTCAAATGGGTTCAAAATGAAGGGCTAGGGTCTTAAGGAGGTTGATGTTGAATTATACACTCCCAAAAATTATGGAAAAATACTCATGAAGGAGAAATGGATTTATTTAAGTGTTGTGTCCAATACTTGAAAAATTGCACAAAAATTAGGTTTATGGTTTTATTAATCAAAAATAAATGCCATAGGTGTTCTAAAATTAATTAGAAGTACATGGGGCTGAAATTAAGTGGGACACAAGTGTTATGAATAAAGTAGACTAAGAAAAAAATATTACCCTAATTTGGGTTGCACGAATTGGGTCAAGATTGTGTCTCCAATTTCGACTGGAACGCATAAGGATACAAAATTGAATTTATATCGAATTAAATAAAGACGTCCGCGATAAATATTGTGCGACTAAAATGAAGCACAAGAGAACATAATTATAAGTTACACAAAGGTCAGAAAAGAAGGCAGACATGTCTAGGACAAAGTTGTGGAATTTGTTGGAAGGCAAAGGCTAGGGTAGCACTCCAAATATCGAAGCAACGGTAAGGCGCAACAATAAAATAAAATTATGACTATTTAAATATTTAAATATTATGCAATCATTTATACATTAATTTATGAAAAGACGAAAATACCCCTAATCTGAAATGTGGGGGTGACAAGTCTACCCTCCTTAAAAGAATTCCGTCCTCAAAATTTAAGATCCTTAATAGTTTTATTTATTCATTATATTATTTTTCATCAAAATTCAAATTTATCGAACCCCCTAATCATGGAGCAATCCCACATTGTTATTTCACAAAACTTCATAATTCTATAGATATCATATTCTGAAAAATCCTCAAATTTAAAAAATCAACTTCCATTCGTATCATAATCTCCTCAAAATTTGATGTAATAATTATACAATAAAAAAAAATCAATATTCAATCCTCTAATTTTAAATCCAATCAATGCACATTTATAAAATTTAAAATCTCATCCAAACAGTTTGTATTCTAACACTAACCCATTAATCATCTTACTCAAATTTTGAGTAAATCACTAAAAACAAAATTTACTATCCAATCCTTTAATTGAAATCCAGTCAATGCATATTTACAAAATTTAAAAAAAATCTTATCCCAAAATTCAAATTCAACATTAATCCATTAATCATCTTACTCCTCTAATTTAAATCCAATTGATGCATGTTTATAAAATTTAAATCCTCATCCCAAAATTTTAAAATTGAACACTAACCTATTAGTGATCTTAATCCTCGATTTCTTTTTCCACACAAAATCAAATAATATAATAGTTATGAAATCTTTAAATACCACATTCAATATAAGTTCATAACTTACAGTCCAATGAATATAATAATAATCTCCTTAATTTCCTCAAATGTTAGTGACATTCAATCATACCATAATCTTCATAAATCATGATTTAACAAATCGTCAATTCTGTCATATTAAATTCTCAACTCTCTTCATTTAAATAATTATTTATCCTCGAAATTTAAGGCACATTATCTTCTTTGTCAAGTCATAACCTTTTTCATTTATTCTTCGCTATAGTCAACTCCCAATAATCAAAGTCTAAGAGAATCCTACCTATAGTCATACAACACGCAATACAACACGCAATCTCGATAAAATATGCAATCTAGATAAAATATGCATGGTTATAGTCTCTTTTGTTATGGTATTATGGTCTCTGTCAGGGTGTACTACTAACTATATTCTAATAAGAAAAATCACTGATGCAAGCTACAGTACTAAGGAATCAATCAACCAATCAATCAAATAGTCGAAAAGAAACAGAAGGAAGAACAGAACATAGCCTTCTAACCCATTAATTGGACATCTACAACCTCTATCATACACTTAACTCTGGCACATTTATTCACAAATTCCTGTCCTTGTACACTGGTACCCATATCAACTAATCATTAGTCCACAAACATCCATGAATACATCCTCATTGCATATACCTGTCTATTGATACCTAGATCTGATACCAAGAATCTCTAACACAACCATAGTTTAATAATGCATCCAAAGTTTGATACCTCTATCCCTTGGTACTACTGTTTTTACTACAAGCATAACCACTGCTAGCTCTCTTACCTGCTATAATTGTTTATACTATTTGTTCTTATCACTCAAGGGCACACTAAGTGCAACACACCATACTAAGTACTACTCATTCTAATGCAACTCTAGATGGATACCCAAATCAGTTTGCAGTGCCATCTCAGGCATGCTCAAGCCACAGATTCTTACACATGCACTTCATCTACTCATATACTGATATACATTTCTTACCCATCATAAAATTTTATCCTCAAAATAAAATCATCAAAATTTACTTCTCGAACGATTTAAAATAAAATGCATATACTTTCCTCAAAAGTCAAATATTCAATTATCGAAATAAAATTTTAACCACTTCCAAAAATCTTTATAGCTTTGACTATGTTTATTGAATCAAATTTTGAATCCTCAAATATTTTAATAACATAAAATCTCAACTCCTCAAAATTCTTAAAAATTGAAATCCATTCCACTCTTCAAATTATAAATTTAAATCCACAAGTATACATATAAATACTCACAGTCTCTAATACTCAAGGTGCACTCAAATACACCAGTTGTTTACAACCTCAACTGTGTACTGAATATTGCACTGCCTGGATTACTTACAATATTAGTTCCAAATGATCAAAGTTATCATTACACATATTTTTTCCAATAATTTTCTATCTATATTAACTGATACACCAATCTAGTTATCATCACACGAAGTACTTACTGTTATTAGCACCTTGCTCCACTAATCCTCGATATAGAAATATTAGTAATATTGATATGGTAAAATTAGCTTCATCATTAGATTATCTCATCAAACTTATTAGAACTCACAATCACTTGCACCTTTTATAATACACTTGTTTCACTTCTCTCTCATAGGCGGCATATGGTTCCGTATCTCGACTGATGTATAAGCATATCTCTTAAACCTTTTACAGCCTGTTAAACTAATTTGTGATACACTTCACAACTTTTATTACCAATCCTGATATTTCTCTACTTATGATATCTTATTAAAACCCTTTATGTATATACATTTCTTTACTCTTAACACACCCAAGTATCAATCATCAAATTGAACATCATGCTCCATTAATCTTTAACACAATTTCTTGATACTTAATTGTTTACATAGATCATCCAATTACATAAATTTATGACTATCCAGGACGGGTATGCTGACTCTGATACTAACTCTTGGAACCATCACTGATACTCTTTTCTCCTTCTATCTATAGTACCAATACTAACAATAATAACGCCTATCATAGAACTATTGCTACAAGGTACTATGCTATGGGTATCTCTAGATTAATGCCTACTGCTCACATGTCCAACTAAGAAACACTTACAACTAACAAGTCACACTCAGTCAACACTAATACAAGATACGGACATAATTGCAAGTCACTAATTATCACACTAATAAGGATCTCAAATGGAAAGAAGCTCAAGAAGGAACTGGGCTAAGGACTGAAGGTAACTCTACTGCCAAGCAAAAGTGATAGAACAAAGTCTTGTAATAACATAAATAGATAAGTGTTGAGATGATACTTTAAGAACAAATTTAAGATACAACCTGATAATCATACACGTTTGTCCGAAATTATGACACTCAGAATCCTCGCCACGCTAGTAAGCATAAATGCGATAAATGACAGGTTCCATAACTAAGGTATGCAACTCTATAATTATGTCATCTAGAATCCTCGCCACGCCAATTGGTATGGCTGCTAGAGACTCTAAATTTCATAACTAAATATGTACATCCGTCATCAGGTTCCTACGTTTCTGCCCCGACAACTAATGTGGCTGCGATAAACTCTAGGCTTCATAACCAAGGTAGACGTTTTACCTTTCTCACTATCCTCATCAACATATGTTATCAGATGATAACATAAATTCTAGTCCGTAAAATTCATCTCGATATGAAATCAAACTCAACAATGATACTAAAAATTAAATTTAACAACTGGTCAACAAGAATCAAACTCGACAATGATACCAAGATTTTAATTTAATAACTGATCAACAAGAATCAAATTTAATAACAGCAAGTAAGAACGGACGTGAACAAGGGGAAAACGATCTAAATTTGAAATTATAATAAGATTCTCAAGGGTCGTCCCAGGAATCTCTCAAGAAAATTTGTGATTGAGTATTCTCTCTCATCCTAGTATCCTATGTCCTATATCCTATTGTAGGCACGCAGTAGTACAACTAAGTTGTCGCACTACCAAGACATCGTACAACTTGCGAAGTCTGACCTGTATGGGCCACCACTAAAAACGTATCATGACCCGCACCCGGTATAGGGGCACGAATGCGTGGGTACGTACAGCCTACGTCGCAGCATCGGCAGTAGAACGCTATCTAGGTCATGTAACTATCTAGTCGATCTCACATGAATATCCAACTCCATAAGAAAACACAGATATCATAATATAATATGCAATATACACAATCACATATGCTAAAGCACGTTGAGATATCGAAGAAAACAAATAAAATATAAGACAAGTCTAAACAACAATAAATAGTCTAACCTGTAATCAATAACATCCATATCTCCAAGTATGCTGGAAAGAAGTCCTCTATGTCACAGTCTGGAAAAAATATCCAGTCAGGATTGGAATAAAGTACAAGAACTAATAGCAGTTCCACATATATTGACAAAATCTATAGCACATTGTAAAGAAATACAATACAGATATGAATACTGGCCATAAGAAATAATGAAATAATGAGATACTGGAATAAAGAAATACTGGAGATAAAAAATACTGGAGCATGTCATCATCAATGTACATCTAGTAATGAAATAGAGATACAAGTACACACAAGAACAATGAACTGGTATATAAGTGTGTACAAGAACAATAACTAGAACATGTAGAGGTGCTAAATCAATATACTAGAGATGCATGTCAAGAATTATCTAACTAAGTGTGTGAAATATCAGCATATCATGTGATCGGCTTAGGTCTGATAAGACTCATTATATTGTTTAGCGATCATCCTTGTAAAGTCAGGCTAACCACATGTAACAACGATGAGGCATGTAATGGTCAGGTTGCACCGACGTGAGGTATGGGTGAGCTATGATGCATGTAAAGTTAGGTATGATCACATAAGCTACTAATATTTCTCCGTTTTTCCCCAGCTAGCACGATGGATTCCAATCACGACTCCTCGTGACAAGTCTCAATAATGCCAACTCGTGTAAATAACAGTGTCAGAGTCATGTACGCTATACAACAAGAATTATAGAGATAATCAACATAATGGAAACTGTCAGAAAATATACTCGCCTGGGGTCAATTCCAATAACCTAATTTTTGAAGTCTTGTCTGAACAATCCAACAATCCTATAGACATCATAAATAAGCATCATACATTACTCTAACATACAATTATAATACACTGGACTCAGGGTTACGCTAGGTATGACTCTGGTCAACTATGGTCAAGCGTGCGTCAAGTTGACCGGGCGTCGCGTCTGTTATTGTTGTGCAAGACAGACAGTCAATGATACGGGTCTTGCCAGTATGTCGGTGTATATATGGAAGTCTGCTAACATGCTACCTGGTCACAGGTCCATGTAACTACGGGGTATCCATGGTTACACTGGGGTCACCTAGTACATATACATACATACATATTATCTTAACTATCATATACATTAGTACTTACAATATACCTACAATATATATATATATATATATCAATTATATACATACTAAACATATACTAAATAAATACATATACATATGTATATAGATACTAGTTTGAGAAATATTATATATATATATATATATATATATATATATATATACCAATATACACTTGAATATATACCAATACGTATGCTAATACGTACATACATACATCCATACAATTATATATACACATACGTTCATGAAATAACAAAAATGAGGGCAGGGACGAACCTGCGCACGGGCATGACGATGATGATGACGACGTTGATGTTGATGATAATAATGACGACGATGACGATGGTGAATGGTGATGATAACAATAATGGTGAAGATGATGGTGATGAAGGTGACGATCATGGTGATGGTGTTGATGACGATAACGGCGACCAGGGGTGGCTGGGGCTGTCCAGGCGAGGTGCTCAGTTGGTGGTGCAAGGAGTCGATGGGAAGGTGTCAGGCTGAAGGAAGAGCTGAGGAGAAGAACGACGAGGAGAAGGAATGGGCCATGGACGAGGGTGGTGGTGTACAGCGTTCGGGCGAGGTTGTCAATGGTGGGCAGCGGCTTGGTTCGAGTGCAGTTGGGGTCGAGCTGCTGCTGCTCCGGTGAAGAGAAGAACGGGGAGCGGAAGACGATGGTAATGGCGGAGTCGTGGGCACTGTTATTCCGGCGACTTGGAGGGGAAGGGAGGTGACATGCTGCTGTCGAGCTCCGGCGTGCTCGACGTAGTAGAAGCTGTGGGCTCTGCGGGTGCAGGACTCGACGGTTGTCCGGTGGAGGAAGGTCGTGGGGGAAGGATGAAGGTCGTTCAAGCATGGTCGGGTGGACAGGGATGAAGTTGCTGCTCGTCGGCTCCGACAGAGGACGAGACGGGTGAGGGAAATCTGAGGTAGACGGAGGAGTTCAGCAGGTCAGGGTTCGGTTTCAGCGGGGGTGTCGTCCGGAGGAGAGGTGCAGCAGTACAGCCGAGGATGGAGGCCGGGATCCAGCTGGGGAGATGTCGTTCAGGCTTACTCGGGTCTCCGGTCGTGCAGTGGGAGATGGTGGCAGTGTCGTGTGGAGGCGTCTCCGGCGTCGTGGAGTCGGGTCTTCCACGAAGGACGAGGCGGGTGAGGCGGAGGATAGCCCGACGAGTTTCAGCGGCCTGGATCGAGGAATCTCCAGTAAGGGGGAGGCCGTTCAAGCGGGAAAGGTGGAAGTGTAGATGACGATGAGTAGGAAGAAGAATAGAAGTTGATGTCGACTGGGCTTGGCGTTGTAATAGAAAAGAAAAGGAAAAAATTTGGAAAGAGAATATTTATACAAGTAGGGGTTTGATTTGACCTAAAATTGGTTTGACTGGTCAACCCCTCTTGGAATTTGGGCTTCTCATGTATGATTTCAAGGGCCATGATTCAAATGGGTTCAAAATGAAGGGCTAGGGTCTTAAGGAGGTTGATGTTGAATTATACACCCCCAAAAATTATAGAAAAATACACATGAAGGAGAAATGGGTTTATTTAAGTGTTGTGTACAATGGGGTGGACACCTTAATGCACTTTTGCACAAAAGTGCCAAATAATTGGAAAATGGAACAAAATTAGGTTTATGGATTTATTAATAAAAAATAAATATAATTGGTGTTCTAAAATTAATTAGAAGTACATGAGGCTAAAATTAAGTGGGACACAAGTGTCATGAATGAAGTAGACTCAGAATAGAATATTATCCTAATTTGGGTTGTACGAAATGGGTCAAGATTGTGTCTCCAATTTCGATTGGAACGCACAAGGATACAAAATTGAATTTATATCGAATTAAATAAAGACGTCTGCGACGAATATTTTACGACTAAAATAAAGCACAAGAGAACATAATTATAAGTTACGCAAAGGTTAGAAAAGAAGGCAGGCATGTCCAGGACAAAGATGTGAAATTTTTTGGAAGGCAAAGGCTAGGGTAGCGCTCCAAATATCGAAGCAACGGTAAGGTACAACAATAAAATAAATTACGGCAATTTAAATATTTAAATATTATGCAAATATTATACATTAATTTATGAAAAGTCGAAAATACCCCTAATCTGAAATGTGGGGGTGACAGGAATTGATGGAGAGGTTGACGTCTGCTCCTATTTTGACGTTGTCATCGAGGTTTGGAGGTTTCACTATTTATAGTGATGCATCGGGGAAAGGTTTGGATTGTGTTTTTTAGCAGAATAGGAAAGTGATTGCCTATGCATCCAGGCAATTGTGTCCTCATGAGAAGAACTATCCTACCCATGATTTGGTGTTAGCAGCAGTCATCTTCGCCCTGAAGTTGTAGAAATATTATTTGTACGGAGAGTGTATGGAGATCTTCACATACCACAAAAGCTTGAAGTACGTTTTTACGCAGAAGGAGTTGAACATGAGGCAGCGTCGGTGGTTGGAACTGATGAAGGATTTTGATATATTTTTACAGTATCATCCTGGGAAAGCTAATATAGTTGCCGATTCCTTGAGTAGGTATCTGGTAGCTATATTCTTGACGCAGGATCGATATTTGTTGGAGGACTTGGAGAGCTTGGGCATTGAGGTGATAGTTCCTGGTTGTGCGATGCAGATGTGGGGATTGCAGATACATTCAGATTTGATGGACAGGATCAAGACAGCACAGTATGAGGATGTATCTCTGAGGAACATCAGAGCTCAGGTAAGAACAGGATTGGAGGATGATTTTACCATTGCTGAGAATAGATTGTGTGTGCTTAGTGGGGATCTGCGTGAGGAGGTGTTGCAAGAAGCGCATCGCTCTTAGTATTCCATGCATCCAGGTTCCAATAAGATGTATCGGGATATGCGAGAGTGTGTGTGGTGGTATGGCATGAAGAGGGAAGTGGCACAGTTTGTATTTAGATGCTTAGTGTGCCAGCAGGTAAAAGCCGAGAGGCAGAGGCCAGGAGGTTTACTTCAGCCATTACCCATTCCAGAGTGGAAGTGGGAGCATATTACTATAGATTTTGTGTTCGGACTTCTATGATCTCCAGGAGGAAAAGACGCAATTTAGGTCATTGTTGATAGGTTGACCAAGTCGGCCCAGTTTTTGCCTTTCAAGGTGGGTTTGTCTACGGAGAAGCTGGCAGAGATGTATGTGAGGCAGATCGTCGGGATACATGGAGTTTCCGTCAGCATAGTCTCGGATCGGGATTATCGTTTCACTTCTCATTTCTATAGGAGTTTGTAGACGAGTTTGGGCACTCAACTCAAGTTCAGTACTGCATATCATCCCCAGACAGATGGGCAGTCTAAAAGGACTATTCAGACTCTTGGGGATATGTTGCGCACTTGTGTACTAGATTTCAGGGGTTCTTGGGAGGACCATCTCTATTTGGTAGAGTTTGCTTATAATAATAGTTACCAGGCTAGTATAGAGATGTCACCATTTAAAGCTCTGTACGGTCGGAGGTGTCATACTCCTTGTCATGGGACGATATTGGAGAGAGAGTGTTACTTGGGCCAGAGATGGATCTGGATGCAGCGGAGAAGGTTCAGTTAATCAGAGACAGACTTCATGTGGCGCAGGACAGACAACGGCATTGGGCCGATAGATATCGAAGACTTTTGGAGTTCGAGGTCTAGTTTAGATTTTGTTTTATGCTTGTTATTGGTTGTTTGTTATAGATTAAGTTCTTAAGGTTGTAGTTTGTTCTAGGTGGGTGGTTTGGTATTTCTGAGGATTTCTCCGACACGAGGCATGATTCGCTTCGGTGGAGGCGGGAAGCTTAGTCCGCGATTCATCGAACCTTTTACTATTCTAGAGAGGGTCGGTGCAGTTGCTTATAGACTAGACTTGCCACCAGCATTGGAGGGAGTGCACAACGTATTTCATGTGTCACAGTTAAGTCGGTACGTGGCGGATCCTAGTCATTTATTGGATCACTCAGAGATAGAGGTGGGCCCTACTCTTAGCTATCCAGAGTAGCCAGTTGAGATTCTGGATCGGAGAGAGAAGGTGCTGAGGAACCAGACTATTCTTTTGGTACGCGTCGCATGGAGGCATCACTCTCCGGGAGAGTCTACCTGGGAGAGAGAGGATAAAATACGAGAGCGTTATCCATATTTGTTTGTGCCTTGAGGTATGTTCTTTTATAGTTAGTTTTGTTCTTTAGTTCTGTTCATTGCTATGTTCCGTTATTTTTTGGGGGTAGTTTTCATCTTTGAATTTCGAGAATAAAATTATTTTAAGGAGGGTAGACTTATCACTACAACATTTTCTAGAAAAGGGTATTTTGGTAATTTTTTAATTAATTAAATATTATGCATGATAAATAATTATTTATTGTATTATGTAATTGTTGTTAGATGTTAGTTATTTATTTTGGACTTGTGTTAGTGGACCTAACTAGTTTAGTTTAGACTCATGGACCAACATGTATTAATTGTTAGAATTGAACCCAACTATAAAGTCCATGGATTAGGAAGATAATTAATTTAATTAAACCATTAGACTAGAAGCTTCCCTCCTTAATTATTTATTCATGAGAGGCCCCAAGGGGTATAATGGACATTACATAGTGACTTGAGAAAGGGGTAAGGAGGGCCAGCCTATTAAAGAAGAGGGAAAAAGTTTCTCTTTCCTATTTTCATTTGAGAACTAGATCTAGAATTTTCCTCAACCAAATTTCTTCATTTCTATATCATTTTCCTGCTGAATTTTATCCCAATTCCTTACCAAATCACCATTGGAGGCTAGTGGAGCAAGGATATAGAAGGAGGAAGCAAGGATCTACAAAGAGGAGCGAAGATCTACAAGTTGGAGGCCAATTTTATTATATTTGGAGGTTGCATTATGAATCCATCTCCCAATAGATATAATTCAATTTTTCCCCTTAATTTAGGTTCTAAATATGAGATTTAACCATGAGAAATCCACCCATACGCATAGGCTACCCATATGATTTGGTTTTGTGTTCACAGGAGGACTAAAGTGAAAGTTATGATACTTTTTGTGTCAATTTTGGGCAAATTTTAAGATTGACATTTGTTGTGTGTGTCAATTGGTCCTATAGATCAATTGGCATGTCCTTGTGTGTTTGGGGCTAGTTTCATGTCCATAATTGGGTACGTGTAGGTCGTATCCCAATAATTGGTGATACGTGTTGATTTGGGGGTTTTTTCTCCGACACGGGACTTTAAGCATGTCAAATTTTGACACGGACACGTAGATTTATGTTTGACTCTTTGTATTGTTCATAAATAATATATTAGACTTGTTCGTGTCCTTCGGGGTACGTTTGGATGTGTGGTGGACTAATGTCGCAAATGTATCCTAGATCTAGTGCGATACGGGTGTGATACGCTCCATATGTTTGTGCAATTATTTCTAGATCTATTTTTGTTTTGTTCTTGGTCATTGTGATGTATAATTATATATATATATATATATATATATATATATATATATATATATATATATATATATATATATATACATATAGATATATATATCCATGACACCATGACACACTAATACATATATATATATATATATATATATATATATATATATATATATATATTATGTAGCTATTCTTCTACACATGTAAGATCTATTATATATTGTAGTATATATATATATGTATATGTTATGTGTGTGTGTATATATATATATATATATATATATATATATATATATATATATATATATATATATATATATATGTTGTTATATATATACTTATATGTTATATGTATATATATTGTCTATGATTATATATACATATACGTATATACATTGTTATATATATATATATATATATATATATATATATATATATGTTACTATATATATATGTATGTTATTGGTATATGTATTTATTGTGTACATATATGTATGTGGGGGTGTATGTATGTATGTATGTATGTATGTATGTATGTATGTATATATAGTTATATAGTTA
This sequence comes from Iris macrosiphon, assembly GCA_036927795.1. NCBI lineage: Eukaryota > Viridiplantae > Streptophyta > Magnoliopsida > Asparagales > Iridaceae > Iris > Iris macrosiphon. The sequence continues at coordinate 112,023,925 of JAYESA010000008.1, read as the reverse complement.
TGTTATATATATTAGAATATATATATATATATATATATATATATATATATATATATATATATATATATATATATATATTGTGTTATATATTATATATATATTGGTGTTTTATATATATATAAGAGAGGGAAGAACAGGGGCTTTTGCAACAACTATAGCGATAGCAGCAAATAACAGCAGCAGCAGCAGCAGCAGCGAAAATTGCAACAGCAGCCGCAACAACAATAGCAACAGTAGAAGTAGTAGCAACGGTTGCAACAGCAACAGCGACACAGCAATGGCAGCTTTGGCGACAGCTGCAGGAATCCGTCACAATAGCAGCAAATCCCACCACAGCTGCAGCAGCATTTGCGACGGCGTCCAACGGCTTTTAGTGACGTTCTGCGATTAATTATATATATAGTTATGGTTAATATAATACATATATATATATATATGGCATATATATATATATGGTATATATATATATATATATATATATATATATATATATATATATATATATATGTAGATATACTCATAATTGTTATTTGTGTTTTAGTATACTATAGTATAATAATTAGTTGTTAGCATATATTAATTATGGGTAGTTAGTATAAACAAGGTATTGGATATTACCTTGAAATACCAAGGTAAGTATCAAGGTATTTGGGGATACCCAAGGTATTGGGTATGGGTATCAAGATTGAGGTTTAGTGTTGTGATACCAAGTTGGTTCGAAACCAAGGTATCCATTTAATATTTGTAATTAGGATTTCATATAATTAATAATTGTTTGATATGTATATGTGATGCTTTACCTATTGTTTTACATATCTTGAGATACGGTATCCTAGTATCCTAAGTTATAGCTTTTATGACCTAGACTCTAGTGTTTAAACCCAATATTTTTGAGATAGACTCATGCAACCTAGAAATAGGTAGTTTGACATAATTGACCATATTTTGACCATAGTTTGACTTAGAGTTGACTTAGTTTGACTTTTAACTTAGAATTGTCTTGTTGACCTAGGAGTTGACTAGTTTAACTTATTTTCTTTTTGAAATCTTGTATTGATGTTATATTCTATATCTAGGTCTTCGAGGCACTGTATCAGATATTTATAAGACTGTTCTTTGGACTTCAGGCGAGTACATTCTCTGATAGTTTCTCATTTATGATATCCTCTATGTTCATTGTATCTAGTGTAGATATCCATGTTTCTTCACACGATGGTTATACGGATTGGTATATCCGGATCTCGTCATGAGATGTTATTCCTTGTATATGATGTATCTTGTACAAGTCTTATTTCATTGATTATCTTGTGCATGTACAGACACTGATTCTCGGGTAGATTTGCTACCTTCCTAGAGAATCCCGTGTCATAGCATACCATGGTTGGATCTACTATACCAGTCGAGGGCGTAGAGTATTTTAGTATAGATATGTGATCATAACCATCTTGTATCATATCTTATTCTTGAATAGTGTTAATCATACACCGCACATATAATTAGGCAGGCCATAAATCTTGTATCATGTTCCCAAGTCGATCATATGTTAAAGCTAATACTCATACACTTAGTCATTAGTATTCTTGTTCATTGTCATATTATTTATTATTATATTTATTCTAGTATTTCCTTATTATATATCTCTTATTGTATCTATTGTGCATCTTGTATATTTACATCTATTTACTGTTACATAGTATTTATTATTGATTAGAACTGCTGTTAGAGATGTACTCTGCTCCTTTCCTGAATAGATATATTTTTCCCAGATGACACTGAGGAGTGTTACCCTACACATTATGGACCTCAGGATGTTATAGGTTTAGAGTCAGAGACCCTGGCTCAGGAGGGACTTATCCCAACTGAGACAGATGACCCGAGTTTAGTAGCTTCTTAGTATTCTTTGTACTGGATTTGTCTCCAGCTATTTGTTAGTATTCTTTCAGACTCATTGATGTTATTATTTTAGACTCATGAGTTTTATGTGACTATTCTATTCTTTATCATATTCGTGCTCATTTCCATCTTAGATCTGTGATTGAGTATATTATTATTGTTGGTGGTTCATTATATTGCTAGATAGATTACCCAGACAGCGTTCTACCATCGATTCTGGGGCGTAGGCTGGGCGTTGTTCCCAACTTGCATCCCTACATCGGGTGCGGGTCATGACAACAACTGCCCTCTGGATTTGGTATATCTGATGTGCCGGCTCTCTGGCTGGCCCATGATACTGCTGCCTCGGATGCTGATAGTACCTTTGTTGCTGCTGCTGGAAATGAGGCCTCTTTGCTGGAGTCGTGCTGGTACTGGATCCTCCTTTGTCCCTCGACCTCTTAGACCCAAGCTCTAAGTCATCCTCCGCCCGTTATGACTGTCTGAGAATCTCCTCGAAGGTAGCGGTAGGATCTCCGTTCGTGTGGGATATGACCACCCAGTTCAGGCCGTTCCTGAACTTCTTGGCTGTACCACTTGGGTTCTGTCCCTCCACGAAGCGACCTAGTCGACAATACTCTGCCGCATACTCGTCCACTGACATACCTCCCTAGACGAGGTATTAGAACTGGCTCTCTAAGGATGTCAGAGCAACGTTTGGAAAGAATTTCTCTTTGAAAAGCTCTTTGAATGCTTCCCAAGTGAGTCCTGGTACTGCGATCCTGGGGTCTATCCAGAACTATGTCAAAGCAATATCGAACATCATACACCCCGCTGCCTTTATCTGCAATATCTCTAGAATCTACGCCAGCTGCAGGTTCCGCTCAATGTCCTCGATCCAATCATCCACATAAATGATCCCTTATGTGCCTCTAAAGTCGTTCAGGCCCATCCTCTTGAAGTCTATGATGGTCCCCGCCTCAGCTGTTGTGGGATAAACTGAGTTTGTGCCGTCTGTGGCTGGACTGTAGAAGCCCTCTCAACTGCTGCAAGTGTGATCTGGTGAGCATTCTCCATGCTCTATCGCAGGACCTCTGACTGACGCTGTTGTACCTCCATCATCTGCTGAAAGAGCGTGAATATCTGTATCTGATCGACTGCGGATGGTAGGGATGGAAGATCCCCGGAAACTCTAAGCGTTGTCCTCTGTACCGGAGGTAGAGCACCTCCTAAAGTTGCTGCAGATACGCCCACCTGGACTAGTGAAGCTGACCTCCTGAATATAAGTGCTAGACCATCGTTTGAGGGTGCTACCCTCATGGGTGATAAAGTGACTGAACGTGCCATCGCGACACCTGAGCGCTGGGAACGCGTCTTTGGCGGCATCCTAAAGATAGATTAAAATAAAGAATCAATATTGAATATGATACGATATCATCAAAGAAGGACAGAATTTTATTCAAAGTAAAGCAAATATTCAATAGATAAGGATTGCAAAACTGATATTGGAAGGTTTTATAGTTGTGATTAAGTAAACTCTCAGCCTAAATTCTATTTCCTAAAGCAAGCTCGTAGCAGTACTCAAGGCGAGCACAACTACGATATCTCACTACTTGTGAATCTAGACCTGCATGGGCCACCACTAAAAATATGTCACGATCCGCACCCAGATATTCGGGCACGAGTACGTGTTATGCCCAGTCTACGCTGTAGCATCGGCGGTAGTACGCTGTCTGGGTCATTTTTAACTATCTAACATCTCAACAATATAATATGGTACCTGTCAATCATCTCAACTTCAAACGGAGGAACAATATAGTACCTCACAAGTATAACTAATATTAATCACAAAACAAACTAAGAAAGATAAAGCACGAATAGAATAGCGAAGGAAAGAACAAGATACAATCCACAATCTGAAATAATATACAAACTTTAAATCTCCACAAATAGTCTAATACATGCCAACACAAATAACTAGACTGCCTCGGGCTCTACAACTAAGTCCTCCTGGTCTATAGGAGTATCCTCTAAAGGTACACCATCATGCGGCCCGTAGAATATGGGACACTGCTCTATAAGCCAATCATCTGGGAAAAATATATCCAGTCAGGATTGGAACAAAGTACATACCTCTGAAAGCAGTTTTAATAACATAATCGAGCTATAAAATAGATAATAAAAATGAAATACAAGATCACTAAACATATGAATGAATGAATGAATAATAGGTATACAGATAATTTACGAGAATATAGATCAACAATATGAATATCTACAATATGATGAAATAACTGCAATCTAACTAATGTGCCTCAGAATACAAGTTTATTATGTGATCGGTTTGGGTAAACATGTTCAATAAGGTAAGATGATTACAAGTGTGGTATGTAATCAGAATGTATATGAAGAAGAATAGGGCTTTGATCACATAATCAACTCCTACTCTCCCATCCCCAACTAATACCAATGGATCCAATCACGATACGCTACGAACACGAATATAATCACTGAACATAAGCTGTTGGTGTACACGAATATAATCACACTAAACACGAGCAGTGTGTGTATACGAATAAGAACACTGAATACGAACAGTGTGTGAACATAAAATATAAATCAATACCCAATGTACACGATAAAATACATATACAGGAGTACCCGCTGAACACGGTAGGGGATAACATCTCCTGGCAGGATCCATATAGTACGAGTCCGTGAAATCACTATGTCGAAATCAAGTATACAATTCTAGAACATGCATATATACACTATTATGAATTAAAAACTATGAGAGAAATGTACTCACCTGAAGTCCTGAGCAAGGTGTATCTCTCGATGCCCAAGCTGGTGTCACACAGACCTATATATGGTATGTTGCATCAATACAAGGTTCAAAAATGAAAATAAGTTAAAATAATGCAATTCTATGTCATAAAGCTATTTCTAAGTCAAACTGACTCATTCTAGGTTGTAAGAGTCTAACACTAGGATACTAGGTCGATACGCTATGAAACTAAGCTATACTAGCTAATCTACGATACCATAAGACACCAAAATATCGTATCCTAAGATACGCAAGTTTAAATATATGAAAATAGTAATTTGTAGATATACACAAGTATATATATATATATAGTACTTAACCAATCAAGGAAATATAGGATACCTTGGCCTTGCACCAATGCGTATCACACTATCTATCTCGATACCCAAACCCAATACCTTGGTATTGACCCATTACTTGACATTACCTTGGTATCCCAAGGTAATTCAAAACTCAATTATAGCTAGTATATGAATAACCCCATATACCAAACTATATGCTATCATATACTAAGTACTATAATATATATCAATACTATACAAAGATAGTTACATATAGTTACTAAATTAACTATTTATCTATACTAACTACTAACTAATACACTACACTAACATAAAAAACTACCTAATTAACTAAACTAACCCACTGACTATCTATTATACTAACAAGCCACTAACCTATACCTAACACAGCTAATACTTGGTATTGAAACTGAATCACTGATACATCTAAGTAACTAACCAATACCTCGACTAAACTAACCATCTATACCTGATAACCAACTAATCAAAACGGAATTAAAACCTTGCAGGTATTGTGCACAACTGAGGAAGGCTGATACTGTGCACGAGCCCTCTACTTCTTGTTGCTCGATATAGTACTGTTGTGGCTTTTGATTTTACTTTGTCTATACTGCACTGGCTCATGTTGAATGCACTGTAGCATCCTTCTTACTGTTGCTGAAGGCATTATTGCCACTGCCTGCTCGCTGTACAGCTGCACAGTACTGAACTGCTGCTCCTCCCTCTTTGCCACTATGCACGAGATGCTCTCTCTCTCTCACACACAAACTCACACTCATACACATATCACCTCACATACAAACACATATACATATATACATGAGTGCTATATATATATATATATATATATATATATATATATATATATACACACACTCACACACACATATATATATAAATACTAATACATATATACATATAGATATAATTAGATACATATACATAACAACCTATACATATATATTTATATATCTATATAAATACACATATATACACATAAATATACCAATACATATAGTTATATCAGTACATATACATCTATCCATATACATAAACTCATCTATCTATATAAACACACACACACACACACACACACATATATATATAAACACTAATAGACATTTATATGATATAATACAAATACACACTCATATACATATATATCAATATATCATATAATATATATTATACATATATATATACACAAGCATACATAGAATTGAGGACAATAAACCAAACACGTGGAGTGCACCGCACCCGTATCACACTAATTCTATGATACGCTTGCGATACGGCTCCACCACATAACCAAACGTATTTCGAAGGACACGAGCAAGTCTAGAAAACTAATTATGAACTATTCGAACAACAATAATAACAACTACGTGTCTGTGTCAAGAATAGATATGCACAAATTCTCGTGTCGGAGCAAAATACCTAAAAATAATCTGTATCACCAAATTGACGAGATACGGCCTATACGTACCCAATTGTGGATACGATACTAATCACAAACAAGCAATCATATATCATATTGATCTATTTGACCAATTGACAAATATCACATGTGCCAATCTCAGAATTTCCCCAAAATTAACACAAAAATACACATAACTTCCACCATAGGTCTCCTATGAACCTAAAACTAAATCATATGGGTAGCCTACGCACGTGGGGTGATTTTTCATGGTTAAATCTTAGATTTATAATCTATTACAAGAGGGAAAACTGAAACATACCTATTGGGAGATGGATTCCCAATAAAATTTTCCAAATATAGAAATGTAGCTCCTCCTTGTAGATCTTGGCCTCCTTCTTATAGATTCTTGCTTTCTTCTTGTAGATCCTTGTTATAGTAGCCTCAATTGAAGAATAGGAAAGTTTTATAAAGAAATTGATGAAGGAATGGTGAAAGAATGAAGGAATTTGGAAAGAAAAAATATAGATCTAATTGCAATGGAAAAATAAAATGAGATAGACTCTCTCTCCTCCCTCTAATGGCCGTCCATATACCCCTCTCTCAAGCCATTGTAAAATATCCAAAACACCCCTTGGGGCCTCTCATAAGAAATTAATTAAGGGGGGAGGTTCTAGTCCAATGGTTTCACTAATTAATCTATCCTCCTAATCCATGGGCCTAAATCATGGGCTCAATCTAAACTAAACTAAAATGTTGGGTTCATGCATCTAATTTAATTAGTTAGGTCCACTACACAAGTCCAAAATAATCTAGCATCTAACAATAAATAAATAATACAATAATAAAATAATACACATGCACAATATTTAAATACAATAAATCCTAAAAATAAAAATACCCGTGTCAATTACCAAAAAACCCTTGATTGAAAATATGAGGGTGACAACAGGGAATAAGATCAAGCTACACCCTCGTGTAGTAAGGATGAGCTATGCACAAGTAGGTGGTGTATGATCACATAATCAACTAATACTTCCACATCCCCGGCTAATAGAATAGATCCAATCATGACTCCTCATCACTGTTTTCTATGATACTAACCCGTGTATCCACTATATCGAAAATCAAGCATAACACTACATACTAGAATCATTGTAATGATCAAAATAAAAAACTGTCAGAGAATATACTCGCATGTGGTCCTGACCAATGTATGAGGATCGGGATCCAAAAGAAAGTAACACAAACCTAAATATCAAATAATAACGTTAATTGGGTGAAGTGAAGGATGAGCTTGATTAACTAACCAATTATGATATTTTTAGGTCATGTTTAACTCCAAACTGGGTTAACTAGGTCCACTAGTCAATTTCTATATCATACTAAGGTATCTAGTCTAATACTAGTTACTGACATATACTATATGTTATTAGTGTATAACAAATCCTATATATAAATTCTAGTTGTATCTTAATACAACCTTAACATATACCTTGCATCAATACTGGCTACTAACCCCAATTACCTTAACTGCTACTTGAGTTCCCAACATCCTTGCACTGTGCACTGTTCTATGACTGAAGACTAACACCTAATATATTTGGTATCAATTCTCTTGTATACTTCACTGTCATTGTCTCATAAACATACCAACCCATACCCCTAGTTATCCCTAGCACAAATGTACAGTACTCGAGCTCAAACTCAAACCTTGAGCTTACTGCACACAACTTTCGCAAGACTGATACAAGTATCCTTTAATGTCTGCACCACCAATTACTCATAAAGCTACTGCTAGGTGTGTACCCTCTTCAACTCCCTTTTCTTGTAGCCATGGCTCTAATCCTAATAGATCTAGGTCTGCACATCAACTTTGACCCCTTATTACCTGTGCACCCTTGCCTATGTCCACTGATTCATTCCTTGCTCCCTTATCTCTAATCTATCATTACCTTCTGATACTCTAGTTTTTCCCCTCTAACATGTGACTGATACCAACACCCTTCATATACCAACATTGACTTAACTCATCGTCTATATTATACATTATAACTGAAATCAATAACTAACTTAGATAACTCATTGATAACTCAACTGACATGCACTAACTTGCTCAATCCTTCTGACCAAACCTGATACACTCAAACCCTAATCACCTGTATCATACCTGTTGCTTCCACTGCAAGTTCTATTATGGAGTACATTTGAGCTTAAAAGCTCATACTCACACATATCTGATATTAATTTGGTACTACCTAATTGTTGTGCAACTAGCTTGCACACTGATACCCCTCATGTATAACCTACAAACCCAAGCCAACCTCCATTCTAACTCACTGACACCACATTGTCACCACACACACTTGCATCATTAGTGAGCAATCTACACAACCTGAGCACAGTTGGTATGAGTGGCCAATAACTCAAAATTGCTGCTACTGATGTACTGATATTGTCCTAACCCGACACCCTAACTAATACCTGGACTCTAATAATCTTCTCAAGATATTGAGTACTCGAGCTTCCCCCCCCCACCACTCTCATCTGCACACAGAGAACTGAACACAACATTCCCTTCAATACTTGCAGTGTTTAACCATCAACACAACAAACAACCACAACTCAAGTTTCTCCCTATCACAAAAGATCTGCACCCAGATTTCCTCACCTGCAGTACTGGATGATGTTCACTGCAGTCTCCACCTATGGCACCCACATTTGCAAACACTCTAGCATGTACACAGAGTATAAATCTGGGTCTGGACTGAACCCCCTCCCATCATCTCTCATAGTAAATAGTATCTCAAAATACCCACACACCTATATACATACACTACACACAGAATAATATATAACTAACATGTCTATATCCATACAAAATACCAATCTAACATACTATATATATCATTCAAACACATCTACCTAACCAATGCAAGTGTCAAAACCATTAACACTAGATGGGCAACTATTGATACACCCCCAGCTCTAGTGTCAAAACCCATAATACCCAAATATATATATCAATTATAGTTAATAATAGCTATTAGAACTTGCTACCAAATAATAGAACTCAAATGCACAAAATCCCAAAATTGGAGCCCTGTATAATACCGTATCGTGATACGCCCTACTCGTATCCAATTATGGACACGATAATACCACCACATGACTAATCTAATACTAATTAGGTCTACCAAACCTAATGACAAATACTTGGTGTCCCATTCTCGGATTTTTCCCAAAATGGACACCAAACTCAATGTAGAAATCTCAATAAGGGTCAATAAAAGATCAAACTTCTTTCTATAGGTTGCCCTAATGCATGGGTATATTCTAAATGCTCTAAATGACTAAATGAAACTAATTAGAGAAGTATTTCAGAAATTACCTATTGGGAGATAGATTCCTAATGAAAAAGCCAATAGGACACGATTTAGACACAAGCACCAAGCCAAAACTCCTTCTCCAGGCTCTTTGCAACCACTATCTTCTAATCTCCTTATATGGTGAGGATGAAGAAATTTGAGATAAAACTTAGGGTGGAATTAATTATGGGATGAACTCTTGGGGAAGAACACTAATGGAGAATAAAATAGAATGAATGAATGGAGGAGAGAGAGATCTACCCTCAAAATAGGCTCGGCCCCCTTTTCCCCCTTTTCTAAGTAATATGAATAGTCTAGAATGCCCCTAGTGGGTTGTCATGAAGGAATTGATTAGTAAAAGCCTCTTATCCAAATGTGGGTTCAATCTAATTTCTAATTAAGAAGAAGGGTTAACTTAGATTGAGTCTATTATGACTAGTCCAATAAGTTGGTTAAGTTATCATGTCTAGTTGATTAGGTCCACTCTAAATAATCTAATCCCTAACCAATACTAATATTAATCATAACATATGGCATGCATATCTATATAAATAAATATTACCACTTTATTTATAATAATACAAAATAACCAAAATATTCCTATTCTAGAAATGTGGTAGTGACACGCTTGATTTAGTTACGACCTTCAATGGATTATACATCGACAACACACCTCGACTACTGAATATTGAAGCGGATGCTTTAGCCGAACTTACAACATCTTTTGCGGTCCCGATTAAAGCACAACAATCAGTCAAAGTAATGGCTCGAGAGCTTTTTTTGCTAAGAATAATTTTAAAACTCACCAGAGTTATACGACAGAGACTAATATCGAATTACGAGACTGGAGGTCCCCTTTTATAGACTATGTCATCTATGAAATTCTCCTAAATGATCCGAAGGAAGTAATTTCAATCAAAAGTGTTCCCTTTGATTCTATTATGATATGATAATTAAGATAATATATCGCCGATAATGTGACAAACTTTTTCTATGTTATTTATCAGAAGAAGAAGCATAAAAGGCCTTTCGAGAAGCTCACGATGAAACTTGTGGTGCACATCAGCCAGATCCTAAGCTACAGGATCGTCTAGGACGAATGGGTTATTATTGGCCTAACTTGTGGCAGATGTCATAGAATATGCCAGAAAATGCAGGACGTGTCAAATCCATGATGACTTCATTCATCAACCATTAGAGTTTTTACATCCGACAGCCGCTTTGTGGCTATTTGAAGCATGGGGTATGGACGTCATCGGCCCTATCAGCCCTTTTTCTTTCAAAAGATACCGGGATATATCGATTATTTCTTCAAGTGGCCAAACGTTGTACAACTTATTAAAGTAAAAATATTCAACGTTATCAGCTTCGTTAAGCATCACATCACTTACCATTTTTGGCTTCCTCGAAGGATCATCCACGACAATGGTCCCCAGGTTACAAATCACACATTCTACCGGTTATACGACAAGAATCAAATTCAAAACATAGCTTCTACAATGGGCAATTCGAGCTGAAGCTTTCAATAAGACAATCATCAAACTCCTTAAGAGGTTTGTATCGTCCAACAAGTGAGATTGGAATAAAAAGCTTAAATGTTTGTAGGCTTACCGAACGACATTACAAACTCCAACTGGCAGCACGTTATACTATTTGGTTTACGGGTGTGAATCAGTTATTTCTCTCAAAATTTGGATCCCTTCTTTCAGAATTACTTTTCCAATAAATTGACAACCGAGGACAATGATTACCTACGGTTACAAGAGTTAGAAGCACTGGATGAAAAACGTCTTCAGGCTTAATAGAGTAATGAGCTATATAAAGTCAAATTTTTAAAGCATTTACCAAAAAGGTAAAACAAAGGGTGTTTCAAGTCGGCACCTTGTCTTGACGATGAGAAGACCAATTATCATGACAAATAAAAGCAAATGAAAATTCCAACCTAAACGGAAAGGCCCAATCATCATGGAGTTACTATACTCCAATGGAGCTGACAGACTTGCAAACCCTGATGGAGATTTGCTTATTATGCCTATCAATGACAAATTCCTGAAAAAGTATAATGTTTAGTCCAAGTTGGACTGAAATAGTGGTGTAAAATATACAATGTGACATTTGTAAAATCCCTCATGGCAGTGTATTCTCGAACTATTATCCGTATCAAGGAGTCCTGGATACACAATGGATAGTATATCCAAAAATATTCCCTAATGGAATTATTCTCGGATCCAACAAAACATTCTCGTTTGAGATCATATAATGACTCCCTACCAAAAGATTGAAACCATGGCCTTTTGATCCTTGTTGATCTTAAGACTTCTTATTCATAATTCCCAGTCGGGTTAGGATAATTTGTATTCTAACAATATTACTTATTTCGAGTATAGTTAGTAATATTTTTAGAAAACAGTCATGTTCATATCACCTTTGAATTATTTTCTAGAAAATTGAGTCCCCACAGGATTTTATTATGATAAGTTTGCCATGTCCATACTACCTCTGAGCAAACATGTTTTTTATCAACCCCTAACTATCACATTCATATTACCTCTGATAGACTTCTTATAATTTGCAAAGGATAGCAAATCCTTTCTTTCCTTTCACTCTCCAGCAAGTTTTTCTTTATTCATTATTCGTACTTAGCTGTAGGTACGTTATGAATAGTAAGTCCAGTCAAAATAGAGCTTGGTATATTCTTTCCAAAAGAGTTACATATCAGTATCTTTGACAAATTTGCTTACCTGTCAAACACATAGAACAAGGTTTGACAAAAAGTTGATGAAGATTTTCCTTAATATTCGAAATCATGGTTACATATTATGGAAATCTGTTACATCAAATTTTTATTAATATTCGAAAATATTGTTACATATTATAGAAATTTGTTACATCTGTAGACTTTTCTATTGAATGCCTCTTAGTGCAAACCTCAATATATGGTAGCTGCATGTCCGCACTAACAAAAAATGTTAGAGGGTGGAACACAGTGCTGGACATGCCCTCTAATAACGGATGTACCGACAATAGCAAAATAATACAAAATTGGGCCTGTATAAATTATTCAAGCCCAAAAAGCTGACTCTCTGCTACCATCAAGTGTTGGCGACAAAGTTTTGATTGGGAATCAATCCCAACCCTGTTATCAAGACCGCAACCGCACAACCTTCAAGTGGCAAGCCTTGTTTCGGGGAAAAATACAGCTAGCATGCTGCATGAACTAGGACAACTTTTCTTGTTTCGAACGAAGTCTTTTCTCACTTTATGGCGAGTTGCCACATAACTTTGCTGCCCATCTTGAACAATATCCTTTCATGCTTCATTGTGAAAGAAGCAAACTAAAGTAATCTTTGCACAAAAAAGTATGTCATCAGCATTTAACAAATAGAGATAAAGATACATGCACTGAATGAATTTCCAATATATAAATTCAAGGATTTCGGATCTGTGCATGAAGTAAACTTTCAAATATAGAAAGTAGAATTTGCACATAGGATAAAACTTCTAATGACAAATTTTGTAGGGTCAAAAAATCCTCGTACAAAAAAGTATCTTATCCTCACACATTTCCTTCTGTGTAGATGAGTTCAAGATTGTCTATTTAAGACAGAGGTCCTTGTCCAAGCAGAACTTTGTGGAAAAAAAATTGCGCAAATAACTCTCATTTGAGCCTTTGTAGGATTATTCTCTCATAGAAGTACGTATGCATCGTGTTTGTGCTTGAGGAATATTTTATACTTCTCCTTTTTATATGTTGTTTACAATGCATATGAAGAACGAGAAAAGGATAGAAAAATGAATATATGAGTATAAATACCAAAGAGGGGGATCACGTAAGCTTTGTCTTCTCAAGAGCATCCCACCTATTATCGGAGAATATCTCTTCATTTGACTCCTTGGAGGCCTGTAGATCCAACCTCGTCGTGTTTCAATGGTTATTCGCATAGGTTTTCTCTGGACAACAACCGTGGTAATTATCATGAGCTGGCTACATAAAAGCATGGAAAGAGGGAAAAGTTAGGGATTGTTGAGAAACAACTCTCTCTACTTATAGGGAGGGGACAACATTTTGAATCGAGGAATGTCAAACGGTTCACAATAATAGCACCCCTAAAATTTGCATGCAACGCTTCGAAACTCTTCCGCCTTGATGACCACGTCAAATCAAAGACTATGTCAATTTAATAATGAATTGACAATTGGCGGCACGAAAGATATGCAGGGATATGCACAATAGTTAATATATGGTTAAATCCTTTTTTACTAAAGGAAATTTGCACGCAGAATCAAGACTGTTCAAGTTTCTATGCTTTTGGGTTCAAAGTATTTCAAATTCATATAAAATATTCGAAAACTTTGATAGGGGTCTTATAGACCCCTAGAAAATATTTGTAGAAAATGATCCTATAAACAACTGAAAAGAAAGCAATCTTCAAATAAAAGTGCACTTTAAAGTCTATAAAGTGAGATGGGGGAGCACATTTATCCCTTTAACTCAACAGATAACCAAACGCGTACATTTCTCTCTTCAGGAAATAAAAAGTCCCCTAATAAATAATAAAATGTCATCAAAAGGCGTGTTTGATGCCTGATATTCTAGCAAAACATACGAAGTATTAATATAGTGGCCGAGGCAATGACGTCAGGTAATCATTTTCTTTAACTCTTTTCTCGAAGAAGATGCCACGTGATGATCCTAGACAGTGATTACTTCCAAATGTGTGCACATATTCACAAATTCCTTTAGAAAAGAAAAATTATGTGCATTTTATGAATTAACAATTCAAAAATTTAACTGTCAGAGAATGATTGAGAAATCGAGAAGATCCTTTGTATTTATTGTCAAGATTTCAAAAAATGTGAACAATCGATTGTCACCACGATCGATGCCTTACTCGTACTGGTGGTCACGTATCAAACTGACATTAATTTGTGCCAGCAGTAAGTGCAACGTGGGTGGCAGCTACCCACAAATATGTGCAGAAATTGCGAACAAAGTATAAATTAACTTTTTTCTGTACATAATCTCAGTCTAACTGTTTTAGTGTTTAATGGCTATAAATATCTTGGGATCAACGCCATTTAAAGGATCGAAAGCATCTTTTCTTGTATAAGAGCCTTCTTGCTATCAATTTTTTCATTGTTAGAGACTTACCAAGTTTTTGTGCACATTTTCAGGTGGTCCAAGGGATAAAGTGATTGACTGTAGATCAGATCTCCATATCTACTACTTTCCTATAATCTCTTGTTTTCTTTATTACTTGTACTTAGACATTCTTGTATAGGATTTTTTTGTACTTTATAATAAATTCAAAGTTGATAATAAAAAGTTAGCGAGACTTTTTTGTCCATAATGAACAACTTTTACCTCTACATCGACTTTTCTAAAATAAGTGCCTCTTAATGAGATATGGATGAAGTGCCTTAAGTTTTTATCCATATATCTTTGTTCAATACCTCACTCTTGGCAAACTCCAGAATAAACAAAACTTCTAGTGCAGAAGCGATCATAAAAACTCGTATGATCTCCCATGAGTCTGACAATGTACATAGCAACCAAAGTTCATATACTTCATCATCGAACGTCACTCCCATAAAGGATAACTAGTCAGCCATTTCCTGGAACTCAATCAAGTAATCAGTAATAGATACATGAGACCAATTACTAATTATAGGATCAGGAACAATCTTTTATCCAATCTTCTTTGCGTATAATGTAGTACCCCTCTCCTAATGGATCTTTGACTGGAGTCTAGATGATCCAGTCAATATAGAAATTATCTTGGAGAAACCTTACTAGTATCGATTGACCGGGACTTGTAAATTAAGACCATTTTCAATTGATGGGTTGACATTGATGGCTTAGTCCCAAAATAAAGTAAATCGTACTGGATGAAAGAACTCTATATAAGAGCTTCTTTCTATCCCTTTTATTGTTGTTTGGTTGGACATTTTACTACTTGGTTTTGATTTATGTATTTTTGTGTCATTTTCAATAATTGGTTTCATTATTCATTTTTATCGAATTTTATATTCATTTCGAATCTCTTGAGAAGGAACAAAAAGTATGATGATCGAGTGTTGGTATAATTTTATCATGCCCGAGTCCCAAAATATGTAGGACTAGGAATACGTAACATGCCAGCTATGCATTCGATCAGACTCTGGTCTGACTCGAATATGTATAAGCTGTATTATAATGGTCACTATCTAAATAATCAAGTAAATATTACTATATATGCCTCAATCCTCAATGAACAGAATATAGAAGAATGAGCTACATGTGCTAAAGTCGGCTGCCCAGTAATACACAAACTCGAATAGACTCGAGAGTGGAATATGAGTCTATAAAACTAGGCTACATCAGCAGATGAATAAACAATATGAATAAATAATCATAACTCCGGTAGATATGATATAAGTACCTGATTCCAATGTCTGCAAGACAAGCAACTCCATCAGCAACTCCAAAGGCTCTAAAACTGTCTGTGCTGCAAAAACTGGCAGGGGACCAGGTCCTCAGAGGGACGTAACAAGGTACAAGAAACAGCATGCCAAAAGTAAAAGAGTATAATGCCACATACTCAAGGGTAAACTAATGTAACCATCTATGTGATATGCACGTGAGAGCATCACTCGTACTCAAGCTGAAACCACTACAGGCTCTGTTTCGGGGAGCCCATAGCAGCAAGTAGTATCACAACTCCAGTATATGTGCCAAAGCACCTCCAATGGTATTACGACTCCAGTATATGTGCCAAAGCACCTCCAGTAGTATAGTATATATCAATAATCAGTATGTAGTATGGTGTGTCTCTCCCCACCCAATGTAACCTCACGTCTCATGTCCACAATATTTCATGTCCATAACACGCAAGATCATGACCTCTAGCTAGTGCAATGAGTCATAATAATATCTATATAATATGCAAGTCTTATATCACGAATCCTGTAAGCCTATACAAAATCATCATAAATAACTCGAGAAAGATTCTGTCACAAGAAATAGTATCAAGTGTCCTAGGGTATGGCGTACTTGGTAAAGCAAGCACGTAAAAATAGGATTGTGGAATCAACTCTCTAAGTGACGTTAATCGACTCCACGTACGGCGTCGACACCCAAATCTTGTTCGAACGCTAAGCAACGTCTCACGATCCTAGGTAAACACACATATCACACATATCAAATAACTATAATAACTAAATAAGATAATAAAGGCAAGGAACTGTGATACATCATGGCAAGGTACACTTGCCTGGGTTCTGATCTCCGTCAACTGCTCCTGGGAAAGTAAACTCTGCACGTACACCTCTAGATGCTGAAACAAACATCACCAATATTCTCAGAATACTAGAAATGGCTAGGATTGACTACCCAAAAGTCCACTTTGTATGTGGCCCACTTTGTATCAAAAACATACCAGAGAAAAAGTTCTCCAAATTTGTCAAACTTAGTGTCTACGAGTCTAGAATGACGATACGAATCCAACGAAATATCCTAAACTGGATTCCGATGAGCCGGTCACAAAATCGCCCATCATGTGGAACTGTGGGGCCCACAAAATAATGTTTTATCAACGTTCTCAGAATCGAACCAAACTTGGGTCACAGGACAAGCGTAACACTGCAAATCCGATGGTGCAAGTTTTGTTGCAAAACGATAAGTACACACGAAGTTACGGCGAGTGTCAGAAAAGGTCGATACGGTACTTTTCCACGAATACACATTAATTTTGGTGCGCACACACATCCAAATCAAGTTTTGCGAAAGCCCATACGTCCTCGTTGACGATACGCGCCTTTTGATGCAACTCGCACATGATAAAGTTGCCTCGTTTGGCGGGACGCATCCCGTATCACGAGATTTTGGATGTTTTAAAAACAAGTTTTTGGTCGTTTTGGAACAAGAATAATTTTACCATTAAAGCAAACTAATACAAACTAAAAGAACAGTAAAAATCTTAGTTATATTGTGAAGAAGTTCATTCAATTATATTTTAAAAATAATTAACGAGATGGTAGAAAAATCGACATAAACATGGGTACTTGGACTAAAATTCTGAACTATTTTTGAACTGTTTTTCGGGCAACTTCTGGTCGATTTTTCGATCAAACCGGGGTGCCTAAATACGTTCCACTTAAAGGAAATCCTAGAGGGTTAGGTTGTGAACATACCAGCGAAGACATGATGCAAAATGAACGAGCGAGGAGGGGAAGGCTGTGCGCGAAGTAGGGGCCGCAACTATTGTTGTTGTTGCTACTACTGCTGCTGGTGGACGGCGGTGCTGCTCCGGCGCGGTGGCACGGCGGTGCGAGCGGCGGGGCTGCGAGTGGTCGCCGGGGTGTGGGTCTGGAGTAGGTGGAGGTGGGATTAGGGTTAGGGTTTAGGTTTTGTTTATATATATATATATATATATATATATATATATATATATATATATGTATATATATATATATATATATGATGGTTTGGGTTAATGGTAGGGCTAATGGGTTTAGGGTTTTAGTTTATTTATTTTATTCTTTTTCTTTTCTTTATATATATATATATATATATATATATATATATATATATATGTGTGTGTGTGTGTGTGTGTGTGTGTGTGTGTGTGTGGCCATTAAAAATAGTTTTAGACCTCAATAAATTCCAAAAAATTATACAATACAACCAAAAATATATTTTCAGTACAATATTAATAATTAATTAAATAAACATAATTATAAATTCAAGAATATTTTATATTATAATTAGCCAAAAATAAATGAAAATTCTCTTAATCATAATAATTTCAGAATACCTATATTAATAAATTTAAATTTTTAATTCTAAAAATCAGGGTGGTTATAATCTACCAAACTTATAAAAAAATTGTCCTCGAAATTAAAAATAAACATAGTAAAAAAAATTTAATTAAGAAGGTTGCACTAAAGATGGGGACGTAGTTACGAAATGGAGTTCTAGTTTAACGTCGTATTCTAAGAATAAGGTTACGCTTACTTCAAGGCTCTACCCAACTTTTAAGAATGAAGTTGGTCGCAGGACAATAGTCATGATCATATTTCTAAGAATTTTTAGAAAATCTAACTTCAAGGAGGGACGAGATGGTAAGGATTTTGCGACCGTTGTCACATCCTATTAAAGAAAATATATGTATTATTATGGCGTTAGTAAGTTAATAACTCTATAAAGGAAGCTTTACCAGTTCTCCTTGCTTCTAATTAGGTCATGAGTCTACAAGACAATAGGAAATATCATAGCCAATTATAACTAGGGTGAGATGGTACCGAGAAGTTGTTCATTGCATATCATGGATGTCGATGAATGGTTCAACAATAAGCATCAAAAGATGATATAACTCATCAAGGTATTTTGTATTGTGTAAAGGGTACAAGGGGTTTAATTTAATGCAACACAAGTGTCATAGACATTGGTTGGCATAAATGGGATACAAGTATATCAGTGGTTGGGATATTTGGGTTGCCTATGCATAATTTAATTCAATTGCAACAGAGGTGGATATAGGGTTTAGAAGGAGATATGTCACGAATGTTGGAGGGTCTATATGGAGCATGGGTGTCTATATTTTGAAGTAACAGTTGTAGCATCAGTGAGTAAGTACCAGTTAGGCTCATGAATGTTAAGTTTGCCAGAAGAATTGAGTCAGTGTTAAGCATTAAAATCGTCAACAACGGAAAAAGATATCTATGTGTCATGTGTGTACAATTACGTTGCAAATATCGTGCGACTAAAACAAAACATGGGAAGGCCAGTTTGTGAGTGATAGTCATGTCATAGTTGTAGAGTAACTAGTCTAGGTCATAAAGGAAAAGTTGTTGGAAAGAAAATGATAGTGTTGTGCTCCAAAGATCCTAGCCACAACAAAGGGTATCAAGGATACAGAAATTAAATGGGTAATTTAATCCATTTGAGATTAACCTAATTAATACCAAAATAAATTCAAATTTATCCTGAATTTCTAGAAAAAAAACTCTACACTAAAACCAGGGGCTACGATCTACCCAACTTATAAAAATTAAGTTAGTATTAAAACTAAGGTCATGGTCCTGCTAACAAGATTTTTAGAATGGCCTATTTTCTAAATAAGGATACAAGAATTCTAGGATTTACTGGCCGTAATCAAGGATTTTCTAAAGGAACCTAGAAACTATCAGGGTGCTATTGATCAACAACTTTATAAGAAAAATTACTACCCATCCATTACTGCTTTTGTATAGGTCAAGCTTATACAAGGTGGAAGAAATGACTGAGTCAGATCTAACTAAGGCAAGGTGGTAGAGAAGCTTCGATCATTGATTGACATTGATGACGAAGAGGCCAAAATTCAGGCCACGACAAGAAGAATTTCTGATAAGTCTATATGGTTGAATAAGACACGATTAGGCAGGTATTTGGAGAATCAAGTCATGGTGACTAGATCAAGGGGATTAGAGTAGAAAAGAACTGATACCTATGGTGATATAGATATCAACACAAGGAGTGGTACCAACTAAGGGATTGATTTTATAATTAAGACACAACTAGGGAAAGAGGAAGGATCTACTCATTGTTATAATTAGAAAGATCGTTGTTGCAAAAAGTACGAGGCCATATATGCAACACAAGATAAAAATTTGATAGGAAGGATAGGGATGCAGTCGAGGGGGTAATACAACTAATCCTTAAACTCAATACTATATTCAAATCTTATGCTAACAATCTATACTAGCTCTAGCATATAGGAATAACCTATCTATCTACCCTACTAAGGGTAACCATCTTCTCAAAACTTTATATCCAGCATGTCTTCTTCCGCCTTGACAAGGATCTCTTCTAGAGGAAACACCACGCACGAAAGTCCATCTCTCTGAAATAGGGAGAGATGATAAACAATAATAAGGATGTCAAGGGGAATAAACGAATACAATTATGAAGTCCAAGGGCGATAATCAAATGCTAAAGAATTGTCAAATCAGTTGTTGATTGAGATACTAATACTGCTAATCCTGATTATAGGCTCGCTTGGTACCGAAAAGTTACCAAAATGATTTAATTAGGACCTGCATGGGCCACCAAAAAAATATATCATGCCCCAGTCCCAAAATACGTAGGACTAGGAATACGTAACATGCTAGCTACACATTCGACCAGACTCTGGTCTAACTCAAATACGTATAAGCTGTATTATAATGGTCATTATCTAAATAATTAAGTAAATATAAATATCTATGCCTCAATCCACAATGAACAAAATATACAAGAATGAGCTACATGTGCTAAAGTCGACCGCCCAGTAACACATAAACTCGAATAGACTCGAGAAAAAAAATATGAGTCTATAAAACTAGGCTACATTAGTAGATAAATAAAAAATATGAATAAATAACCATAACTCCGGTAGATATGATATAAGTAGCTGATACCAATTCCTACAAGACAAGCAACTCCATCAGCAATTCCAAAGGCTCCATAACCGTCTATGCTGCAAAAACTGAAAGGGGACCAGGTCCTCAAAGGGACGTAACAAGGTACAAGAAACAGTATGCCAAAAGTAAAACAATATAATGCCACATACTCAAGGGTAAACTACTGTAACCATCTATGCGATATGCATGTGAGAGCATCACTCATACTCAGGATGAAAATATTACAGGCTCTGTGACTGGGAGCCCATAGTAGCAAGTAGTATCACGACTCCAGTATATGTGCCAAAGCAAGTAGTATCACGACTCCAGTATATGTGCCAAAGTACCTCCAGTAGTATCACGACTCCAGTATATGTGCCAAAGTACCTCCAGTAGTATCACGACTCCAGTATATGTGCCTAAGTACCTCCAGTAGTATAGTATATATATCAATAATCAGCATGTAGTTTGGTGTGTCTCTCCCCACCCAATGTAACCTCACATCTCATGTCCACAATGTCTCATGTCCATAACACACAAGATCATGACATCTAGCTAGTATAACAAGTCATAATAATATCTATATAATATGCAAGTCTCATATGACGAATCCTGTAAGCCTATACAGAATTGCCATTGTCACTACCATATTTTCTAGGAAAGAGTATTTTAGTCATTTGTTAATTAGTTAAATATTATGCATATTAAATATTTATTTATTTTATTATTTATTTATTATTAGCATGTAAGACTTATTTTTGAACCTGTGTTAGTGGACCTAACTAGTGTAGATTAGATCCATGGACCAACATTTAATTCTAGTTAGAATTAAGCCCAATCATTAGAAGCCCAATCATTAGGAGGAGGATTAATTATGTTAAACCCATTAGATTAGAACCTTCCCTCCTTAATTAATTTTTTCATGAGAGACCCCAAGGGGTATTTTAGACTTTACATAGTAGCTTGAGGGAGGGGTCAAGTGAGGCCTATATAAAGTGGTTGAAAACTTTCTCTCTCTTTATTTTTATTTTAAATCTAGATATAGAATTTTTCTCAACCAAATTCCTACCAAATTTTTATCCAATTCCTTTTCAAATCACCATTAGAGGCTATTAGAGCATGGATCTACAAGGAGGGAGTATGGATCAATAAAGAGGAACAATGATCTACAAGTTGAAGGCTCATTTCACTATTTTTTGAGGTTTTATTAGGAATCCATCTCCTAATAGGTACAATTCAGTTTTTTTCCCTTTAAATAGGTTTTAAATCTGAGAATTAACAATAAAAAATCAACCCATATGCATAGGCTACCGATAGGATTTGGAATTGAGTTCATAGAAGGCATATTGAGAAAGTTATGGTGCTTTTGTGTCAATTTTAGGATAATTTTAAGATTGACACTTGTTGTGTTTGTAAATTAGTCCTATAGATCAACTTGGCATGTGTTTGTTTATTTGTGGCTAGTGTCATATCCATAATTAGGTACGTGTAGGTCGTATTCCAACAAATTTGGTGATACATGTTGATTTGAGGGTTTTTTCTCCGATACGGGACTTTGTGCATGTCACATTTTGATACGGACACGTAGATGTATATTTTACTCCACGTGTTGTTCATAAATAGTATTTTAGACTTGCTCATGTCCTTTGGGGTACGTTTGGTTGTGTGGTGGTCTCGTATCGCAAGCCTATCATTGATCTAGTGTGATACGGGTGCGATGCACTCCACGTGTTTGTTTGATTGTATTTCTAGATTCAATGTGACTTGTATATAACTATTAGTATGATATATTATGTATGATATATATGTGTATGTATCTATATTGTATCATATAGATTAGTATAAGTGGCTATATGTATAGATGTAGTGATATATAAATATGTGTTTATATATATATATATATATATATATATATATATATATATATATATATATGTGTGTGTGTGTGTGTGTGTGTGTGTGTGTGTGTGTGTGTGTGTGATATATATATATATATATATATATATATATATGTGTGTATATGTGTATGGTTGTATATATATGTATAGGCATGAGGGTATAGCTATATATATATATATATATATATATATATATGTTGATACCTATATAGGCATATGTATATATGTATATGTGTTTATATAAGTGTATATGGATATCTATGTACATTGGTATGTTTGTATGAATATATATATGTGTGTATGAGGGGGTATATATATATATATATATATATATATATATATATATATATATATATATATATATATATATATATATATATATATATATATAAGGTGATTTGTGCAAGAGGGGGGGAAGACTCGAGGAGCAGCTTAGAATAGCAGCAGTGTTCAGCAGGAAAGCAGCAGCAGCAGCATCTCAGAGAGAAGCAGCAACAGTAGCTTGCAGAAGCTGCAGTAGCAGCAGCAGCTTGCAAAAGCAACAGCAACAGTAGTTGCAGCTTGCAGAAGCAGCAGGAGCAGCTTGTAGAAACTGCAATAGCAACAGTAGCTTACTGAAGTAGTAGCCGTTAACAGCAACAGTAAGATGAGGATGTTAGTTTAGCTAGTTGTGTTGGTTAGCTAGAAGTTAGTTAAGGTATGTGTGGTTAGTAGTTAGATATATATCTCTCTTTTATGTATCTTAAGTTAATATGTAGGTATGGTATTTATGTATTGTTAGTGTTAGATAATTAGTAGTATGTAATAGTTTAGCTATAAGTTAGAAATAGTTAGATTTGGGTAATAGTTAGTGATACACTTGTTAGTATTAATGTTAGCTCTTAATAGTAAGCTAATTACTATGATTAGTTAACTAGTTAATTAACTATGTCATTCTTAGTACCTAGTTTAGTTAGCAACTATATATATGATACTTACACATATCTAGCTAGGTATATACATGTTGTAAGTATATAAGTATATATGGGTATATGTATTAGTTGCATTGATGGTTAGTGTAGCATGGTAATCGGTATCTAATATTCATAATAGTAAATACTAGTAGTTTATATTGGATTGATATATACCTGTTAGTATATAGTTAGATTGGGTAGCTACTATATACTAGTGTGACATTATCTTGAGATACCAAGGTAAATGCCAAGGTTTGACCGATACTCACGGTATTGAGTTGAGTATCAAGATGGAGGTTTAGTGGCGCAATACCGAGTTGGTTCAAAGCCAAGGTATCCATTTAGCATTTGTGATTATGATTAGTATATATATTATTGATTGAATATACATATATGCTATTTCTATATCTCTTGTTTGCGTATCCTGAGATACGGTATCTTAGTATCCTAGATTTAGCTTGTATGACCTAGTTTCATAGTTTATGAACCCAATATCATTAAGATAGACTCATACAACCTAGAAATAGGTAGTTTGACCAAGTTTGACCAATTTGACTTAGAGTTGATCTAGTTTGACTGTTTTGACTTAGAAATGGCTTTACGACCTAGAAGTTGACTAGTTTAACTTATTTTTATTCTGGAACCTTGTATTAATACAATATTCCATATATAGGTCTGTGTGACACCAGTTCGGATACAGTTTGACATTCATTGCTCTGGACCACCGGCGAGTACATTCTCTGATAGTTTCTTATTTATGATATCCTCTATGTTCATTATATCTAGTGTAGATATTCTTAATTTCTTAACAAGATGGTTACATGGATTGGTATATCCGGATCTCGTTATGAGATGTTATTCCTTGGTATGTTTGGTGTATCTTGTGTAAGCCTTGTTAATTGTTCTTCTTGTCATGTACAGACATTGGTTCATGAAAAGAGTAGCGCCCTTCTTGTGGAAATATGTGTCATGACGTACCATGGTTGGATCCACTGTACCAGTCGGGGACAGGGAGTACGTAGTATAGATATGTGATCATACCCTTCTTGTGTATGTCTTATTTCTTGTGAGTGTTGGTAATATACCTCATGTATGACTAGCCAGGCCCTTATTCTTGTGCAAGTTTCTTGTGCAAGTTCCCAAGCCGATCACATATTAAAGCTGATACTCACCCACTTAGTTATTAGTATTTCTTGCTCATTCCATATTGCTCATTCTTGTATTTATTTTCAGCATTTTCTTTATTGTGTATCTCTTGTACATGTATATGGCACCTTGTATATTCACATCTATTTACTGCTATATAGTTTATATCATTGATTAGAACTGCTGTTAGAGATGTACTTTTCTCCATTCCTGACTAAAAAATATTTTTCAGAGGATCCGGGAGATTGGTGTCCGACATACTATGAACTTCGACCTATAGATGATGCAGACCTGGACCCACTAGTTCTGGAGTGATTGCTGGAAGGTTTATCCGGATTACTAGTCTTTTATAGTTAGTTTTCTTTAGTATTCTGGTACCGGATTTGTTTCTGGCATATAGTTTAAGATTTGGATATTGTTTATATTATTGTTGATTATATTTTTGACTGTATAGTTATGTTAGACTTCTTTGATATCTTATCGTGCTATAGAATTATGATTGAGTATTGTGTTGAATTAAGTTTATTACTCTCTTCTTGGAGTTGAGATATTATTGGAGGTTTATGCATTATTATGAGATAATTAGATAGTATAGTTGATAAAGACAGCGTTCTATCTTCGATGTTGTGGCGTAGGCTGGGCGTTGTTCCCAACTTGCATCCCTACACCGGGTGCGGATCATGACAACCATGAATAACTCAAGAAAGATTATGTCACATGAAATAGTGTCAAGTGTCCTAGGGTATGGCGTACTTGGTAAAGCAAGCACGTAAAAATAGGATCGTGGAATCAACTCTCTAAGTGACGTTACTCGACTCCGCGTACGGCGTCGACACCCGAATCTTGTTCGGACGCTAAGCAACGTCTCACGGTCCTAGGGTAAACACGTATATCACACATATCAAATATCTATAATAACTAAATAATATAATAAAGGCAAGAAACTGGGATACATCATGGCAAGGTATACTTGTCTGGGTTCTAAACTCCGTCAACTGCTCATGAAAAAGTGAAATCTGCACGTACACCTCCGGATGCTGAAACAAACATCACCAATATTCTCATAATACAAGAAATAGGTAGAATTGACTACACATAAGTCCAATTTGGACACAGGAGCAAAATTGACAATTTTGGGGTCAAAGCGGGATCCACATGTGGTCCACTTTGCATCAAAAAATATGCCGGAGACAAAGTTCTCTAAATTTATTAAATTTAGTGTCTACGATTCTAGAACGACGATACAAACCCAACGGAATATCCCGAATGGATTTCGATGAGCCGATCATAAAATTGCCCATTTGTGGAATCGTAGGGCCCACGAAATGACGTTTCGTCAATGTTCTCAGAATTGCACCAAACTAGGGTCATAGGACTAGCGTAATGCTGTGAATCCGATGGCGTAAGTTTTATTGTGAAATGACAAGCACACACGAAGTTATGGCGACTGTCAGAAAAGGCCGATAAGGTACTTTTCGACGGATACGCGTTGATTCTGGTGCGCACGCACATCCAAATCAAGTTCTGTCAAAGCCCACATATCCACGTTGACGATACGCTCCTTTTGATGCAACTCACATACGACAAAGTTGCCTCGTTTGGTGGGATGCACCCCGTATCACGAGATTTTTTGTGTTTTAAAAATAAGTTTTTGGTCGTTTTGGAACAAGAATGATTTTACCTTTAAAGCAAACTAATAAAAACTAAAAGAACAGTAAACATCTTGGTTATATTGTGAATAAGTTTCTTCAATTATATTTTGAAAATAATTAACGACTTGGTAGAAAATTGGACATGAACATGGGTACTTGGACTAAAATTCTGAACTATTTTCGAACAGTTTTTCGGCAAACTTCCGGTCGATTTTTCGATCAAACCGGGGTGCCTAAATTTGTTCCACTTGAGGAGAATCCTAGAGGGTTAGGTTGTGAACATACCAGCAAAGACGGGACACAAATCGGACGAGCGAGGAGGGCAGAGGTTGTGCACGAAGGAGGGGACGCAACTACTGTTGTTGCTGCTGCTGCTGCTGCCGGCGGACGGCGCCGCTGCTCCGGCGCGGCAGCGCGGCGGTGCTGGTGGCGGAGCTACGATAGGTCGTCGGGGTATGGGTCTGGTGTAGGTGGAGGTGGAATTAGGGTTAGGGTTTGGGTTTTGTTTATATATATATATATATATATATATATATATATATATATATATATATATATATATATGAGGGGGTGTGTTTGCTGTGTACGTGGGGAAAGGGTTGGTTAGGTTTCGGGTTTGGGTTAATGGGTAGGGCTAATGGGTTTAGGGTTTTGGTTTATTTCTTTCATTTTTTTCTTTTCTTTATATATATATATATATATATATATATATATTGTGTGTGTGTGTGTGTGTCCATTAAAAATAGTTTTAGACCTCAATAACTTCCAAAAAAAATTATACAATACACTAATAATAGTTGTACACCCAAAAATATATTATTAGCACAATATTAATAATTAATTAAATACACATAATTATAAATTCATGAATATTATATATTATAATTAGCCAAAAATAAATAAAAATTCTATTAATCATAATAATTTTGGAATAACTACATTAATAAATTTAAAATTTTAATTCTAAAAATTAGGGTGGTTACAAATTTTAGGTGGGCGCATAGGCGAGATATGATCGTTACATGAAGTTTATCGTTGTTTCAGATAAATTCATTTTGGTGAGTGGCTTTGACTTGGTGATCCTTTATCTTCATGCCTTAATAAAGGATCTTTTTTCTATTTTACTTATTGTGTCCCTACGATCAATGATACCGTAAAAACAAAGATAAGTTAAAATAGAATGTTGCCATGTTTCTTTATTATTGATATAAAGATAGAATTATAGAAAAGAACTTGTATCCATTGCAAGAAAAGAATGTTGAAATAAAGAAAAGAGCTATGGCTTTATGGTAAGAGAGAAAAGGCATAAATGTGTCATGATTATTTTGGTTAATTCAGCATGTTGGATGGAAGTTTTGTTGCGGATTTAACATCGGAGTTTGATTCAGATATTGAGAAGTAGTTTTTTTGTTAATTTAGAAGTTTTGCAGATGAAATTTTTTTAGTGGTAAATTATGTATTGCCCCGTTTCGCTTGGTGCCTTAAAATATTTTTTTGGTCAACTTTCATTTAGACTTGGCCTCTTTCAGCAGATTATTAAGAGATCTGCTGCTCGAGGCAGAGTAATCCTTCATGTGGGTGGTTTCGATAATCTTTTATTTTCTTTACATTTATACTTAATAAATGGAAAATGCATGTTTAGTTTTATACTACAAGTATTGTTGTATGCTAATAAAAGAGATGAACCAACATAGATAAGAGGGTAATCTCACTCTGTAACATGTTGCTATAGAACATGAAATTATTAACTGGATGCAATAGATAGACGTTTGTACTATTATTTTACATGGACTATGAGTTGTTGAGATAGACTTGCGTAAAATAGAATTTTCTTATTTTATCACATGGACTATTTTAAACTTGTTGTTATAAATGTAAATAATATACTTTTGTAGTATATTAGAATATTGAGAATGGTTCTATCACTATGTTCTAGATGTAAATATAGCACTGTGGGTAAAGTTATCATATGGACGTATTATTGCTACTTTGTATAGGAAGACTATCACATTGGGTTTCAGAGATAAAAGTATAAAAAGTTTTGGGACTGTTGAGTCGCCAAGGCAGTATTACTGGACTGGAAACTACAGAAGTATGGTATTGAAGAAGAAAAGTATTGTAGAGTTACTTTCACATATATACCATTCATTTATGTTATAGCCTAGTTATTCACGCATTTGCATGGTCATAGGCAACTTGTGCATAAGGTTTATATGTTCCTCAAATAATCGTCGGGACACCGAGATCGATTCGCTAGGAGAAATAGTATCAATGTACTGGCACAGGAACCAGAGCTAGCTAAAATACTAGCACTGATGATTCAGTAACTTTCAATGAAGCTCGCTACCTAGTACTAAAAGGATCATCATCTAACCGAGATATAGTCCAAGATAGTATGTATCCAGTGACCTTCATATAGTTATCATGTATGCTAACGTCAAATGCTTGCAGGGCTATCAGAATACTCAAAGAGATAAGTACACTGCACATTATATTTTATGAGCCTAACAATTATCTTCTACAGGGATCCCTTGTGAAATATTGTTTTTTCATTATAAATTTATATTCTTATTATTATATGGACAGGGAAGGATGGTAAGTATTGGGTAAGATCAACTATATTACTCTGTTGTATGTCATATTTATGCTTGTGACACAAGTATGCTCTATATTTCTTATGGCATATAAATGATCCTAAGACAAGATTAGAACGACCACATAAGTTTGCTTGCACTTATTTAATGAACGTATTGATTTCAGTTTAGTGGCAAGAGGCCCCTCACTAGTGCATTTATATGTATTGATCCCCCACCAGATCCTCGTAGGTACAGAGTTTGCTTAGATGGAACTAAGGCATTGGGACTCGGTTAATGCTTTGGGAATGTTGGCTAGAGATGTTACTTATTTTTTGTATATAAATGACATAATATATGGAACATCGTTGTTTGTATAGTTCTCAAGTTGTAAGCCTTATAACATGATTCATTGTATTAAGAGAGATATAGAGTGATTATAACCGAGTTTTTCTTTGTCTTTGAGTTATTATAATTCTGCTAAAATTATCAATAAAGATAATCATTATTTTGTATATTTTGTGTCGATTCAACTTTTATGCTTAGTATTTTTACTGCGATGACTATGTACATAGATGTTCAATCCGTTATTTTGTTGTTTATCTTGTACAAGTGTAATTTAGTCTTGTACGATGTCACGTATAGTGGCGACGTTTGCTTCTACAGAATTGGGGTATGATATTTTGGTATCAGAGCATGGCTTTACGTCCTTGGACCCTTATCGATTCTTTTTAACTTTAATTTACTGCCATTATCGATGTCTTTGACTCTCTCTTAATATTTTGTTGTAGTTTTATACAATAAGTTTAGATAAATTATGAATCTCATGTCGGTATTTTGTTGTACATTGATAGATTCAAAGTGTGTAGCATATAGTTTGAGCTATTTATGAGGCATTGTGTTGGTATGGTTTCAGAGGATGGTGTGATCAGGTTGAGTTGTTAGATATGGGATTTTGGATGAGCAACAAAATATCGAGAGGTGCTGCTGTGAGATATGAATTATTGCTGTGAGTTTGGAAAGAAATATGCTTGGATTTTGAGGAATGGGATGAGATAGATATTCAAGTGGATGGTTTCAATTTAACTTTTTTAGAATTTGTACAGTGGCTTAATCCCTGTGTCATATATCGGATACCCTTAGTAGTATTTGATTGAATGAGGACTTGGGATATCAATGAGTCTATCAGCAATGAATAGGATAGTACAAAGTTTCAGTTTAGAGTTATGCATGTTGATGCGACCTAAAATATCTTATTGGATTTGGTCCGAATGGCATAGAATAACTTTTGGAAGATTGAAATATTATTGAATAAAGATTCAGGATGGCGAAATGGATGACTTGGTCGAGAAAAATTTATATAAATATGTATGGATTGATGGTTTGAATTGAATGTGATTTAAGTTTTGAATTGAGTAGAAAGAGGGTACGATTAGAAGATAATGTGATTAGAAGTTTAGTTTAGAAGATATGAGAATGACTCGAAGGATATGAGAACTTATTGCTCGATGACTTGAGATAGATGATAATGAATTTGATCTTGCATATAGATGAGTTGATCTTGTATCCTCTTCAGAAGACAACATTGGTTGAAACAGATTTGATGTTTCTTGAATGGATGGTTTCTAGGTATGCATATATATTATATGATACTAAAATATATCATAGATCAATAGATGTTGACTCAGGGATTTTCTAATTGAATGAACAATGAGTATGTTGCATCTTGAATAATCGAATTATGTTGTCATGATGGATGCTTATTTGTGGACCATTGGTGAATTGAGTGATAAGTTTTTATGTTTTGGATGACATGGTTAGATGAATCTTGAGAACAAAATAAAGGGATATTAGTTTGATACGGCTTCATGGGTATGGAAACTCTTAGTGATCGATCTTTGATTCATTGTAACAAGATTGATGGTTTAGGAAAAAAATTGAGTTGATCTATAACTTGGCTGAAATGAATACGTAACAGTGAAGTAATTAGTGATTGTGACAATGGTCTTATCTTGTGGATTGATAGTAAGTTGGTGTGATGATACAAGTGAACTAGATACATGGATCGAGGATGAGCATGATTGAAAATGGGAGTAGGTTATGCTTGGTGGATTTATGATTGAATGTATAACTTTTGATCGGTGACTTAGAATTTATGATTTTGGATTAGTAAAAATTTGGATCGATAGATCTTTATCATACAGAATTAAGGACTTAGACTACATGAGTTGCTTGGATTGATATAGTTCTTAAATTTTGGGGATACTGGTGTTAATAGGATGCACCATAGGAATGACTTTGTTGAGTTGACTCTGAACCTTAAATTTTGGGGATATTAGTATTAATAGGATGCACCCTTGGAATGACTTTGCTGAGTTGACTCTAACCCTTGAATTTTGGGGATACTAGTGTTAATAGATGATCTTTGTTGGATGTTTAGATTTTTTGGGTGAGAAAAGTTTAGGTAGAGTACCCTAGATGGATGGATAAGGTTTGACCCAAGGATGGCGGTGAGTACAGTAATTTTGGTGGCATGTAGGAGATGATGATCTTGATATTTGAGTTTGTCCTGGTGAGCTAGCCTAGTGGCTAGACAGATGTCCCAATATGGATTGATAGGATCGACTTGATTGACCTTAGAAGAGTTGTCTGGGTAGACTATAGAGCTGGGGTAGCAAGATAGAAAGATAGGCTTGGATTTGAATTTTGGTTCTTGAGGACTTTGATTGGTTACTTATGGTCGAAAGAATGAGATGGTGTTTAGAAATAGTCGGATTGAATGCTTATTGTCGGGTCAACTTATTTGTTGATACTCAAGTAGAGATGACGGATGCAATTTTGTTGGCAAATTAGATTATTATTCAAAATTGTGTGCTCAAAAGAAGTGATGGATGGTAGTATGATCCTTGGATTTGAATTGGCATGGACTTGGATTGATATTACTCGAGGTAACAATATGAATTGAAGGCTGGAATACTTGGGATATCGATCATGGCATCGTAAATATTTGATTGGAAGAATTAGTTGTTGAATCATTGAGTAAATAAATTTTGGATAGTTCGAGATATTAACTAGAATGGAATAGATTTTGATATTCGGATATTATGTTATTGGAATCAAGTTGGTAAGCAATATGGATGCATGTTTTGATATATTGCAAGTGAGAGATGGATTGCGATAGTTATTTGGTCGAATTTGGATGATATTATCAGGATTAAGAACATGTTTTGAAGAGTGCAAACGAAATATGCATAGTAAGTGATTTGAATTTGGTTGGTTGTTTCTTGTATGGGAAAGTTCTCGGAAGATGTAACGTAGATCGACTCAATGATAACTTCAGAAATAGTAGAATTTCTTGACGAGGATTGAGTATTGATATATGATTGGATTTGGACATTAATACAATCAAGTTTGGAAGAGGAGATACCTATTTATATAGAGTGATCTATCTATGAATCAATCTAGACTATCCTCTATCCGGATAGATATGTCCCTATGAGCAACTACGCCGATATTTTCTTGGTTAGAAATTGAATTCGATATCTTGTGAATCATTTGGATTGGTTGAGATGCAATACTTGGTTTCAATTTTTGATATTGGTTGGTTTTGGGGATATGTTTCTTATTTCATAATAGAACCGGTCACGACCCGCACCCAGTATAGGGATACAAGTAATGAACAATACCCAGCCTACGCTGCAGCATCGACGGTAGAACGCTATTTGGATAAACTATCTATCTAGCAATCAAGATATAATATGTCACTAATGTAAATGAATATACTCAATCACATATCTATAGATGGAATAAAGCACGAATATGATAAAAGAATAAAAGAGTCACAAATACAACTCATGAGATAAAATAATATCCAATGAGTCAGAGAAATATTAATAAAAATGCTGAAGACAAATTCAGAACAAAAGAAAACTAACAACTTAGCTACAAGTCCTGGATCGTCTGTCTCAGTCGGGATGAGACCCTCCTGAGCCAAGGTCTCTGTCTCTAAGCCTACCATGTCTTGAGGCCCGTAGTGAGTGGGGTACCACTCCTCAGTGTCATCTAGGAAAAATATATCCAGTCAGGAAAGGAGCAGAGTATATCTCTAACAGCAGTTCTAATAAATGATATAAACTATGTAGCAGTAAATAGATTTGAATATACAAGATACAATATACAGATACAAGAGATATGCAATAAAGGAAATGCTATAAATAAATACAAGAATGAGCAATATGGAAATGAGCAAGAACTACTAATGACTAAGTGAGTGAGTGCCAGCTTTAAAATGTGATCGGCTTAGGAACTTGATACAAGAATTATGGCCTGGCTAATCATATGTGCGGTGTATGATTAACACTATTCAATGAATAAGACTTTATACAATAAGGGATAATCACATATCTATAATATATACTCCCCACCCCTGACTGGTGTAGTGGATCCAACCATGGAATGTTATGACACGGGATTTACTAGGTAGGTAGCTAGTCTCCCCAAGAATCAATGTCTATACATATACAATAAGAACAAGGAAAACAAGGCTTGTACAAGATACACCACACATAAGAAGGAATAACATCTCATGACGAGATCCGGATATACCAATCCAGGTAACCATCATGTCAAGAAATTAAGGATATCTACACTAGATACAAGGAACATAGAGGATATCATAAATGAGATAAGAGAATATACTCACCTAAAATTCGGTGAATATTATTACCGATATTACCGATATTAGGTTTTGGAATAAAAATAAGTTAAACTAGTCAACCTCTAGGTCATAGCCATTTTTAAGTCAAAACAGTCAAACTAGGTTAACTCTAGGTCAAACTAGCTATTTCTAGGTAGTATGAGTCTATCTCTAAGATATTTGGTCCATACACTATGTAACTAGGCCACACTAGTTATACTAGGATACTAGGAAACTAATAAGATACTGTATCCTAATATACGCAAGTAATAGATATGAAAATATCATAATATGTATATACAATCAACAATATTTACTATTCCTAACTAAACTAATGCTAAGTGGATACCTTGGCTTTGAACCAATGTGGTATCACACCACTACACACCTATCTTGATACTCAAACCCAATACCTTGAGTATCCAATCAATACTTTGAGTATCCATCAATACCTTGACATTACCTTGGTATCACAAGGTAATGTGAATTCTAGTATATACTAACTACCCAATATAATAAACTATAAACTAACATGTATTTAACTATACTAATACATATATACATACATACAACTACATATCACTACTAGTACACAAGTATATATATCTAACTACTAGATAGCAAAATGTAACTACATATATATATATATATAACTACATAATACAGTAACTCACTTAACTAAACTACTAACTAAACCATCAATAGGTATCAATGAACCAACTAATATCTATACATCAAGCTATCTAGCTAACTAACTATTAACTAAACTTATCAAGGAACTAACTAGTAAATCAAATGACTACTAAACTATCTAAACTATCAACTTACCTTACTACTGATACACTGCTGCCCTCCGATACTCCTCTTGTTGTTGATCATGTTGTTTTTGTTGTTGTGTGCTTCATCGAGCTGCTGCTGGAGCTCTTGTTGTTGGCTGCTGTTGCGCTGCAAACTACTACTGCCTTGTTTCTGCTACTGTACTGCATATTGCTACTGCTGCAGCTGCACTTGCTGCACTTGCTGGCTAGCTATGCACTTCATGCTGGTCATGCTGCAGCTAGCTGCTGAAGCTGCTACTAGCCTTACTGCCACTGCATGTTAGGCTACTGCCCATTGATTCTGCACATCCCGACCCCTCTCAAACACACACAAACACACAACTATGCACCCACCGACACACACACACACACACACACACATACACACACACACACACATATATATATATATATGTAAAACACTAGAGATACATATCTATATTTATATATATACACATTAATATATACATATATAAACATAACCACACATATGAACAACTCTCTATGTATATAAATAATCACATATAAACATATATAACTTTCTCTATAGGCCTCATATGAACCTAATTTCAATTTCTGTGGGTAGCCTTAGCATATGGGGTAGTTCCTAATGATTAAAACACAGATTTAGAATCTAATTAAAGAGAAAAACTGAATTGTACCTATTGGGAGATGGATTCCTAATGAAACTTTCAGATTGGGTAAAAAGAGTCTCCAACTTGTAGATCCTTGCTCCTCCTTATAGATCCTTGCTTCCTCCTTGTAGATCCTTACTTTACTAGTCTCCAATGATAATTTTAGGAAGGAATTGGAAAGAAATTTAGGTAGAATTTGATGTGGGAATGAAAAAATTTGAAAGAGAAAATTCTAGAACTAGATTTGAAATAAAAATGAAGAGAGAAATTTTTTTCTCCCTCTAATACTAGACCGTCCACCAAACCCCCTCCCCAAGCTACTATGTAAAGTCTAAAATATCCCTTGGGGCCTCTCATGAAGAAATAATTAAGGAGGGAAGGTTCTAGTCTAATGGGTTTAATTTAATTAATCATCCTCCTAATGAATGGGCTTCTAATTGGGCTCAATTCTAACAAGATTAATCTAAACTAATTAGGTCCACTAACACATCCAAAATAATAAACTAACATCTAACAATAAATAAATAATAAAATAAATAAATATACAACTTGTACAATATTTAATTAATTATAAAATGACCAAAATATCCTTTTCTAGAAAATGTGGTAGTGACAAGTCTACCCCTCTTATAATAATTTTGTCCTCAAAATTCAAAGATAAAACTACCCCCAGAAAATAAAACAAAACGGAATCAGGAAAGAACATACCTCAAGGCACAAAGAAATAGGGGTAACGCTCTCGTATTTTATCCTCTCTCTTCCAGGTAGACTCCCCCAGAGAGTGATGCCTCTATGAGATGCGTACCAAAGGAATAGTCTGGTTCCTCAGCATCTTCTCTCTCCGATCCAGAATCTCAACTGGCTGCTCTGGATAGCTAAGAATAGGGCCCACCTCTATCTCCGAATGATCCAACACGTGACTAGGATCCGCTATATACCGTCTCAACTGTGATACGTAAAACACGTTGTGCACTCCCACCAATACAGGTGGCAAGTCTAGTCTGTAAGCAACTGCACCGACCCTCTTGAGAATAGTGAATGGTCTGATGAATCATGGACTAAGCTTCCTGCCTCCACCTAAACGAATCATGCCTAGTGTCAAAGAAATCCTTAGAAACACCAGACCACCCACCTAGAAAAAAATACAACCTTAAGAACTTAATCTATAACAAACAACCAATATTAAGCAAAAAACAAAAATCTAAACTATACCTCAAACTCCAAAGGTCTCCGGTGGCTATCGGTCCAATACTGCTGTCTGTCCTGCGCCACTCAAAGTCTGTCTCTGATCAGCTTAACCTTCTCCGCTGCATCCATAACCATCTCAGGCCCTAGCAAAACTCTCTCTCCTACATTATCCCATGACAAGAGAGTACGAT
Source organism: Iris macrosiphon (assembly GCA_036927795.1). Classification (NCBI taxonomy): domain Eukaryota; kingdom Viridiplantae; phylum Streptophyta; class Magnoliopsida; order Asparagales; family Iridaceae; genus Iris; species Iris macrosiphon. Next base: position 111,986,989 of record JAYESA010000008.1, on the reverse strand, counting down.
ATCTTCGACTGTACAGAGCCTCAAATAGTGACATCTCTGTACTAGCCTGGTAGTTGTTGTTGTAAGCAAACTCTACCAAATAGAGATGGTCCTCCCAAGATCTACTGAAATCTAGTACACAGGTATGCAGCATATCCTTGAGAGTCTGAATAGTCCTCTCTGACTACCCATCCTTCTGGGGGTAATATGCAGAACTGAACTTGAGCTGGGTGCCCAAACTCGCATGCAAACTCCTCCAGAATTGAGAAGTGAAATTACTATCCCGATCTGAGACTATGCTGACTGGAACCCCGTGTATCATGATGATCTTGCTCACATACATCTATGCCCGCTTATCCGTAGACAAACCCACCTTGAAAGGAAAAAGTGAGCCAACTTGGTCAACCTGTCAACGATGACCCAAATTGCGTCTTTCCCTCCTAGAGATCGTGGAAGTCCGAACACAAAATCTATAGTAATTTGTACCCACTTCCACTCTGGAATAGGTAATGGCTAAAGCAAACCACCTGGCCTCTGCCTCTCGGCTTTCACCTGCTGGCACACTAAGCATCTGGATACAAACTGTGCCACTTTCCTCTTTATGCCATACCACCACGCTCTCTCTGGTATATCTCGATATATCTTGTTGGAATCTGGATGCATGGAATACTGGGAGCGATGTGCTTTATGTAATACCTTCTCACGTAGCTCCCCACTAGGCACACATAATTTAACACCATGCCACAAAGAACCATCTTCAGCAATGGTGAAATCATCCTCCAAACCTGCTCTCACCTGAGCTCTGATGCTCCTCAGAGATATATCCTCATACTGGGCTACCTTGATCCTGTCCATCAACTCTGAGTGTATCTGCAACCCCCACATATGCATGGCAAAACCAAAAACTATCACTATAATGCCCAAGCTCTCCAAGTCCTCCAACAAATATCGATCATGCATCAACAATATAGCTACCGGATACCTGCTCAAGGCATCGGCAACTACATTGGCTTTCCCAGGATGATACTGAAAATATATGTCAAAATCCTTTACCAGTTCGAACCACCGACGTTGTCTCATGTTCAACTCCTTATGAATAAAAACGTACTTCAAGCTCTTGTGGTCTGGAAGATCTCTACACGCTCTCCATATAAATAGTATTTCCATAACTTCAGGACAAAGATGACTGCAGCCAACTCTAAATCGTGGATAGGATAGTTCTTCTCATGAGGACGCAATTGCCTAGATGCATCGGGAATTAATTTTCCATTCTGCTGAAGAACACAACCCAGGCCTTTCCATGATGCATCACTATAAATAGTGAAACCTTCAGGCCCTGATGGCAACGTCAAAATAGGAGTACACATCAACCTCTTCTTCAATTCCTCAAAAGCAACCTGGCACTCCTCTGTCCAAACAAACGCTGTATCCTTCCTGGTGAGTCTAGTCATCGGCTCGACAATCCCTGAAAAATCTTGCACAAACTTCCTATAGTAGCCTGCTAGACCCAAGAAACTTCTTATATCTGCCACTGAACTCGGGGTCTTCCAAGACTCCACTGCTACAATCTTCTTCGGATCCACTAAAATTCTATTACCAGTTACAACATGTCCTAAGAACTATACCTTGTCCATAAAGAACTCACACTTGGACAGCTTCTCCTTCCTCAGCACATCCAACACAATCCGCAAATGCTCCTCGTGCTCCTCCGGTATCTTCGAGTATATGAGTATGTCATCGATGAACACCACGACAAACTTGTCAAGGTACTGATGGAATACCTTGTTTATCAAATTTATAAATACCGTCGGGGCATTAGTCAACCCAAACGACATCACCATGAACTCATACTGGCCATACCGAGTCCTAAAAGCAGTCTTTGAAATGTCCTCCGGCTTTACTTTTACCTGGTGGTAGCCTGATCTCAAGTCTATCTTGGAAAATATCTTGGCAACACTCAACTGATCGAACAGGTCATCAATCCGCGGCAACGGGTATTTATTCTTGATAGTAAGATTATTCAATACCCTGTAATCAATGCACATGCACACAGATCCATCCTTTTTTGGTACAAATAATACCGGGGCTCCCCACGATGAAGAACTGGATCTGATAAACCCCTTATCCTATAACTCATCCACTTGCTTCTTCAGCTCGACCAGCTCGCTGTTGTTCACTCTATAGACATGCTGTGAAATTAGTTTTGCACCTGGCATCAAGTCTATAGAGAATTTAATATCTCGATCTGACGGTAATCCTGGCAATTCCTCAAAAATATATTAAAGAACTCTGCTATCAATGGATGTAGCAACTCCTTGTCTTCTACCATAGTTCCAAAGATAATGCCTTCTCTCTGCTCTGCAGCTCCTCTAGCAAACTCAAACTCTGGCTCTCTTGGCGGGCTAAATAAAACTCTACCTCCTCTACAATCTATACTAGCATGGTGCCTACTCAACCAATCCATCCCGAGTACAATATCGTAGCTCGAAAGTGGCATTACAAGTAGATACGCAATCAGCTCCCGGCCTTCCAAAGTAACTCTTCGATCCTTGCAAATATTACTAACCATGATAATGCCTCCCCCGGTCATGATCTTGTAAGTCCTCAGCAAAGACTCAGCTACCAAACGATGCTTCGGAGCAAAAGAAACAGATACAAAACTATAAAAAGCACCACTATCAAACAAAGCTAAAGCTAGAATAGAATCAATATGGAACATGATATAATGCATTCAAAGAAGAACAGTTAAAGATCAAATATCAATTACAAAGAAGAACAGTTGAAATGAACAATAGAGTTTTTCCTATATGTGATTGAGTATTCTTAGCCTATAGCCTATATCATATATCCTAAAACAGACTCGTAATAGCACTCAATTCAGAGCACCAATTGCACTAATTACGACCTTGAAGACCTGCATGGGCCACCACTAAAAATGTGTCACGACCTACACTCGGTGTAGGGATGCAAGTAGTGATCAACGTCCACCCTACGCCGCAGCATCGGCGGTAGAACGCTGTTTTGGTAAACTATCTATCTAGCAATCAAGATATAATATGCCACCAATGTAAATGAATATACTCAATCACAGATCTATAAATGGAATAAAGCATGAATATGATAAAAGAATTAAAGAGTCACAAATACAACTATGAGACAAAATAATATCCAATGAGTTAGAGAAATACTAATAACAATGCAGGAGAAAAATCTAGTACAAAAGGAAAATAAAAACTAAGCTACAAGTCCTGGATCATCTGTCTCAATCGGGATGAGACCCTCCTGAGCCAAGGTCTCTGGTTCTAAGCCTACCACATCCTGAGGCCCGTAGTGAGTGGGGTACCACTCCTCAGTGTCATCTAGGACAAATATATCCAGTCAGGAAAGGAGCAGCGTACATCTTTAACAGCAGTTCTAATAAATGATATAAACTATGTAACAGTAAATAGATGTTAATATACAAGATGCAAAATACAGATACAAGATATATGCAATAAAGAAAATACTGGAAATAAATACAAGAATGAGCAATATGGAAATGAGCAAGAACTACTAATGACTAAGTGAGTGAGTACCAGCTTTAACATGTGATCAGCTTGGAAACTTGATACAAGAATTATGGCTTGGCTAATCATACGTGCTGTGTATGATTAACACTATTCAATGAACAAGACATGATACTAGGAGGGTATGATCATATATGTACACTACATACTCTACATCTACGACTAGTACAGTGGATCCAACCATGGTACGTTATGATACGGGATTCACTGGGTAGGTAGCTAATCTCCCTAAGAATTAATATATGTACATCTACAAGAAGAACAAGGAAAATAAGACTTGTACAAGATATACCATACATACCAAAGAATAATATCTTATGACGAGATCCGGATATACCAATCCGCATAACCATCATGTCAAGAAATCAAAGAGGATATCTACACTAGATACAAGAAAAATAGAGGATATCATAAATGAGAAACTATCTGATAATGTACTCACCTGAAATCTGGTGAACAGTATCACAGATGTCCGGTACGGTGCCTCATAGACCTAAATATGAAATATTACATCAATACAAGATTTTGGAATAAAAATAAGTTAAACTAGTCAACTTCTAGGTCATAAAGTCATTTTTAAGTTAAAACAGTCAAACTAGGTCAACTCTAGGTCAAACTGGTCAAACTAGCTATTTTTAGGTTGTATGAGTCTATCTCTAAGATATTGGGTCCATAACTAGGATACTAGAAAACCAATAAGATACTGTATCCTAAGATACGGAAGTAATAGATATAAAAATATAAAAATATGTTTATACAATCAACAATATTTACTATTCCTAACTAAACTAATGCTAAGTGGATACCTTGGCTTTGAACCAATGCAGTATCACACTACTACACAGCAATCTTGATACTCAAACCCAATACCTTTAGATTTTTATTAAAACACAGATTTTGTGTCTAATTAAATGGGAAAAACTAAATTTTACCTATTGGGAGATGGATTCTCAATAAAACTTCCAAATTGGGTGAAAAGAGCCTCCAACTTGTAGATCCTTGCTCCTCCTTGTAGATCCTTGCTTCCTCTTTATATATACTAGCCTCTAATGATGATTTAGAAAGGAATTGGAAAGAAATTTGGGTAGAATTTGATGTGGGAATAAAGAAATTTGGAAGAGAAAATTCTAAATCTAGATTTGAAATAAAAATAAAGAGAGAGAAATTTTCCCTTCCTCTAATACTAGGATGGCCACCAAACCCCCTCCCCAAGCTACTATATAAAGTCTAAAATACCCTTTAGGGTCTCTCATGAAGAAATAATTAAGGAGGGAAGGTTCTAGTCTAATAGGTTTAACTTAATTAATCATCCTCCTAATGAATGGGCTTCTAATTGGCTCAATTCTAACTAGATTTAAATATGGTTCCATGGATCTAATCTAAACTAATTAGGTCCACTAACACAAATACAAAATAATAAACTAACATCTAATAATAAATAATACAATAAATAAATATACAATATGCATAATATTTAATTAATTATAAAATGACCAAAATATCCTTTCCTAGAAAATATGGTAGTGACAGGTTGAGGTATAGTGATTTGGTGGGTTTGCACTAGTTCTAAGTTGGCCCCTTTGGTGCCGTGAGTGTTAGCTGTCCAGTAAGTTTGAGCAGTACAGTTTTGTACGAGACACAATATTGATGGTGTAGAAGCATAAAAAGTGTGCCTCAGATAGATGGCACAGTTTTCTTCAAATAAACCCAACAAGTAGAAGAATGGAGCATTTATACTTGTTCCAGAAGAAAGACGCACATTCTTTTACTTTGGCACATTTTTCATTAATTTTAATGGATGGCGCACTATTCAGAGAATAAAAAAGTGATACACTTTCTTAATGTTAGAAAAGATGGCGCATAAACGATCTTCTCTCTCTTAATATTTAATACAGCAGATTGACAGCTGACAGAGGCAGAAACCGAAGAGTCTGAGGTCATTATTATAGTGGATCTACGACACGCAGACCGAGGTTGTCATTTAGCGACCCAACCGCAGTGCCATTTTCTTCAAAAGTACGCTGCAGTGTCATTATCTTCAAAAGTGCGTCGTAGTGCTACTCTCTTCAAAAGTGCACCACAGTGCCATTCTCCTCAAAAGTACGCCACAATGCCATTTTCTTCAAAAGTGCATCGTAGTGCCAATTGTCTTTAAAAGTGCGCCGTAATGCCATTCTCTTTAAAAGTGCGTCGTAGTACCATTATCTTCAAAAGGGCATCGCAGTATCATTCTCTTCAAAAGTGTGTCGCTGTTCCATTCTCTTCAAAAGTGTGTCACAGTGTTATTTTCTTCAAAAGTTTATCGCAGTGCCATTTCCTTCAAAAGTGCGCCGCAGTGCTAATTTTCTTCAAAAGTGTGTCGCAGCGCCGCAGTGCCAACTTCCTTCAAAAATACGTCGTAGTGTCATTTCCTTTAAAAGTGCGTCGCAGTTCCAATTCTCTTCAAAAGTGTGTCGTAGTTCTAATTCTCTTCAAAATTGCGCCGTAGTGCCATTTCTCTTCAAAAGTGCGCTGTAGTGCCATTTCTCTTCAAAAGTGCGTCGTAGTGCCAATCTTACTAAAAATGTGCCAATCTCCAGATGACTTCTAAAGTGTGCATACTATCCTAACTGATATTGAGCATTTATGAATGAGTGTCTTACATGCCATACTTCTCATAAAAGGTGTACAAATAACTGTCCCCCACGACCAATGCTTTCCTCGTATAGGAAGCTATGTGTCAAGCAGGCAGCAAGTTGTGCACCCACTCATGTAGAACGTGGGGTGTTAATCCACCAAAAGTGCACACATAATGGTAAATTAGTATTGATGACATAGTGTGTGCACACTCTCGTAACCGCTCCTAAACTATATAAATAGGGGAGACAGACAGACAAATAGAGAGAAAGAGGCTAGAATTCTCAAGTCTTTGAAATTCAATAGCAGAGTGAGAGAAATAGAAGCTTCTCGTGCTGTTGTGCCAGAGCTTTCTTATTGTTCAATTCTCCAAGTTATTCACAGCAATCTTCAAGTCTTTGAAATTTAAGAGCAGAGTAAGAGAAATAGAAACTTCTCATGCCGTTGTACCAGAGCTTTCTTATTATTCAACTCCCCAAGTTGTTCACAGCATTCCATACATTGTTTTGGTCTCCGTATGTAATTCTCTGTCGTCGTATGCATTTTTTCGTCGTCGAGTGGTCCAATGAGTAAATTGATCGTCCGCAGATCAGATCTCTACAGCTATACTTTTTTAGAATTAATTGTACTTAGATTCCTGTTTAGGATCTTTTTTATACCTTTCTTTCTTTTCAATAATTTGTAACACAAAAGTTCCGTATATGTTCGCCATTAAATTCAAAGGTTCTAGAAGAGCTTGATTTAATTAACAAATAAAAGAAAGTACAAAGAGGTCATGGACGGACAATCTAAGTACAAAAATTTTTTATCCAGGGTGTGGCAGTAGACAAGAAGTGCTATGGCGTCTCCTTTACTCCATGGATGATCCGATGCAGGGTGAGGAAGTTTACGTTCTCTCTTCGCTCATCTTCGTATACACTCTCTCTGTATTGGTCGGGAGGTATGCTTTATCTTTAAAGTAGAAGAAAAAGAATCCAGCCTTTAGAACGTTCAAGTTGCTCCTATTTATAGCCATCGTGCTGATGGGCTATGGGTGCCGTATATGCCTCTGTTTGGTGGCCGCAGAAGGCTCCTTCAACTGAATGCGGTTGCAACTGTCGTCGCATGCCATGGGCCGATTGTCACGTAGTCTTGGTTGAGATATGTTGTTGAAGAGATCTCAGGGTTGTTTTTAATCTGTTGTTTGCATAACTTGGTCAGCTGGACACGTGGTTAGCACCAACTTTACGAAGATCTCTAAAGTTGTAACAGGAATATCTTATGAGCTGGAGGCCGCATAGCATCTTGGCTGCATGGTGGCGAGGTCGCATGGGTCTTGTAGCCAAATACGTGCTCTCGTTTGGGCCTAGGTCCAATGGACACTCTGGCTGCATGATGGCGAGGTCGCATGGGTCTTATTGCCTCATACTAACCCTCGTTTGGGCCTTGGTCGAATGGACACTCGGGCTACTTGTCGGCGAGGCCGCATAGGGCGTAGCCGCATACGAAGGACTACATTTCATGGCACATTTATCGAAGCAAATAATGTACTGATGTGACTTATTATCTTTTCCTGAGTCGTCATCTTCACGAGTCTAGAAGCATCTCAAAGTGATGGGTGATGCGTCAGAGCTTCTGACAGACATCAAAATCTGTGTCAGGGGTCCTTATGCGGCCTCCCTGCAATTTGGTTGGTCAGGCAACATGTAGATCTTCTGTGGCTTGACTGTTCAGGCCGTATGTGGATTCTCTGCGGCTTGATTGTTCAGGCTGCATGTGGCTTCTCTGCAGCTTTTTGAGGGAGCATAACCTTTATGTGGCCTGTATAATTTTTTTATGCTTCTACAAGACCCCATTTAAATTTTCCAAAATAATAAATTTGGAATACTTTGAACGAAGCATGGACAAGCACTATTGGCCGTATACGCAGGTCATGACACATAGTCTCGTTGCCGCATAGCAGTCTTTGACAGGCTGTCCGATCATTAAATGAGAAGATTTGCTTTGATCTTTGCACGGATCTCTTAGGATTCTGCACCATCATTGGATACAGTGGCCCAAATAACGAGGAGTCACCGCCAACCATTGTTGTTGCGTGGATCGAGGCGGATGGTGGATCGATATTTTGAACAACTGTCGTCGTCATCCGTTGCCGCATAGCCCTCATATATATAAGGGGGAAGAGAGAGGGATTCTTTACAAACCATCAAGTCTTCCAACTTTTTTCTCTTCTTCATCCTTGCTGCCGTGGCTCCCAGCGTATCCTCCTCCGCCGTTGCTGCCAAAAAGGCCCCCAAGGGCAAGGCCACGACCAAGGGGAAGGGTCGTGCTGTCGAGGCTTCCCCCTCCCTGTTTCCCAACGATGTTCAGTCGTCGATTAAGGATAAGTTCACCGGGGAAGATAAAGTGGAAGACTAGAACAAAGAGACACATAAGCACAATTGGATGCATGGATTCGTCTATGCGCCAACTTCTCACAACCGCATGGGTAGCCCAGCCGTATGGGCAACCTGGTCGCATGAATATCCCTGTTGCATAGGTGACCGAACCGCATGACGTATCATGCCACATAGCTTAATCGACCGCATAGAGGTTCTATGCCTTATATGTATATATATTTATTTATTTATTTGATGATTCTGACCGTAGCCCTTTGACTTACAGTATTGTTGCCCACTATACCCTTCATTGAATTGGTCCTTGGGCAAAACCTGCTGCCCTTGAACATGACCTTGGAGATCTTGCTGGAGCCATCAGGAAGCAGCTTGAAAAAGATCTCCCGCCTGAATGCCAACAGATGATCACCGAGCAGACGTCTGCTTTTCTGTTGAGTCAGATGAACGCGAAGGAGATACCTGCTAAGGATGGGAAGCATTTCTTTAAGAAGTTGTACTTCCTGTTCGGGGATGCGTTGGAGTCTTCTCAGGTGGGGCTGATCAGGGAGAACTGGTCTTTTACCTTCCGTGGAACGGAGATGACATTTTCTTCCTTCGGTAATCACTTGGCTTTGTCAGACCCGAAGGTGATAATGGGTCCACGGTATATGGACTAGGAATTGACCCCCGAGCCGAGGGAGGCTCCTCTGGGAAATGTTAGTTGTGGGACCGGACAGAGCAAGGGGGGATTTTATAGGGAAAAGGAGTCACCCTCCTACTCCTTGCTTGGACTGAAGTCCGGCCTTATCAGCAGTGAAATAAGATCGAACCTAAGTATATAAGCATCGGGCACCTTTCTCCATCAGGTTTCCAAGAAGGGCTCCTATCCCATGGGACAGTTGCGGGTTCTCAACTGGGCACACTATAGTGTCTCCTGGTGTCGCCTGACTCTGTGGATCCTGAGAAAGTATGATCGGGGGCTCAAGGCCGCCGACTTATTATTTGCTGTGAGGGGTATGTGTTATGGACTGGAGATGAACTGACCCCTATTTGTCGCCCTGATGGAATTATATAACTGTCAGACGGGGACCTTCTTCATGCTCGGCGACGAGATGGGACTTACTTTGCATGATTTGCATGTTGTCTCAAAACTTCCTTGGGGCGAGGAGCCCTACGAAGAATAGACCCCGAGTAATGAAACACTCGGAGAGTTGGAGGCGGAGAACCCAAAAATCCTGGCGGTATACAAGGAATTGTTGTGCCATAATGGCATTTGTCAGCGGTTGTCAAAAAAGAAAAGGTCCTCTGAGGGGTCTTCTCCCTATATCACCGCTTGGACTCGCTATCTTTTTTTGGATTTAAAAGATTCTAGCAAAGTTTACGTCCAGGAACCGCGAACTAAATAGGAAGTGGTCGACCTAATTCAGGCGCATCAGGAACTAGCTACTACCGAGGTAGAGGAAGTCGAGGGTTCCACGGATAAAGAAGATGAACCCACGGACGATCTCAGAAATCTTCAAGAAGAACTCAGCTACTTTTACATGGATATGCATAAGTTATCCACCAAAGTCATGCTGGCAAGATATCTGATGCTTTGGTTGCACAACTGCGTCGTCCCAGGCTGATCCGGGACCATAAATAGGATCAGTCGCCCTCTCATCCTTCTTTCCGTGAAGTTGGCTTTCGGCTATAAGCTGGCCCTTCTACCGGCTATGATATGCTGCATCCACTGAGGTCTCTGCAACTTCGCTCAAAAGTTCGAGGAACATCCGGACAAGGGGCATTTCAATCGGATCGAGCTCCCTTATCATTACTTGATAGGTTGGCTCCTCATGCATCATGGGTCACTAATGAGCCCTGAGACTGACGAGAATATGGTGGCGGCTGACGCCGTGATCCGCAAATATAGGTAGATGAAGTAGAGATCCGACACAGTCCTCGCCGGTAGGAGTGAGCTCTCCTTTATGAATGGCTGGAGTTTCTTTACGTTCGAGCTGGAGTTCACGGACGAAGAGAGAGACGTTGCTCATCAGGATACCGGGGGAGCATCTCGGAAGCTGTCTGAGAGGATGTTTAATTGGCTCCAAGACATTTGTCCCTGTAAAACCCCTCACTCAAAATAGGTATTTTGTGTGTATTTTATATTTATTATATTTATTTTTGATTATTTTAAAATTAAGAAAAAATCCAATTATTTTATTAGGACACTTCACCTTAGTTTGGACATTAATGATATAGGACGACCCAAAAATCTACATCGCCCTTCCTAGGAAGTAGCCTACACGGGAGACACTACTTGTAGGATCTTTGCGTGACATAAAATTTGACCATTCAACATTAGTATGGCACTAGTGTAACAACCAAAGTTTATTTTATTTAATATTTAGATATTTTATATATATAATTTATTTATGGTTATTTTCCATCCAAACTTCATACAATAAGCAACACATAATTCCACCATGCCAAATAAGGCCACTTTCCTCTTTTGTAGGATTTATTTATTTATTTATTATAATTTTAATCCCATGGAATCAAATCAAATCTTTTTCATAAATTAATTATTTGGTTAGTTGTTGACTTTTAATAACTAACAACATAATTAGGAAATATCCTAACAAACTAACTACCCAATCCTAATCCTACCCCTCTTCCCAAAACCCACGGCCCCTCAAACCCGCGTACCCCCCCTAATCTGACCCTCTCTCTCTCTCTCTCTCTCTCTCTCTCTCTCTCTCTCTCTCTCTATATATATATATATATATATATATATATATATATATATATATATATATATATATATATATAATCTCCTTCTCATCTCTCCTTCTAAAAATTCTAACCTAAAATATCCTCTTCAAAACCCTAACTTTCTCTCCTTCCACCTCATCTATCCAAGAACCCTAGCATCTCCTTCATTCTTCTTCTATTAAGTTTCTTTAATCCTTCTCTTTTTCCTTCTTCAATCTCTTCTTGATATATATATATATATATGTGTGTGTGTGTGTGTGTGTGTGTGTGTGTGTGTGTGTGTGTGATGATGTAAACTCAATTATTTTATTTTGAAGAACCCATGCAACCCCTGAACCCTAATTTTGAGGTTCAACCCAAAACTTTTGTGCATGCATGAAACCTCCTTCAAAACACTCTTTAAATATTGTTAATGAATTTATATAGATGTTATTAATAAGAAATATATTCAGTTTTTATAATAAATTCTAGATTTATTATTTTTTATTAAATTTTAGTTTGAACATATTTTAGGGGTAGTTTTGACAAAGTTTTGATGTATGCATGTTGGAGACCCTTGGACCTTGTTAGGACTTGTTCATAGATAGAAAACCCTAAAATTTTCTTGAGAAAGTATTATTTTTCCAAAAATTATATATTCAAATTTTTATTAAATAAATATTATTTTATTGTCACAACACCTATGTATCACCCCTTGGCATATATACTAGCAAAGTTTGGTTGCCAACCCTAATAGGATCAACTTGTAGATGGTAAAATCCTAATTATTTTTGTATGGATACAAGAATTATTATTTATTATATTTATTACTAATTTTATCATATTTATTCAGATTTTATTTCTAGTTATAAAAATTAGAATTCTAGGTATTTTATGTAGCAAGTTGATCGAGTTTTAACAAAACTTGATATCAAGTCCCAGTCCCAAAACACCGAGGGACTAGCCACGTGGCAATGGCCAGCAGTACACACCGATGGGCAAACCCAATTTAATGGACCCATCAGGATGTATTTAAGCTGTAAAACAACAATAAAGGTCTATGCTACTAATCTCATCCATAGAAATAAATACAGTCAATATGAAATATAAATCAACATCAAGTCTCAATAAAACATATCTCGGGAACAACCCGATAATAAGTCTGATACAGCAGTCAATAGACAAGAAATAAAGAGTATAACAACAGCAAAGACTGAGTATAGATAAAGCAGATACTCAAGAGAAATCCTCAGCGATCACCTCGTCTTCTGGTAATGGTACTGCTCAAATGTCTGCTCTTGTCCCATACATCTCGGGGTAAATCTCCTCTGCTAAACCTGGGGACATAATCCGGATTCCAGGTCCTCAGGGGACATAGCAAGGTACAAGAATAACTCAAGCCAAATAAGTGCAGTATATGAAATAAATCAATAGGGCAAACTATATAACCAGCTAAGTGATATGCAAAATGAGAGCATCACTAGAACTCAGGCTAAGACTACTACAAGCTCGGTGTCGGGGAGCCGGGGTAGCAGTAATATCATGTAGGAGCCTAGCTCGGAGTGGCTACGATACTGTAATAATATAATCAACCTGTAGCCTGTGTGTCTCTCTCCACCCAATGTAATCACACGTCTCATGTCCACGATATCTCATGTCCATGTCACGCAAGATTATGACCACTAATTGATGCAACGAGTCATAATGAAAGCTAAGCATATGTAATATCTATGTCACGAATCCTGTAACCTATACAGAATAACCATGAATTCTCAGGAAGATTCTGTCTCATGAATAGGGTCAGGTGTCCTGTGGTATGACGTACTTGATGATGCAAGCACAAAAAATGTATAGGGTCTCGATATCCATCTCTAGGTGATGTTACACAACTCCGCGTACGGTGTTGACACCCGAATATTATTCGTATGTTAAGTAATGTCACACGGTCCTAGGTTAAACTTATATATCACAGAAATAAATCAAGAGAATAATATGAAACAAATTACTACCAGTATGGCAAGGTACACTTCCCTAGTGCTTGGATTCCAACTGCTGCTCTGGTATCAGCGGGATCTGCAGGTACTCCGCCGGTTGCTGAAATAATCATTACCATCATGTTCAGAAGATATCAAATAGCTAGAAACGTCTGTCCATAAGTCTAATTTGGACACAGGGACAAAATTGACAGTTTCTGGTCAAAGCGGGGTCCACAAGTGGCCAACTTCGCACCAAAAAATGTGTCAGAGATAATGTTTTCCAAATTTGTCAAACTTAGTATCTACAAGTCTATAACGATGATACGAACCCAACGGAATGTCCATAACTGGATTTCGATAAGCCGATCGCAAAATCATCCGTCAAGTGGAGCCGTGGGGCCCATGATACGAGATTTTGTCAACGTTCTCAGAATCAAACCAAACTTGGGTCACAGGACCAGTGTATCGCTACGAGTTCGATGGCGCAAGTTTAGTTTCGATACGACGAGAATATACAAAGTTATAATGATTTTCAGAACAGGGCCGATACGGGGTATTGTCGACGGATATGCGTTGATTTCGGTGTGCACGCACATCCAAATCAACTTTCGTAAAATCCCACACGTCTGTATTAACGACGCGCACCATTCGGTGAAGTTCGCACACGACCAAGTCGCCTCGTTTAGCGGGGCGCACCCAGTTCCGAGAAAATCAGGGTTTTTAATTAACCAAGCTTTTGGTCATTTTCATCCTCGAATAACATACAATTTACAGCTCAATAAATTGAACAAAAGTAGGGTTTTAAAACTTGGTTATATGGTCTAAATAACTGTTCAAGTGATTTTTAGAATTAGCTAACAGGTTACGCGTAAATTGGTCGTGAACTTGGGAGTTTGGGACAAATTCTAAATTTTAAGAAAATAGGAATATATTTTCCTGATTTTGCGTCACGGTTTACGATCGACACAGGACGTGATACCCCAAACGAATTGCACGGGGTTCGAGAGGGTCACGTAGGGAACATGTCGCAGCAGACAGTTCAGAAAACGAGGTGACGAGGTGAGAGAAAAACTTACCGAAACGAGGAGTCGGAATCGACTGTATTTGGCGTACGCAAGGCGGCGCGGCGTGAACTGGCGGCAGCACTATGCGGCTGTGATCACTGTTATGGCCGTCGGGTCGTCGATATTGCTGGCGAGGTCGGGGTCCTGCTGGGTCGGGGTGGCCGGAGAGGCGGTGGCCACGGGGGATGATGATGGTGGTGGAGAAGTGGTGGTGGCAGCGGTGGGGTTCGTCGACGTATCGCTGGAGCGGTGGAAGCGACGGAGGCTGGTGGCGAGCTCGGGAGTGGTCGGAGGTCGGAGGGTCGAGGGAAGTGGCCGGAGAGGCTTGGAGAAGTGGAGGCGGCGGTCGGGTAGCCCGAAATGGCAGTGGTGGTGGTGAAGGGTGTCCAACGGGTTTTATAGGTGAAGGCAGGGAGTTCGACAGTCGGCTGTTAGAGGCGGAGGAGTCGGCGGGTCGCTACGAATGTGGGTGAACGGCCGCGGGGGAGGCGGAGCAATGCGGCTGCGGCAGAAACGACCGAGGAAGAGAAGCGGCCGGTGGGCGTTACGGGAGAGAAATTGGGGCACTGTAGCAGGCGGGTCGGGTCGGGTCAGCGGGTCGGGTTCAGATTCGACCCGCTACGATTTGGTTTAGTTTACTTTGGATTCGGTTCAGGATTATACCGGTTTATTTTGGTTTATTTTGGGTTTAATTAAAAATATTGTTTTTAAGTCTTTAAAACTAGTTCTGGGGTCCAATAAATTCCAAGAAAATTACAATAGGTCTAATATTTTAATTTACACCCAAAAATATTATTTTCATAATATTTTAATATTTAATAAAATCACACAATTTATTTAATACCAGAAAATATTTATTTTAATTAGTTAAAAATCACAGAAAATTCCCGAAAATTTGTTTTTAAAATTCTGAAAAATCTAGGGGTTTACTGTCATGACCCGCACCCGGAATTTGGGCATGAGTCATGTGTACGTCTAGCCTACGCCGCAGCATCGGCGGTAGAACGCTGTCTAGGTCTCAACATAATATATAACCTGTCAATAGTCTCAACTCCGTACGGAGGACAATGATAATAATCCACAGTTCTATAAATATACTCAATCACACGCTATAAGAATAATGGGTACGATGAGAATGGAAAAGAGTTCTATAATAAACCAACCACAATAAGTCCAACTCAAGTCCTGGGTCTAGATGACCTCACAAAGTCACAAAATAATAAATATAACTCAGTCTCAGTCTAAAACAATAATGCAAAAATAATCTAAGAACAGGCAGGTAAGATCTCCTCTCGAATAGGCAACTCCTCTGGGATTTTCGGAGTGAAATCTTTCTCTAATCCTGGGCCGTAATGAGTGGGGCAAAAGTTCTCCAGGTCCTCTGAAAAATATTATCCAGTCAGGATTGGAGCGAAGTACAAACACTAACAGCAGTTTCATTAAATATACAAAAACTATAAACAATGTAAGAAATACAAGATGAGAATATATGCTGAAAATGTGAAGTACTGGAGAAATGAATAGGCAATAGAGCATCTAGCAATGAACAATAACAGTGAATGCTAGAACAAGTGAATCTGAAGAAAATAGACATCTAGCTAAGTGTTTGAATTATCAGTTTATTATGTGATCGGCTTGGGACTAGATCAGGCTGGTTATATATGATTAACTATGATTCTTGTAGGTCAGGCTAACCATATGGTTAGCTATGATGCATGTAGTGGTCAGGCTAATCATATATAACAGCTATGATGCATATAAATGGTCAGGCCGCACCCGACGTGAGAAGTGGGGTGAGCTATGATGCATGTAAAGGTTTGGATATGATCACATAATCTACTAATAGTTCCCCATCCCCAGCTAGCACAATGGATTTCAATCACGACTCCTCATGATGGGGATCTAGGGTGCTAACCCGTGTATCCATAGTGTCGTAATCAAGTATGTACTACAACTAAATTTATAGTGGTAATCAACAAAATAAAAACTGTCAGAGAATGTACTCGCCTGTGGTCCTGAGCAAGGTGTGAGGATCGATGTCCAAAGTAGGATCACAATGACCTATTTGTGGAGTATAAATGTTAGATACTGAATTAAGGAATAAATATGTTTAACTAATTTAAATATGAGGCCTCTAGGTCATACTAAAACCTACTGGTCAATACTAGGTTAACTTGTTACTCTACGCTTCATATTAATACTAAGCAATATTTACATACTAGGCATTTAGTATAGATATAACTCCTATTTAGGTTCTAAGGTATTATTAAATCTATTTAACCCTTACCTAAACTAGTATTCCAAATGCAACCCTTAACTCATAACTAAACTCCCTTACTGAAATTTACTGCTCACCACTCACTGCTCACACACAGATACATACACAAGTTCTCACACATGTATTCACTGCTCACTGATACACACACCTACAGTCACAGGAATATACACACTGGTGTTTACACAGGCACTCACTGAGAATACACAGGTACACACATAACTCACTGCTAACTTACACAGCACACACATATTTCACATAGGAACACTCTCAAACTGACTGATACTAAGCTACACAAGTTCTGGATACATAAAATACACACACACTATACTACACAAGACACAAGGACTCCCACAGATACAGTTACTGATACAAGACACACAGTTTCATATTAACCTTAGGTAAATTATCACTCACACTCACACTGATCTACACCAAGTTCTAACTGATACACATACAGATTTCTGAGATAAAACATCCACTGAACTCACTCACTGAGTTCTCACTGACCTCACACTGGTACTGAACTATACCTCAAACACACATGTTACTTCTCCCTGAGACACACACACACATTGGCACTTACTGATATTCACACAGGAACACTAACACATACACTATACCTGAGACACAAAGACCTACATATGGTTCAACCTCTTAAGACAAGCTATGGCCACTGTCAGAACAACTAGTACACACAGTGGAACTCACTGTCCTTAACTAATTCTGATACCCAAATCCTACCCCTCACTGATACTAAAAACCCACACTGCACACTGATTTCTAACTCACCTCAATGATCATTACTGATACACAAATCCTCCCCCCCTTTCTTCCAAATACTGCTACCTGAGAACTACCTCACTGAGCCACTGGTACATGATTCTGCACACAGACACTGGTTTACACACCTACACTCAAATTACTAACCTAAAGCACACACACACAGGTAATGATGTTGTAGGTATTACTGAGAGTTCTTAGTCCACACACACACTCAGGCTCACTAAGATTTTGGGACACACACACACATATGTGTACACAGCACAGCCATTGAATACACACTCACTGATACACTACTACCTAACTGATACACAGGTTCTATTTGGTACACACTAACACCTAGACACACTGAGACACAGGTAGATACAGGTCATCTAACCCCCAGATCTCACTGTCTCTCACTCTCAGGATTCCTCACTGCACTCACACACAGCCACACATAGCTCACTGAACACCTACACACAAACCTACTCTCACTGGCACATAAACAACTACACAGGTACTGGACTGCACACAAGTACACACTGGCACCTAGACCCACAAATACATGTATTCACTGATACACAATATTCTACTCAGTTGCCCCCAAACCCGACTGCACAGAACCCTAAAACACACTACACAGAACAGTCCCAAACACCCGACTGCATTGCACATCTCAAATCATCCACTGTACAGGGAAAAATCCAACACATAGCTGACAACTCCAGTAATTACATTATGTATATAGTTGTATGTCAAAATATGCAGATGTACGAATACATTAGATAGGTAAAACCTTAAGGGCATCTTTACAAACACAAGAAGTACAGAAAATGGATTCACATAAGTACCCATGAATCCTAAATTCGAAAACCTAAGAATCGAGATCTAAACTCATATGTTGGAGGTAAAATCGTGTCTACACAAAATCCCTAGGTTTAGGGTTCCAGAAATTAGGGAAAACACCCATAGGTACACCCAAGTCCTAATTCCTCCTAGGTCTTCATGTATGATTCCTAGAAATCGGGATCTACACAAAAAGGGGGTTTCCTAATGGGCACAACAACAAAAATCAGAATTTAAAATGGGTTAGAAACGGATTTACCTATAGGGAGATGGTTTCCCTATGAAGGTTCTTCTTCCCCAAGGTTCCTTGACCCAAGCTCCATGCTCCCCTTGCTTTGGAGGTGGAAGATGGAATCCTAGGGTTTGATTTTCGAATTTGGGGTGGGGGGAAATGGTTTTTCTTAATGGAGGCTAGGGTTTCTTTCTTCATGAAGGAGAAAAGGGTTGAGGGTGGCTCCCTTTTATATTAAAAACTAGGTTAGGGTTTCAAATGCATAGGTTTAGGTTAAACCCCCATGTTAGGTCATGAAGAACCTAATTAACTACGGTTTAGTCATTCTAGGGTTTTGAGGTTCAACCCTAAAATTGGAATTCTAGGGTTTGTCTAGAATTTGGGTTTCAAACTAGGGTTTAGTCATTAGGTTAGTCCTAATGAGTTCTAGGGTTTGACCTAAACCAAACACAACTAACAATATATAAATAGTTTATAAAAACTCAGCAGATTAATTTAATACATAATTATTCAGAATAGTAAAATTACACAAATGCCCTTATCTGGAAATGTGGTAGTGACAAGTCTACCCTCCTAAAAAAAATTCGTCCTCGAAATTGGACTGAACTAGAATAAGATGAAATCAGAAAAGGAATTATACCTAGAGTCTAGAAGAGATACGGGTATCGCTCGCGTATTTCATACTCTCTCTCCCAGGTCGACTCCCCTGGAGAGTGATGTCTCCATGCAACACGAACCAAAGGAATAGTTTTGTTCCGCAACACCTTCTCTCTGCGGTCCAAGATCTCTACGGGCTGCTCGGGGTAGCTGAGCGTCGGACCAACCTCAATCTCCGAGTGATCAAGTACGTGACTAGGGTCTGCCACGTACCGTCTCAGCTGTAACACGTAGAACACATCATGCACTCCCTCTAATGCAGGTGGCAAGTCTAGTCTATATGCCACTGCACCTATCCTTGCAAGAATACCGAAGGTCCGATGTAGCGGGGGCTAAGCTTCCCGTCTCCACCAAAACGAATCGTGCCACGCGTCGGAGAAATCCGTAGGAATACTAGATCACCAACCTAAAACAAAACAGTCTCAATACGCAGTCTAAACAACATACACAAGCCAGAGAAATAACAATCTATACCTGAAACTCAAGGGGTCTATGGTGGCTGTCGGCCCAATGCCGCTGTCTGTCCTGTGCCACTCGCAGTCTGTCTCTGATGAGTTTCACCTTTTCTGCTGCATCCACGACCATTTCTGGTCCTAGCAAGGCTCTCTCTCCAACGTCATCCCAAGATAACGGTGTACGACACCTCCGTCCATAAAGAGCCTCAAATGGTGACATCTCGATGCTGGCCTGGTAGCTGTTGTTGTAAGCAAACTCTACCAGGTGCAGATGATCCTCCCAAGAACCTTCGAGATCTAGAACGCAAGTGCGTAGCATATCCTCGAGAGTCTGAATAGTCCTTTCAGACTGCCCGTCTGTCTGGGGGTGGTACAAGGTACTGAACTTGAGCTGAGTACCCAAGCTAGCCTGCAGACTCCTCCAGAAGTGGGAAGTGAAACGACTATCCCGATCCGAGACGATGCTCACAGGAACTCCATGAAGTCTAACGATCTGTCGCATGTACATCTCTGCTAGCCTCTCTGTCGACGTGCCCACCTTGAAAGGTAAGAAATGGGCTGATTTGGTCAACCTGTCCACGATGACCCAAATCGCGTCCTTCCCTCCTAGAGAACGTGGAAGCCCTGAAACGAAATCCATGGTCACGTGCTCCCATTTCCACTCTGGGATCGGTAAAGGTTGAAGCAAACCACTTGGCCTCTGCCGGTCTGCCTTTACCTGCTGACACACTAGACACCGGGATACGAAGCGTGCTATCTCGCGCTTCATTCCATACCACCATACATGCTCCCTCAAGTCTCGATACATTTTGTTGGCACCGGGATGCATCGAGTACTGAGAGCGGTGTGCCTCCTGCAAAACCTCCTCGCGCAGCTCCCCGCTCGGCACACATATCCTCGTGTCGTGCCGTAAGGAACCATCCTCTACGATAGTAAAGTCGTTCCGACAATCCTGTCCGAACCTGTGCTCTGATACTCCTCAGAGCCTCATCATCATACTGCGCAGCTCTGATCCTGTCCATCAGCTCGGACTATATCTGTAATCCCCATATCTGAATCTCAGTACCGGGAACTAATACCTCAATCTCCAAGCTTTCCAGATCAGCCAACAAATGTCTATCTGTCGTCAAGTACATAGCCATCGGATACCTTCTCAAGGCATCGGCGACTACGTTGGCCTTCCCTGGGTGGTACTACAATGAGACGTCAAAGTCCTTCATCAACTCTAACCACCTCCTTTGCCTCATGTTCAGCTCCTTCTGTGTGAACACATACTTCAAGCTCTTGTGATCTGTGAAGATCTCCACACGCTCTCCGTACAGGTAATGTTTCCACAGCTTTAGAGCAAAAATAACTGTTGCCAACTCCAAATCGTGGGTGGGGTAGTTCTTTTCATGAGGGCGTAACTGCCTGGAAGCATAGGCAATTACCTTTCCATGCTACCGAAGAACACATCCCAGACCCTTCCCTGAAGCATCACTGTAGATGGTGAACCCACCTGTCCCTGCTGGCAACGTCAAAACTGGAGCTGTCGTCAACCTCTTCTTCAGCTCATCAAATGCAGCCTGGCAATCCTCCTTCCAGACAAAATCCACATCCTTCCTAGTCAGTCTGGTCATCGGCGCTGCAATCCTGGAGAAGTCTTGTACAAACCTCCTGTAGTATCCTGTTAGCCCGAGAAAACTCCTGATCTCGGCTACCGAACTGGGGGTAGCCCACGACTCCACTGCCTCGATCTTCTATGGGTTAACCAAGATTCCGTCACCCGATACCACATACCCAAGAAATTCAACCTTGTCAAGGAAGAATTCACACTTAGAGAGTTTCCCGTACAACTTCTCCCTCCTGAGAGTCTCTAAGACCAACCTCAGGTGCTCTTCGTGCTCCTCCGGGGTCTTAGAATACACAAGAATATCGTCGATGAACACCACCACGAACTTGTCAAGGTACTGGTGGAACACCTTGTTCATCAGGTTCATGAATACTATCACGACCCGCACCCGGTTTAGGGGCACGAGTGCGTGGGTACGTCCAGCCTACGCCGCAGCATCGGCGGTAGAACGCTGTCAAGGTCTTGATACTATCTAGCTAATGTCACACAATATCTAATCTCCATAAGAAGGCACGGATGACACAATAAACGAGCACATACTCAATCACAGGATTACAGCACGATAAGATAACGAACATAAATTTAATTAAATACAACACAAGTCAAAGTAATAATCTAACTCAACAAATAACCAAGTCTCATCAAAAAATGCCGGAGACAAATCCGGTACCAAATAGTCTACTTAAAGAACTAACAATAAATAATAATTCCGGCTAGACCTTCCAGAATCACAACTAGACTACCAAGTCTACAGCTACTCACCATTTGGTCCATAAAGTGACGGACATCGGTCCTCTAAGGCATAGTCTGGAAAAAAATTTCCAGTCAGGAAGGAGCAAAGTACAAATCTCAAATAACAGTTCCATTTAATTGATAAGGACTATAAAGCAATAAATATGTCATGCTAGCTACTGAGAAGACAGTGAAATAAATACAATGGCAATTAAAGAGAGACAAGCAATGTAAAGAGACAGGCAAATAGGCAATATGATACATTCAGTGCATGTATGAAAATAAAAAGAACCAGGAACAGTATCATATACGGGTGATGTAGTATATGATTTAATATAGGGAAACAGTAATCTATTCTAAGTGTTTGAAATAGTAGTTTCAAAATATGATCGGCTTAGAAACATGTACGATAGCTACAGGGCCTGGCTAATCATGGGTGAAGAGCATGATTAACACTTACAATTTCTATACTACAATAAGAGGTTATGATCACATTTCTTACTAACTACTTCCCCGTCCCCAACTAGTATTGTGGATCCAACCATGACAAGTCACGATACACGAGCAAGTCAAGTCTATCATGTACGATGTCTAATATACATGTCGTGTACAATGTCAATACGATAATCAAGGTAACATCTCATGACTGCAGATCCAGGCTATATACTAGTCCGTGTAGCACAGTGTCAAAGATTCAGTTGTAATATTTCAAGATCATTGAACTTATAAAAATTATCAAGAATTGGAAATTATCAGAGAATGTACTTGCCTTGGGTCCTTAGCTGGTATTTATGGATGTCCTGTTCCAGAGTATCCCCTGGGTAAACCAACAGTCCTATAAACATATCACAAAGTAACCCACATTTGTATCAGATGCTACCCTAACACACAGAAGAAATATACTGGCCTCAGGACTATGCCAGGCAGGGCACTAGTCAACTAGGGTCATCTAGTAGGATATACATAAATAAATATACATTTATACTCAGAGAATATATATATGTATTAGTTTAATACGTATAAAGTACATATATAAATGTATAACAGTAGTTTTGTACAAAAATTCATATAAGTGTAGATACACTAAATACAAGTATATATATATATATATATATATATATATATATATATATATATATATATATATATATATATATATATATATATATATATATATATGTTATAAATATACATAACACATTTATTCATAACTATAATTTAGAATATACATGTATACATATATATGTACTAGTGAAAATATATATATATTATATCTATATATATGTATCATATACCAAATAAAATTTATATACTATATACCTGAATACATGTATATATACATCAATACACACATACTAGAGTATACATATACCAATATGTATATAGTACATATATACCAAAAATATGTTTATACATATATATATATAGGTACACATATTTATACCAAAAATATTAATTTAATATATATTTTACCAATATATAATTATACCAAAATACATACATATATATGTTTGTACATATACCAAGATACGCTTTTTTTATATATATACTAATACCAAATTAATTTTATATACTATATATACGTACTAAAATACGTACTAGAATATATTAGTTAATACTAACACATACATAGATATATATCTAACAAAATACGTATTAATACACATACCCAAAAATACGTTTATATATATGTACATATGTACTTACATATATCAATCTAACATACATATATAACTATTTATATATACACACCAAAATACATATTAAAAATATATTATTTAATACGTATACACATACACATATACACATTTACGTATTTATATATATATATATATATATATATATATACACATTAAATAATATATACAATAGAATTTCAATAATACATTTATATACTTATACATATATTAAACATTAATTAATTACTGTACATATACATGTATTAGACATTAATTAAAATAATACTCTACACATATACCTACACATTGATTAAATATATACAATTATATTCACCTTAATTAAATACCTACAAATACATATACATTACATACATATACTAAAGTATATATACATATACTATGCTTATACAATTAATTATACATATATATATATACACAAACGTATATACGTATATATATATATATACATATATATGTTTATATACATACACAGGAAGAAGAAGAAGGAAGAAGGAGAGGAGAAAGGACTCACTGTGTAGTCGGGTTGCTGGCCAGAAAATGGCCGGAGCAGTGTACACAGGGAGGAGAAGTGGGAGGAGGAGGTTGAAGCGCAGAGGGAGCGGGGGATTTCTGCTGGCCTGCCGGAGAAGATGGCCGGCCGGGGTGTAGTGGGGCCGGAGCACGGTTGAAGGGGATGGGAGGAGGAGCTCGTGAAGCACCGGCGCCGGAGTAACCAGCAGTGAGGGCCGCCGGTCGTGCTCGGTTAATGGTGGAGGTGTTGGCAGAGGGAGGAGCAGCAGGCTCCGCCGGCGCCGGAGTGCGGAGGGCTCGGGCCGGAGTTCAGAGGGGGCGCCGGAGTTGGCTAGCTGCTGGCCGGATGTAGATGGAGATGGTGGTGGGGGTAGTAGCAGCGGGATGATGGTTGGGGCGGCAGTTCGCCGGACCGCGGGGGTGAACGCCGGGGTGCAGGGAGTCCGCCGGAGCGAGGAGCAAGGCCGCCGGGTGAACAGGAACTGCGGGGAGGTTGATGAACAGTGTGTTTCCCCCCTTTCCTTATTCCTTTTGAATTTGAAAATCAAAATAAAAAGAAGAGGAAGAAGAAGGAAGAAGAAGAAGAAGAGAAGAAAAAGGAAAATAGAAGAAGAAGAGAAGAAGTTTACATACGTAGGAGAGAGGATGGAGGCTTGTGAAGTGGGGGAAAACCTAGGTTGTCTAGGGATTAGGGTTTGATGGGACATGATATTATATAGGGAGAGAGGGTGTTGGAATGAAGGGTTGGGATTTGCCTATTAAATGTGTGGTCCAGATTGGACATGGAGAATTTCTTCATGTGGGTGAGGGTGTTGACTAGTCAATGTTGGGCTTCTCCATTGGTCTTGGACAATGGGGTGATGACACCTACAATTGAATAATTACAACTTAGACCCTTAAATTCGGGAAATTGCACAAACACATGAAATAACGAAAATTTGGCGGGCGATTCGGTGTCCGGTGTTTTGTAGGGTCAGGGGGCGCTGTATGATCGGTATGGGCTCAATTTGCAGGGCACTGGAATTAAATTGGGATTTTCAGAATTGGTTTAAATAGTATCCTCAATTTAATTAAAAATAAATGCAAGTTGTGTTCAACAATTAATTAGGAGTACATGGGGCCAAAATCAGGTCAGGTCATCAATACCAATAATGAAGAAGACTCAGAATAGAATATTACCCTAATTTGGGCCGCACGAAAAATAGGTCAAGATTGCCTCCAATTTTCGATTGGAACGCACAACGATAATAAATAGGAATTTATTAAATAACGTCCGCGACGATTTTTGTGCGGCTAGAAATAATGCACAGAGAGCACGATTATGAGTTACAAAAATAGCAGAATGGAAGGCGGGCATGTCTAGGGCAAGATGGTAAAATTTGTTGGGAGACAAAAGTCAGGGTAGTGCTCCAAATATCGAAGCAAAGGCAATGCGCAATAATTAATTAAAATACGGTAATTAATTACAATCTCCAATAATTTAATTCTAAATAAAACAATTTACCTCAAAATTTCATAGTTCCGACAGGTGCTCATCTACTGGCTTCTAGGTCAAGTCTACCATCACAAACACAAATGAACACTGTCTATAATATAATATATTAAAGTACACATCACACAGTTATTTAATTTAAATATATACTATTCATACAATTATTTAATTGTAACTACAATAATATTAAATATTATAAAAAGTCGAAAATACCCCTGTTTTCGGAACGTGGTAGTGACAAGTCTACCCACCTTAAAAGAATTTCGTCCTCGAAATTTAAATCCTCATATTAGTTTTTATTCATACACATTACTATTTTCCCTTAAGGTTTAAATTCATCTTCCATGAAATCAGGTAATAATTCACAATGTCTTTCCATAAAAATTTTGAAATTATTGCATTCCTGAAGAAAATCCTCGAAATAGAATCAAAGTCCTTTTTTTTTTTTGTCAAAATTTCCTTGAAAGTTTTGAGTTAATAATTCAATACCCGGAATTTAATATCCACTCCTCTAACTTGATTTTTATCAATGCACAATCATAAATTTGTAATCTCGTCTCACAAGTTTATTCATCAAATTTTATTTCTCGATTTTCTCTTCCTCAAAATACTCAACAATGCGATACTTAAGGATTCTCCAAATGCAACATCCCATGTAAAATTCTAAAATTTATAACTTGTAACCAAATAAATATAATGATAATCTCCCAGAATTTCCAAATTTAATAACCAATTTAAACATGTCATAATCTTTCCTGGAATTAATTAAACCACCAATTATGAAATGTTAATTTCTTAACCCTCTATTTAAATCAATGGTTATCCTCGAATTTAATCATCTTGCCTCTCTTGTCAAGTCATAACTCCTTCATGAATCTTCGTCATGGTTAAACCCCACTAATCATGGTCTAAAAATCTTTCCTACAATCATACAACATGCAACCTAAGGGGAAATATGTACGGTCATGGTGTCTTTTGTCATGGTATTGCAGTCTCTGTATCAGGGTGTACTACTAACTACATTATAACAAGAAAATCTTGCACACAACTATTGTACTAAGGAATCAATCAATCAATCAATCAAGTAGAGAGGGACAGAGGGAAAAAAAGAACAGAACATAGCCTTCTAACACAACCATAGGTTTAATGATGCATCCAAAGTTTGATACCCTTATCCTTTTAGGAACCACTATTTCTACTACCAGCACGTCCACTGCTAGCTCTCTTACCTACTACAATTGCTGATACTGGTTATCCTTGTCACTCTAGTGCATATCAAATGCAACACACCATACTAAGTACTGTACTCTCTAATACAACCCTAGATGAACACACAAGTCAGTTTGCAGTAAAATCGCAATCATGCTCAAGCCAACAAATCCTTACAAATGCACCTCATCTACTATTTACTAATATATCTCTCTCACTATACGATTTTATCCTCCAAACAAGGTCCTAGAAGCTAACTCAAAAAAATTTAAAGTATAATGCACATACCTTCCTCAAAGTCAATTATTTAAATACTGAAATGAAACTTAATCACTTAAAAATCCTTACAGCTTGTCTAGGTTCATTGAATCGAATCTAAATCCTCGAAAAGTTTTAATGACAATATCTCAACTTCTCAAAATTTAAAAATTCAACATTGAAATAAAATTTTAATCACTTCCAAAAATCTTCATAGCTTTGACTATGGTTATTGAATTGAATTTTAATCCTCAAAAACTTTAATAACATAAAATCTTAACTCCTCAAAAACTTTAAAAATTGAAATTCATTTCTACTCTTCAAATTATGAATTTAAATCCACAAGTATACATATAATACTCACAGTCTCTAATACTAAAGGTGCACTCAAATACACCCAGTATCAATCATCAAATTGAACATCATGCTCCATTAATCTTTAACACAATTCCTTGATACTTAATTAGTTATATAGATCATCCAATTACATAATCTAATGACTATCCAGGACTGGCATATTGATTCTGATACTTACTCTTAGAACCCTCACTGACATCTTACTCCTCTTTATATAATACCAATACTAATTATAATAACACCTATCGTAGAACTATTGCTACAAGGTACTATGCTATGGGTATCTCTAGATTAGTGCCTACTGCTCACATGTCCAACTAAGAACACTTACAAACTCACAAGTCACACTTAGTCAAACTAATACAAGACACAACCAAAATTGCAAGTCACTAATTATCATACTAACAAGGAATCCTCAAAGAAAATAAGCTCAAAAAGGAACTGGATCAAGGACTGAAGGTATCTTTACTGCTAGTAAAGAAAAGAAGCGATGGAACAAAGTCCTGGAATAACAGAAATAGATAAGTCTTGAGATGATACTTTAAGAACCAATTTAAGATACAACCTGATAATCATACACGTCTATCAGAAATCATGACACTCAGAATCCTCGCCACGCCAGTAAGCATAGATGCGATAAACGACAGGTTCCGTAACTAAGGTATGCCACTCTATAATCATGTCATCTAGAATCTTTGCCACGCCAACCGGTATGGCTGCGAGAAATTCTAAATTTCATAACTTAAAGTATGTACATCCAAGTCAGGTTCCTACATTCTTGTCATGACAGCTAATATGGCTGCGATAAACTCTAGGTTCCATAACCAAAGTAGACGTTTTACCCTTCTCACTGTCCTCATCAACATATGTCCTCAGATAATACCGTAAAGTTCAGTCCGTAAAATTCATCTCGATATGAAATCAAAACTCAACAACGATACCAAGAATTAAATTTAACAACTGGTCAACAAGAATCAAACTCAACAATGATACCAAGATTTTAATTTTAATAATGATCAATAATAATCAAATTCAATATCAATGAGTGAGGACAGATGGAAACAAGGCGAAGGATTTAAAATTAGAATTTATAATGAGATTCTCAAGGGTCATCCCAGGAATCTCTCAAGGAATTGTGATTGAGTATTCGCTCTCGTCCTAGTATCCTATGTCCTAGATCCTATCGCAGGCACGCAATAGTGTAACAAAGATGCCACACTACTACGACATCGCACAACTCGCGAAGTCTGACCTGCATGGGCCACCACTAAAAATGTGTCACGACCCACACCCGGTTTAGGGGCACGAGTGCGTGGGTACGTCCAGCCTACGCCGCAGCATCGGCGGTAGAACGCTGTCAAGGTCTTGATACTATCTAGCTAATGTCACACAACATCCAATCTCCATAAGGAGGCACGGATGACACAATAAACGAGCACATACTCAATCACAGGATTACAACACGATAAGATAACGAACAGAAATTTAATTAAATACAACACAAGTCAAAGTAATAATCTAACTCAACAAATAACCAAGTCTCATCAAAAAATGTCGGAGACAAATCCGGTACCAAATAGTCTACTTAAAGAACTAACAATAAATAATAATTCCGGCTAGACCTTCCAGAATCACAACTAGACTACCAAGTCTGCAGCTACTCACCATTTGGTCCATAAAGTGACGGACATCGGTCCTCTAAGGCATAGTCTGGAAAAAAATTTCCAGTCAGGAAGGAGCAAAGTACAAATCTCAAATAACAGTTCCATTTAATTGATAAGGACTATAAAGCAATAAACATGTCATGCTAGCTACTGAGAAGACAGTGAAATAAATGCAATGGCAATTAAAGAGAGACAAGCAATGTAAAGAGACAGACAAATAGGCAATATGATACATTCAGTGCATGTATGAAAATGAAAAGAACCAGGAACAGTATCATATACGGGTGATGTAGTATATGATTTAAAATAGGGAAACAGTAATCTATTCTAAGTGTTTGAAATAGTAGTTTCAAAATGTGATTGGCTTGGGAACATGTACGATAGCTACAGGGCCTGGCTAATCATGGGTGAAGAGCATGATTAACACTTAAAATTTTTATACTACAATAAGAGGTTATGATCACATTTCTTACTAACTACTTCCCCGTCCCCAACTAGTACTGTGGATCCAACCATGACACGTCACGATACACGAGCAAGTCAAGTCTATCATGTACGATGTCTAATATACATGTCGTGTACAATGTCAATACGATAATCAAGGTAACATCTCATGACTGCAGATCCAGGCTATATACTAGTCCGTGTAGCACAGTGTCAAAGATTCAGTTGTAACATTTTAAGATCATTGAACTTATAGAAATTATCAAGAATTGGAAATTATCAGAGAATGTACTTGCCATGGGTCCTTAGCTGGTATTTATGGATGTCCTGTTCCAGAGTATCCCCTGGGTAAACCAACAGTCCTATAAACATATCACAAAGTAACCCACATTTGTATCAGATGCTACCCTAACACACAGAAGAAATATACTGGCCTCAGGACTATGCCAGGCAGGGCACTAGTCAACTAGGGTCATCTAGTAGGATATACATAAATAAATATACATTTACACTCAGAGAATATATATATGTATTAGTTTAATACGTATAAAGTACATATATAAATGTATAACAGTAGTTTTGTACAAAAATACATATAAGTGTAGATACACTAAATAGAAGTATATATATATATATATATATATATATATATATATATATATATATGTTATAAATATACATAACACATTTATTCATAACTATAATTTAGAATATACATGTATACATATATATGTACTAGTGAAAATATATATATATTATATCTATATATATGTATCATATACCAAATAAAATTTATATACTATATACCTGAATACATGTATATATACATCAATACACACATACTAGAGTATACATATACCAATATGTATATAGTACATATATACCAAAAATATGTTTATACATATATATATATAGGTACACATATTTATTCCAAAAATATTAATTTAATATATATTTTACCAATATATAATTATACCAAAATACATACATATATATGTTTGTACATATACCAAGATATGCTTTTTTTATATATATACTAATACCAAATTAATTTTATATACTATATATACGTACTAAAATACGTACTAGAATATATTAGTTAATACTAACACATACATAGATATATATCTACCAAAATACGTATTAATACACATACCCAAAAATACGTTTATATATATGTACATATGTACTTACATATATCAATCTAACATACATATATAACTATTTATATATACACACCAAAATACATATTAAAAATATATTATTTAATACGTATACACATACACATATACACATTTACGTATTTATATATATATATATATATATATATATATATATATATATATATATATATATATATATATATATATATATATATATCTACACATTAAATAATATATATAATAGAATTTCAATAATACATTTATATACTTATACATATATTAAACATTAATTAATTACTGTACATATACATGTATTAGACATTAATTAAAATAATACTCTACACATATACCTACACATTGATTAAATATATACAATTATATTCACCTTAATTAAATACCTACAAATACATATACATTACATACATATACTAAAGTATATATACATATACTATGCTTATACAATTAATTATATATATATATATACACAAACGTATATACGTATATATATATATATATATACATATATATGTTTATATACATACACAGGAAGAAGAAGGAAGAAGGAGAGGAGAAAGGACTCACTGTGTAGTCGGGTTGCTGGCCAGAAAATAGCCGGAGCGGTGTACACAGGGAGGAGCAGTGGGAGGAGGAGGTTGAAGCGCAGAGGGAGCGGGGGATTTCTGCTGGCCTGCCGGAGAAGATGGCCGGCCGGGGTGCAGTGGGGCCGGAGCACGGTTGAAGGGGATGGGAGGAGGAGCTCGTGAAGCGCCGGCGCCGGAGTAACCAGCAGTGAGGGCCGCCGGTCATGCTCGGTTAATGGTGGAGGTGTTGGCAGAGGGAGGAGCAGCAGGCTCCGCCGACGCCGGAGTGCGGAGGGCTCGGGCCGGAGTTCAGAGGGGGCGCCGGAGTTGGCTAGCTGCTGGCCGGATGTAGATGGAGATGGTGGTGGGGGTAGTAGCAGCGGGAT
This sequence comes from Iris macrosiphon, assembly GCA_036927795.1. Taxonomy (NCBI): domain Eukaryota; kingdom Viridiplantae; phylum Streptophyta; class Magnoliopsida; order Asparagales; family Iridaceae; genus Iris; species Iris macrosiphon. The sequence goes on along the minus strand of JAYESA010000008.1, from coordinate 111,955,366 downwards.
GATGGTTGGGGCGGCAGTTCGCCGGACTGCGGGTGTGAACGCCGGGGTGCAGGGAGTCCGCCGGAGCGAGGAGCAAGGCCGCCGGGTGAACAGGAATTACGGGGAGGTTGATGAACAGTGTGTTTCCCCCCTTTCCTTATTCCTTTTGAATATGAAAATCAAAATAAAAAGAAGAGGAAGAAGAAAGAAGAAGAAGAAGAAGAAGAAGAAGAAGAGAAGAAAAAGGAAAAAAGAAGAAGAAGAGAAAAAGTTTACATACGTAGGAGAGAGGATGGAGGCTTGTGAGGTGGGGGAAAATCTAGGTTGTCTAGGGATTAGGGTTTGATGGGACATGATATTATATAGGGAGAGAGGGTGTTGGAATGAAGGGTTGGGATTTGCCTATTAAATGTGTGGTCCAGATTGGACATGGAGAATTTCTTTATGTGGGTGAGGGTGTTGACTAGTCAATGTTGGGCTTCTCCATTGGTCTTGGACAATGGGGTGATGACACCTACAATTGAATAATTGCAACTTAGCCCCTTAAATTCGAGAAATTACACAAACACATGAAATGACAAAAATTTGGCGGGCGATTCGGTGTCCGGTGTTTTGTAGGGTCAGGGGGCGCTGTATGATCGGTGTGGGCTCAATTTGCAGGGCACTGGAATTAAATTGGGATTTTCAGAATTGGTTTAAATAGTATCCTCAATTTAATTAAAAATAAATGCAAGTTGTGTTCAACAATTAATTAGGAGTACATGGGGCCAAAATCAGGTCAGGTCATCAATACCAATAATGAAGAAGACTCAGAATAGAATATTACCCTAATTTGGGCCGCACGAAAAATAGGTCAAGATTGCCTCCAATTTTCGATTGGAATGCACAACGATACAAAATAGGAATTTATTAAATAACGTCCGCGACGATTTTTGTGCGGCTAGAAATAATGCACAGAGAGCACGATTATGAGTTACAAAAATAGCAGAATGGAAGGCGGGCATGTCTAGGGCAAGATGGTAAAATTTGTTGGGAGACAAAAGTCAGGGTAGTGCTCCAAATATCGAAGCAAAGGCAATGCGCAATAATTAATTAAAATACGGTAACTAATTACAATCTCCAATAATTTAATTCTAAATAAAACAATTTACCTCAAAATTCCATAGTTCCAACAGGTGCTCATCTACTGGCTTCTAGGTCAAGTCTACCATCACAAACACAAATGAACACTGTCTATAATATAATATATTAAAGTACACATCACACAGTTATTTAATTTAAATACATACTATTCATACAATTATTTAATTATAACTACAATAATATTAAATATTATAAAAAGTCAAAAATACCCCTATTTTCGGAACGTGGTAGTGACAAATACTGCTGGTGCATTGGTTAAACCAAATGGCATCACCATGAACTCAAACTGGCCGTATCTGGTCCGAAAGGCTGTCTTCGGCGTGTCTTCTCTCTTCACCTTCACCTGGTGATAGCCTGACCTCAAATCTATCTTTGAAAACACCCTCGCCCGCTCAACTGATCGAAAAGATCATCTATCCTCGGCAGCGGGTATTTGTTCTTGATAGTGAGGTTGTTCAAAGCTCTATAATCAATGCACATGCGCACCGTACCGTCCTTCTTCGGTACGAACAATACCGGAGCTCCCCATGGTGATGAACTGGATTTGATGAAGCCTTTGTCCTGCAGCTCCTCAACTTGCTTCTTCAGTTCTGCCAGCTCGCTGTTGTTGACTCTATAGACATGTTGTGAAATGGGCTCCGCTCCTGGAACCAAGTCTATAGAGAATTCAACATCTCTGTCTGGTGGCAAGCCTGGCAACTCCTCTGGAAATACATCCAGGAACTCCGCTATCAGAGGATGTGGCAACTCCTCTTCTTCCGCCCTGGCTTCGCAGAATATGCTCTTCCTCTGTTCCGCTGCTCCTCTGACGACCTCAAACTCCGGCTCTCCTGGTGGTCTAAATAATACTCTGCCTCTATAACAATCAATAGTAGCATGATGCCTACTCAACCAGTCCATTCCGAGTATAATATTATACCCCAGAAGTAGCATGACGAGTAAGCTCACGCTCAACTCTCGGCCTTCTACTGACACCCTCCGGTCCTTGCAGTGATCACGGACTAGGATAATACCTCCACCAGTCATGATCTTGCAAGTCCTAGCTAATGGTTCTGTGTCTAAATGATGTCGAAGTGCATAAGATACAGACACAAAACTATGGGAAGCGCCAGAGTCGAATAAGGTAAATGCGGGAATACAATCGAGAAGAACCGAACCTGTGATCAAGTCTCCTGCTAGCTCGATCTCCTCGACTGCCATGGCGTACGCTCGCCCCTGGGGTGCACCTCTCTGCTGCAGATGCTGGGCGAACCTCTGATATTGCGGTGGAAGTGGTGCCCTCTGTTGTTGGCCTCCTGGTACGGCAGGTACCCTGTCTGGTCCTCTCTGGGCGGCTGCTCCACCCTGACCTGGACGAATGGTAGGGCAATCCCTCAGCTGGTGTGTCGTCGATCCGCAGGACAGACATGAGCCCAATCTCTTCCTGCAGATCTCTCTAGTATGTCCTGCCTTTCCGCAGTACGCACACTGGATGGCGGGCTGAGTCTGCCTCTGCTGCTGATGCTAGACCTGCCCTCGGGCTGGTGCCTGGTGTTGCTGGTGCTGCTGCTGAAAGGGCCTCTGCTGCTGCTGATAGTGTGGACGCTTGCCCGGTCCTGCACTACTGTTTGCTCCTCCGGAAACATCGTGTCCCCTCTTGGGCCTGAGGTCCAAGTCGTCCTCGGCTATTTGGGCATCCATCAATATGCCCTCGTAGGTAGCTGTACGACGTCCCGACGTGCGAGACTTGATCTCCCTTGCCAGCCCCTTTCTGAACTTCTGGGCCCTATCCCTCGGATCTCTAATCATCGATGGCGCAAAGCGGCTCAGGCGGCAAAACTCTGCGGCATACTCATCGACGGACGAGCTCCCCTGGACTAAGTCATGGAACTGACCCTCCAAAGCTCCCAGGGCAATATCAGGAAAGAACTTTTCCTTGAAGAGCTCCCTGAAGGCTTCCCAAGTGAGTCCTTTGTCAAGGAGTCTCAGCTCGGTGCGAAACCACGTCAAGGCGATGTCGAACATCTGACTGTCGGCGGCCTCGATCTGAAGGGCCTCCGGAAGCTGCGCCAAGCGCAAGTTCCTCTCGATGTCCTCTAGCCAATCATCGGCGTAGAGTATCCCTTCTGTCCCCTTGAACTCCCGAGGCAACATCCTCTTAAAATCCACAATGGTGCCCGACCTCTGATGGTGCTGTCCAGGATGCTGCTGCTGCTGAGTGACTCTCTCCACAGCCTGGAGTGCCACCTGATGAGCATTCTCCATGCTTACCCTCATCATCTCTGTCTGGGCCTGGTATGCCTCAGCCTGCACCCTCTGGGCCTCTGCCGACGTCTTCTGGGCATCGACCATGTCCTAAATTAAAGCGAACATCTGTGCCCCATCGACGGGCACACCTCCTGGATACTAAACTGGTGGTGGTGGGTGTGATTCTGTCGTAGCTATGGGGACCCTCTGAACAGGTGGTGGAGGACCCCCGAAAGCTGCAGACACTCCCACATGTACTGAAGATGTAGGAGGTGCTGCTGATGTCTGTCCGGCAGGGCGAGAGGTGGCAGACCTCTCTGACTCTGCTGCTACGAGTCTCCGGGACCTGGTCCTTGGCATCCTGAAGACAGATCGAAAGATTTAATTAAGGCAATAGACACGATATCATCAAGGAAGGACAGTAATTTCTAAAGGAAAAATTATTAAGAGTAGTATCATAAGAATCAGAATTTCCTAATTGTGATTGAGCATATCCTCGGCCTAATTCCTATTTCCTAAAATAGGCTCGTAGTAATACTCTAAGCGAGCACCACTACGATATCGCTTTAATGCGAAACTAGGACTAGACCTGCATGGGCCACCACTAAAAATGTGTCACGACCCGCACCCGAAATTTGGGCATGAGTCATGTGTACGTCCAGCCTACGCCGCAGCATCGGCGGTAGAACGCTGTCTAGGTCTCAACATAATATATATCCTGTCAATAGTCTCAACTCCGTACGGAGGACAATAATAATAATCCACAGTTCTATAAATATACTCAATCACAAGCTATAAGAATAATGGGCACGATGAGAATGGAAAAGAGTTCTATAATAAACCAACCACAATAAGTCCAACTCAAGTCCTGGGTCTAGATGACCTCACAAAGTCACAAAATAATAAATACAACTCAGTCTCAGTCTAAAACAATAATGCAAAAATAATCTAAGAACAGGCAGGTAAGATCTCCTCTCGAATAGGCAACTCCTCTGGGATTTTCGGAGTAAAATCTCCCTCTAATCCTGGGCCGTAATGAGTGGGGCAAAAGTTCTCCAGGTCCTCTGAAAAATGTTATCCAGTCAGGATTGGAGCGAAGCACAAACACTAACAGCAGTTTCATTAAATTGACAAAAACTATAAATCGTGTAAGAAATACAAGATGAGAATATATGCTGAAAATGTGAAGTACTGGAGAAATGAATAGGCAATAGAGCATCTAGCAATGAACAATAACAGTGAATGCTAGAACAAGTGAATCTGAAGAAAATAGACATCTAGCTAAGTGTTTGAATTATCAGTTTATTATGTGATCGACTTGGGACTAGATCAGGCTGGTTATATATGATTAACTATGATTCTTGTAGGTCAGGCTAACCATATGGTTAGCTATGATGCATGTAGTGGTCAGGCTAATCATATATAACAGCTATGATGCATGTAAATGGTCAGGCCGCACCCGACGTGAGAAGTGGGGTAAGCTATGATGCATGTAAAGGTTTGGATATGATCACATAATCTACTAATAGTTCCCCATCCCCAGCTAGCACAATGGATTCCAATCACGACTCCTCATGATGGAGATCTAGGGTGCTAACCCGTGTATCCATAGTGTCGGAATCAAGTATGTACTACAACTGAATTTATAGTGGTAATCAACAAAATGAAAACTGTTAGAGATTGTACTCGCCTGTGGTCCTGAGCAAGGTGTGAGGATCGATGTCCAAAGTGGGATCACAATGACCTATTTGTGGAGTATAAATGTTGGATACTGAATTAAGGAATAAATATGTTTAACTAATTTAAATATGAGGCCTCTAGGTCATACTAAAACCTACTGGTCAATACTAGGTTAACTTGTTACTCTACGCTTCATATTAATACTAAGCAATATTTACATACTAGGCATTTAGTATAGATATAACTCCTATTTAGGTTCTAAGGTATTATTAAATCTATTTAACCCTTACCTAAACTAGTATTCCAAATGCAACCCTTAACTCATAACTAAACTCCCTTACTGAAATTTACTGCTCACCACTCACTGCTCACACACAGATACATACACAAGTTCTTACACATGTATTCACTGCTCACTAATACACACACCTACAGTCACAGGAATATACACATTGGTGTTTACACAGGCACTCACTGAGAATACACAGGTACACACATAACTCACTGCTAACTCACACAGCACACACATATTTCACATAGGAACACTCTCAAACTGACTGATACTAAGCTACACAAGTTTTGGATACATGAAATACACACACACTACACTACACAAGACACAAGGACTCCCACAGACACAGTTACTGATACAAGACACACAGTTTCATATTAACCTTAGGTAAATTATCACTCACACTCACACTGATCTACACCAAGTTCTAACTGATACACATACAGATTTCTGAGATAAAACACCCACTGAACTCACTCACTGAGTTCTTACTGACCTCACATTGGTACTGAACTACACCTCAAACACACATGTTACTTCTCCCTGAGACACACACACACATTGGCACTTACTGATATTCACACAGGAACACTAACACATACACTATACCTGAGACACAAAGACCTACACATGGTTCAACCTCTTAAGACAAGCTATGGCCACTGTTAGAACAACTAGGTACACACAGTGGAACTCACTGTCCTTAACTAATTCTGATACCCAAATCCTACCTCTCACTGATACTAAAAACCCACACTGCACACTTATTTCTAACTCACCTCAATGATCATTACTGATACACAAATCCTCCCCCACTTTCTTCCAAATACTGCTACCTGAGAACTACCTCACTGAGCCACTGATACATGATTCTGCACACAGACACTGGTTTACACACCTACACTCAAATTACTAACCTAAAGCACACACACAGGTAATGATGTTGTAGGTATTACTGAGAGTTCTCAGTCCACACACACACTCAGGCTCACTAAGATTTTGGGACACACACACACTTATGTGTACACAGCACAGCCATTGAATACACACTCACTGATACACTACTACCTAACTGATACACAGGTTCTATTTGGTACACACTAACACCTAGACACACTGAGACACAGGTAGATATAGGTCATCTAACCCCCAGATCTCACTGTCCCTCACTCTCAGGATTCCTCACTGCACTCACACACAGCCACACATAGCTCACTGAACACCTACACACAGACCTACTCTCACTGGCACATAAACAACTACACAGGTACTGGACTGCACACAAGTACACACTCGCACCTAGACCCACAAATACATGTATTCACTGATACAAAATATTCTACTCAGTTGCCCCCAAACCCGACTGCACAGAACCCTAAAACACACTGCACGGAACAGTCCTAAACACCCGACTGCATTGCACATCTCAAATCATCCACTATACAGGGAAAAATCCAACACATAGCTGACAACTCCAGTAATTACATTATGTATATAGTTGTATGTCAAAATATGTAGATATACGAATACATTAGATAGGTAAAACCTTAAGGGCATCTCTACAAACACAAGAAGTGCAGAAAACGGATTCACATAAGTACCCATGAATCCTAAATTCGAAAACCTAAGAATCGAGATCTAAACTCATATGTTGGAGGTAAAATCGTGTCTACACAAAATTCCTAGGTTTAGGGTTCCATAAATTAGGGAAAACACCCATAGGTACACCCAAGTCCTAATTCCTCCTAGGTCTTCATGTATGATCCCTAGAAATCGGAATCTACACAAAAAGGGGGTTTCCTAATGGGCACAACAACAAAAATCAGAATTTAAAATGGGTTAGAAACGGATTTACCTATAGGGAGATGGTTTCCCTATGAAGGTTCTTCTTCCCCAAGGTTTCTTGACCCAAGCTTCTTGCTCCCCTTGCTTTGGAGGTGGAAGATGGAATCCTAGGGTTTGATTTCCGAATTTGGGGTGGGGGAAAAATGGTTTTTCTTAATGGAGGCTAGGGTTTCTTTCTTCATGAAGGAGAAAAGGGTTGAGGGTGGCTCCCTTTTATATTAAAAACTAGGTTAGGGTTTCAAATGCATAGGTTTAGGTTAAACCCCCATGTTAGGTCATGAAGAACCTAATTAACTAAGGTTTAGTCATTCTAGGGTTTTGAGGTTCAACCCTAAAATTGGAATTCTAAGGTTTGTCTAGAATTTGGGTTTCAAACTAGGGTTTAGTCATTAGGTTAGTCCTAATGAGTTCTAGGGTTTGACCTAAACCAAACACAACTAACAATATATAAATAGTTTATAAAAACTCAGCCGATTAATTTAATACATAATTATTCAGAATAGTGAAATTATACAAATGCCCTTATCTGGAAATGTGGTAGTGACATTTACACTTGACTCCGTCAATGTTAAACTTAAACCCCAACCAAAAATCTTTATTTAGCATTTAAAAATTATATTATTATATTTTAATTATGATTTATGATTATTTATTCTAGATTTAATTATTTGTTAAAATTAATTTTTGGTGACTAGTAACTAACCCGTTATGACCTAGTTTTGGACTCATAGAATTTATAGGAGATGACCATATCACTAAAAATCCTATTTTCTAATAAAATTCAAGAATTAATAGTTTTAATAATTAATGATTTAAAAATAAATTTTGGCAATGTTAATGGTTAGTAATATTTTGGCGTATATTTACTTGCATGTGCAACCAACGTAGGATTAATAACTAGATAATAACTTAATTTGACTAGAAGAATAAGAGTCTAATTAGAGTAATAATTAATTGGTAGGTGTTCGAGACATTTCTGTGGATAGCTCCGGACCAGACTTGTTGTGCTCGTAGCTTGGCTTGAAAGGCAAGTACACCTTGCTTGATTGTATTATTCAATTTATATTATGCCTAGTTTTTTATTTTGCTAGATGTGTGCACGCATTTTGGAATTAGTTTACTTACCTGGTATGTTGTAAAGATATATGGTATCTTCTGACCTGACACTGTTTCAAACAAGTTCACTGTCTAAGTGAGAGAGTGCATGGACTAGCGTGTATACTGAACATCGGTACGAGAGTTCGAGTCTTGTGTTAGTAGTTGGTATTGGTTTAGTTTTTTAGATATTATTTGACGTCATTGCATTATGTCTGCACAGTATATACGGTTCGAATAGTTCATTGGGAGGGGAGAATCTGCTAGTGAGCGTATAGGATTTTTGTTTCTTACTATACTGTGAAAATGGTGTAACCCCCGAGTTCTACGAAACGCCTGGTTGGACGACTGTTCTTCTATTTCTCTCCCCTCATGGGCCATTAGAGATGTCTCGAGTGTATATCACATAGGTGGTTTAGTTATCCTATTTATTGTTTACTGCTTTACTTTCATACATGTCGATTTTTTGTGTTCTTGTTATGTCCCTCTGAGGACTTGGCACCATTTTCAGGTATAGAAGATCAAGACTACTTGCAGGAGTATGAAGTAGGACTTACTACTTCTTTCTCTTTTGAGGAGGTCTTTCCTTCAAGCTTCTTGATTACTAGATGATGTACTTATTTTGTTGTCTTTCATATTCTAGTTTGGTAGAGGATTTGTCTTCACTCAACTATTAGTTCTTCTCGACTGTTTTCTACTTGGTACATTGCCATATTTGATTATATATTTCTATTTGATTTTGTGGATGAGATTAGTATTGCCTGTGACTTGTTTAATTATATACCACTTATGAATTATTATTCATAAAATAGCGTACGTATGTGGATGGTTTCCATATATTAGAGTTGTCATATACATACGGCTGGTATGCTCGCGTATTCCTAGTCCTACGTATTTTGGGACTAGGCGTGACAGTACCTCTCACTTGGTATACAAGAATCGAGGCAAGATTTTTGTAGAGCCTTATCTACCAAGCCGGTTTGCTCACCAGTTTGGTTATACTCAGCTCTTGTTGGGTCACCAAAGCGCTTCCCTCGGGTATAGTGGCAGTTTGCTTGATGGGGTCCGAGCTTGGAGCTATTACAGCGCCACTGGCACACGAGCCCAGTTTCAGTTGCCAAGGGCCGGGTAGTACCAAGGGCCGGGTAGTGCCAAGGATCCTGTATACATCGATGAAGTACTATCGCAATGCCAAAGCCCTGTCGGCTGACTTCATCCCGGGGAGGAGTTACATTGAGGGTACCATGTTGATGCCTCCTGAGGCAAAGGGCCACAAAATGCCCAAGAACGGTAAGGGGGTCGCTAGGCCCCTGCTTGTGGAGTTGGACACGTCAACTGGTGAAGGGGAAACAATGTCTCCTTCTAACGATCCTCTGCTTGTTAAGTGAAAGTCGAAGGCCGAGACACATCATGCCCTCTATTCCAAGAAGGCGAGGACTGATGTGGTCCCAGAGACGGGACCCGTGGCGAAGATTAAGCCCCTTATGAAGGGGACTACACGGGGAGAGGTAGGACCCCTTGAACTAACGGTTCCTGAAGTAGGGCCCGATTTAGATGCTATAGCGGTATCCGTAAATCCTCTTAGTTTTATTCTTTCTGGTCCTCTTTATAAATATCTCTCTTCTAGTTTTTTTGAATTGCAGACATAGGAGAAAAGGGACCGTCCCCGGTGGGCACCCGCTTCAGTAATTTCCTATGCAGAACCTGAAGAGAAAACCCCTCGGGTGTTCGATGTGGGTGCCTCCGAACCAGCACCTGAAGCTTCGGGAGCTCGGGGCTTGGATGTGGCTTTGGTGGAGCAGTCTTACCCCACTTTGGAGCATATATCCGTGGAAGACATGGAAGCTGTGGGGGAGGCTATGACAATACTGGATGAGCCACGACCTACGCCACCTCCTTCTGGTACATCATTTTGTAATTTCATAGGAGATCAGATTCTCTGGCTTTAGCTTCATATTCTCCAGGAGAAGTTAATTGTTGGTTGTTCTGGTCCTGCAGGCCCTACCTATACCAAGGAGATAGTAAACGTGGCCTCTGAGGAAGGCATAAAAGATGAATGGGGTAACAAGCTTGTTAGAAAAAGGCCCGAACCTCTCCATCGCTCTTGAAGGTGAGGAACATTCTGGTGTGCCCCTACTGAGCCCATGGTTGAGGAGGTTCCTATTGTTAGAGGTCCTTCTGGTGTGGCGAATGATCTTCCAACCGTCACCGCTGGGGGTTCTACGGCCGAAGCCTCTTCGGACACTAGGGTCGTAAGCTGTCGTGGTGAGGTTATTCCCCTTCTTGAGGTTACTAGGTCACCTTCTGAAGCCGCCGCGATGCAACCTAGGGCTGGCATAATGGTGGGAGCCGATGCAGCGAGGCACCCCATTACTTCTGTTCCTAGTCTTCGTACTACTCTGTCATCCGCGGCTCAGCTACCGGGTATCCAGGCTCTTCGTGCGTCCATGAAAGATTGACTCACAGACAGGGCCGCTGGTTGCTCCTTTATTATTTTTTTTCCTTCAAGGATTTTGAACATCATTGTGCCGCCTGCTGCACCTGCGGCCTCTTCTTTAATCTTGTCACCTTTGACTCCGGCTACATTGGAATAAATTGATGAGACCGTCAGGCTTTCCATCCGAAGCTTCCATATATTCTTGAAGCAGGGGATCGAGGATGTATTGGAGCATAAAAAGCATTCACCTGGTTAAGGCACTTTGCTGAGGGCCAGATCCACTCTCTGAGCGGTATCCCTGGTCTTTAGCATATGGCCAAATTTTTGGGCCATAAACTAAGGGAGGTGGAGAAATGCCTAACGGAGCTACGATAGTATCACCAAGCGAACATGAGAATTCTGATCTCCTATAAATACAACGAGTTCTCTAAGAAGGTGGAGACAGAAAAGGCCTTCGTCTTTGGAGTGGTTGCAGCATGATCTCCGAATCTTTCAGGAGAGGTATGACCGGCTGGATGATCTCAAAGAAGAATGCCTCTCCCGACAAAAGGACCTGACCGAACAAATTAGATAGCTCTAGGTCGAGCTTGATACAATGGAGAATAGGCTGCGGAAGGCCCAGCAGGAAGAGGAGGCTATCCGGACTGAGGCAAACCAAGTGGCACATAATACGACTGGCGTTGAGGTTCTGCTGCAACAACTCGAGGACAGACACGAGTCCTACACTTTCTACGAGGATCCCGAGGCCATGGCCCAAGAAGTTGAGCGCCAGGCTCAGAGGTGCCTAGATGGCTATATTGCTCGTCTCCATGAGCGGATAACAGAGTTTTGCTCTGACTCATAGCACTAGTAGTTCTCATTTGCTTCTTGTGTCTTTATTTTTCCTTCGGTCTTGGGATCTTGACAATCCCCCGAAATATAGTTTTGTTTTCAATCTCTCTTTGCGGAGAAAAATAAAAGTTATCATATTTACTTTGTAATGCATTTGTGTTAGCTTTAGGTATCGTACTAGAGGTAATATGAACGTAGTACAATACCGTAGATTTTTAAGGATATCTGCTGGGGGATCTTTGGTAGACCTATTACTTATTGTACATGAGGGTGCAATTAATAAGTTCAAAAATGATCCCTATCAGAGGTAGTGTGGACCTGATAGGATTTGTGGATCCATTATTTTTTGCACATGTTAGTGCAAGTAATAGGTTTGGAACAAGCCCTTCTAGAGATGATATGGACGTGGCAGTTTTTGTCGACCCATTATTTTTTTTGCACGTTAGTGTAAGTAATAGATTTGGACCAAGCCTTGCCAGAGGTAATATGAACGTGGCAGTTTTTGTGGACCTATTACTTTTTGCACACATTAGTGCAAGTAATAGATTTGGAACAAGCCCTTCCAGAGGTGATATAAACGTGGCAGTTTTTGTGGACCCAATACTTTTTGAGCACGTTAATGCAAGTAATAGATTTGGAACAAGCCCTACCAGAGGTAATATGGACGTGACAGTTTTTGTGGACCTATTACTTTTTGCGTATGTTAGTACAAGTAATATATTTGAAACAAGCCCTGCCAGAGGTAATATGGATATGGCAGTTTTTGTGGACACATTACTTTTTTTTGCACGTTAGTGCAAGTAATAGATTTAGAACAAGCCCTGCCAGAGGTAATATAGACATGACAGTTTTTATGGACCCATTACTTTTTGCGCACGTTAGTACAAGTAATAGATTTGGAATAAGCCCTGTCAGAGGTAATATGGACGTGGTAGTTTTTATGGACTTAACACCGCTGGTGTACCTTGGTGAGTGTGGGTGATAAGTGGGGATGACAACCAATATCAGAGGTAATATGGACGTAATGATTGATAGCCAAGAGATGAGAGGTTTGCTCAAAGGTAATATGGATATGGCAAACTCAGCCGGAGAGAAATATTAAGACGATAGTTCAGAGATAATATAGACGTGAATCGATGTCCGAAAAACTTACTGAGGAGTGATTTGTTGAGTTTGGTCTATCCGGGAGTATGGATAGACCTGAGGATTGCTCTGCTGGAGAGATTGTTATGCTGATAGCTCAGACAAAATATGGACATGGCTAGCGTCTAACGAGACTGGTTTTTGAGTAGTCCCTGCGAGAGGGTGCAGGTGGACCTGAGGACTGCTCCGCAGGGGAGATTTTAAGGATCCATCATCCGTCGCGTATCCAGGAATCCTAGATACAGATGATGGCTTTTACGAGAATTTGTAAAGAAGGAGAAAAAGTTGCACATAGGCACTTGCTGGGGATGAAGAACCAAAAGTGTAGAGATGTACATCTGGGTTATCCCACTGGGAAGAAGGGTAGTACAAATCTAGCTTAGACATAGTACTTTTTTAGAAACTTGCCATTGATAGGCATCATAAGCAAGTTCTCATTAGGTTTCACTAGCCGGTAGGCGCCGTTGGAGAATATGGACTCCACGATGAACGGGCCCTCCCATTTAAGATCAAAAAATTGGCCATCTTATGGGTCATGACTATCGGTCTTCTCACGGTCAGGACGAGGTCTCCCACCTAGAAGGTTCTCTCCTTGACCCATCTGTTGTAGGCTCCTGAGAGACAAGCTTGGTATAGTTCAATGCGCTGCTGAGCTAAGAGACATTTCTCGTTGAGTGCTTCTAACTCTTATAGCCGTCGGCGGTGATTGTCGTTGACGGTTAATTGGTTAGAGAGGGCTACTCGGAGTGACAGGATTTTGATCTCGAACGGGAGGACTGCTTTGCTTTAGTACACCAGAGAGAAAGGCGTGTTGCCAGTAACTGTTCGGACCATTGTGCGATAAGCCAAGAGACATTCACCCAGCTTCTCATTCCTGTCGCGCTTCTTAGAAGACACAAACTTTTTGAGTAGCTTTATGATGGTCTTGTTGAAGGCTTCTTCCATCCCATTTGCTACCGGGTTATAGGTGGTTGATGCTACATTCTGAATCCAGTTTTTGTCATAAAATCGGTAGAATGTGTGACTTGGGAACTGTGGACCATTGTCATAGACGATCCTTCATGGCAAGCTAAAGCAGTATATAACGTGATGCTTGACGAAGCTAATCACGTTCGATGTCTTTACTTCAGCGAGCGGAACAGCTTCCGCCTATTTAGAGAAGTAATTGGTTATAGCCAGGATGAACCAATGCCCTTTAGAAGAAGGTGGATGATTTGTTAGATAATATCCATCCCCCACGCTTCAAACGGCCAAGATGCAATTGTTGGGTGAAAATATTTTGAGGGCTGGTGGATAAAGTTTGTGTGGATTTGGCACGTCTGGCATTTTCTCATATACTCAATGGTCTCTTCTACCATCATCGGCCAGTAATAACCCATTCTCCGAAGACGATCCAGTAGCATTGGGCCTTGTTGGTATATGCCACAGATGCCATCATGAGCTTTGCGGAGGGCCTATTTTGCTTCTATATTCGATAGGCATCGTAACAGAAGGCCGTCGTAGGACCAACGATATAATATTTTGGTAGTTGTATCATAATAAAACCAAAGGGAACATCTTCTGGTAGATGTGGCTTCCTTTGGATTCTCGGGGAGAATTCCATAGACCGCGTAGTCAATGAATGGAAGCCTTAAGTCCTGGATATCAGTGTGTACTTCTACCGCGTAGCTCAGACACAGGATGAGGTTATTCTTTGGGCAGACCAGCTCTCGACCAATCAATATGATTAGCTGATGGGTGTTGTCTGGAACTGCCAACGAGGCAGCGAGGCCGGCCAGGGTGTCAGCCTCGACGTTCTGCAATTGAGGGACTGGCTCAATAAAGAATCCCTCAAAGGTTGAGATGATGCCAAGCGCAGCTTGGTGGTAAGGATTCAGGTCTTCGTGCCGAACTTCGTACTCACCCAGACCTGACTGATTATTAATTTATAGTCGTCGTAGGCTACCAGATACTCCACTCCAACTTGTTTGGCGAGTTGGAGCCCAATGATCAAGGCATTGTACTCTGCCATATTATTGGAGCATGGGTTTGTGAGAGAGTAGGCATGATTGATGACCAGACCGTATAGGAAAATCAGCATTATCCCGAACCCCATAATGATATCGTCCTTCAGCCCTGTTCTTGAAGCACCATCAAAGAACATTCACAAAACAGCCTCGCATGAAGTTATATTTGAGTCCTCCACTTCGTCTGGAATCTCGTTGTAGAGTTTCGAGGTTTCTGACGTCAGATGTGCTGCCAGGAAGTTGGCCAGTGCTTGACCTTTGACGACTTTCTGTGGGACATATACTATGTCGTATGGAGATAAAGTATTATCCAGATAGCTAGGCAGGAAATGAGAACCCCGGTTTGGTCATGATAACTCTGAGAGGATTGACTCATGAGATCACATGAATGGTCTGTCCAGTCACGTAATGCCGAGTCTTCTGAACAGTAAATACTAGGGCAAGGTATTCCTTCTCGATGGGGGTGTACTTATGCTCTGCACCAATAATCATTCGGCTGAGATAATAGATGGCCTGTTCGTGGCCTGCATCACTATTCTGGGCTAAATGAGCACCGAGGGAGTGATCCATCGTGCATACATAAAGCAGAAAAGGCTTCCCTAAGAATGAGGCTACCAACACTGGAGGGTTTGATAGGTATCCCTTGATGTTTTCGAACGCGCATTGGCATTCTTTATTCTAGACAAAGGAGACACCTTTCTTCATAAACTGGGTGAAAGGCCGATAATGCCCAGAGAGGTTTGATATGAACCTCCTGATGTATGTCAGCCTCCCTTGAAGGCCGTGGAGTTTTCGGAGGTTCCTCGACGGGTTTATCTCAAGGATTACTTTAGTTTTGTCGGGGTCTATGTAGATACCCTAAGAAGTGATGATAAAGCCCCGAAATTTGCATTGGAGACTCCCAGGAAGGATTTGGTAGGGTTCATCTTGAGCTGGTGCATACGCATGAGGTCGAACATGTCTTCAAGTCCCTGAGGTGATCACCTTTGGAGTGACTTTTGACTGCGATGTCATCGACGTAACACTCGACCATCTTGCGTAGATGATCATGAAAGATGGTGCTCATATTTTGCTGGTATGTAGCACTTGCGTTCTTCAGATCGAAGGGCATGACTGTGTAGTAGTACACTCCTATCGACGTTCAGAATGATGTATGTTTCTGATCGTCAGGGGACATCTTTATCTGATTGTAGCCTGAGAATCCATCTATGAAGGACATGGGCTCAAAGCTGCAAGTGTTGTCGATCATTATGTTTGTCATTGAAAAAGAAAATTTGTCTTTGGGGCAGGCTGCATTTAGATCACAAAAGTCAATACAGATCTTGATCTTTTTATTCTTTTTGACGAAGGGCACTTTGTTGGCTACCCAGTGTGGATGTTGTTCTTCACGAACGAAGCCACTAGCTATCAGTCTGTTGACTTTGGCTTCGATGGCGTTCATAATATCCGGCCGGAACCGCCATTGCTGTTGCTTGACAGGCTTAGCGTTCGGCGAGATGTTGAGTGCTTGGATCGCGATTTGGGGGTCCGATCCTGGCATGTCTTCGTAGCTCCAGACAAAGACATCAATATATTCCCTGACGAGCTATAGCAGGGATTCTCGATCCTCATCAGTCAGACTTTTGCTAATGAAGATAGGTTTGGGGGATTCGTAGCCCAGATTGACTTGTGCGACTTCATCCTCGGTAGGAGGTTCTCATTGTTCGAATCACATCACCCATTGTGCGTATAGGCATTAGGCCCATAATTCTACTTTAAAGAGTTCTGATAGATTCTCATCGTCTTTCTCAGGGTCAGCTGACACCATGTTGGCAGATAATGTCTGCTTGAGCATCTCCCCGATACTGACATCGAAGTCCCAAAAGAAAGACTCTGAAGAGTGAGAGTATAACTCATCTTCTTTATTTGAACCCTCGGGGGTTGTAGGAGGCATTACATACCTAAGCCATACTTGGTCTTATGGTTATAGTCCTCGAATTTGCCTACAAAAGCAGGCAGACGCAAAGGCAGCCTTCTGACTTTGCCTTAGTTTAAGCCCTTAGTGGCCTTCAGATCATACCTCATCTTCTGGATAAGGTGCTTGGCTTGAGAGCTATACCTGTGGAATGATATTTTGTCAGTATTGGGCTCTAGATCTGGTTCCTCGGGGACGAAAGATCGAGGGCACTCTACTCTGCCGAAGATGATGAGTCTGTCTCCCCTCTTCCTAGATGGGACTAGAAAGTGAGAGTTTTGGATGGTGAGAATTCAGTTTACAGCATGGGTAGGGGTTACTTGGGTCTGCAGGTGTAAGCCTAGACCGTTCTCCATGGAGTACAGTATGCTTATGTATGCAACTTTAGAGTAGTTTAAAGATAGCCCTTTATTCATAAAGTAAGGTATCTTTTCTCCAGAATTATATCATCGAGGGAAGGGACGTCTGCATGAGCAACTACGCACTCCTCTAGCTCATCCTTTCCATGATCTACCCCCAGTGCGAGTGGCAACTTTGGAGGTTTTTTGCACAGCTTTACTACCAGAGGCTCAGATGAAGTAAGAGGTAACGGAGCATCCTTCGATGGTCGATTCAGCCTATGAAGGTGAATGACCAACGAATCGGGTGTAGTGGATGGTGTCGAATCTTCTTTTAGTGATTGACTTAGCCTATGAAGGCGAACGACCAGAGGTTCGGGCGCCTTTATGCAGTTTTACGATAAGGGGAGAGGTTGTGTCAGGAGCGCGCGCCTTTAGATATACTCTCAAAGGTTCGTCTGATGCTGTCCCGGCCTCTGCCTCATCGTCAGTGTCATTGACACCTTCATCTTAGTAGACTTGCTTGTATAAGAGTGCATCGGAGTAGTAAGCCTCGATCCCTTTAAAAGGATAAACATCTGCAAACTCTGTCTTGACCATGCCATGATCGTCCACGTACTTTAGATATTGGTGTAGGGTTGATGACATGATCATGTATTCGTGTATCCATGGCCGTCCCAGAAGAATATTGTAGGATACGTCTACGTCTATGATGTAGCAAGTGACCTCAGTTTTCAAGTTGCTAATTTAACATTTTAGGAAGATCTTGTCCAGAGGGTAGCTCATTCCTGCATTGAAGCAAGTGATGATAGTATTGGTGGCTGCCAGGCGATACATCGGAATATCTAAGGTCTAAAGCAAATTCCGTGAGATAATATTGATTGATGAACCAGGATCGATGTACATCTGATCTACCTTGATGGCATCAATATACCCTGTGTAGTACAGGGGACGATCATGCCGATTATTTTTTAGCAACATATCCTGTTGCAAAAATGTGATATTGGGCACCGCTTCCGTCACATTATTATAGTGGGGGCATACGGTAGGATCCTCTACTGACAGCTTGACTTGTGCCAGGTAGGCGTCAACATTTTGTAATGCCTCACTCAGAGCATTTCGAGTATTTTTGGAGAGTCAGAGAAGCTCAAACAGTGACAACTTTGTAGGGTATTGGCAAGTTAAGCCAAGACGTTAAAGTTGTAAGGCTTTTCCAATCTCTGAGCCGTTTCTTTACGCAACGGCTTGTCAAAGCAACCCTCTTTCTGTTTGGACTTGTCCGCTGGTGGGGGTTAAGATGGACCCGGATCAGATACGATAGGTACAGTTATTGGAGATGCATTTACGTCGGGAGTCTCATAATATCGCTGGTAGGCAAGGCCCGACCTGGTTGTCCCTGCCCAGGCCGCCTCAGCTATAGGAGAAACCATGTGGCAGGACTTGGTTTTTCCTGCATTGGACTTGACGGCGGAAGGCCCTGCTTGCTGCATCAAGTCTGGGACAAGATCCGGGTGGACCCACATGATCTTGCCCCAAGGTGTAGTAAAAGTTATCAGCCCAGCTGCTTGGTCGCGAGCTGGTGGAAGATTGACTACCTTTATTATTTCCCTCGGGATCGGAATGACTCTTCCTGGGCTTCCATCACGGGGAAGTTACCGAACTAGAGTGACACCATATTGGCAGCAATTGTCCTGTCGTCGAAGTCCAAGGTAAGGGCCATGGTGTCAAGTAGGCAATAGATGTACCGCTTGAGGGTGTAGCAGTCCTTCGTTGCATAGTGGATATAGCGATGGTAGTGGCAGTATTTTGGATTATTCATCTCGGCTGCCTCTACAGGGCGGTTGACGTCGGAGAGCCAAAGCTTACCACCCTTCATCAATACATCGAAGATGGGCATGATGTCATCATCTTTGAAGGAGTAAGTCTCCTAGGTCTTTGGAACCTCGGCCGGCTTTTGCTCGGACTTCTTGGTTAAGTTGGCCACCAGGGCCTGCTTCCCTTTTCCCCGTGGCTGCTGTTGCTGCTATTATTATTGTTGGGATATTTTCCCCTATCATCTGCGATAGGGATCTATATTCCCAGGAGTCAGACGTATTTGACCTTCTTTTCAGTGTTGACAGCGTTGATGATGAATAATGTCCAGTCTTTAAATTTAGTGTTGACAGCGTTGATGATGAATAATGTCCAGTCTTTAAATTTAGTGTCGTCCATCTAGAGGCTGACTGCCGGTGGTAGATTCCTGTGGCACATGTCCATGAGTGTGGACTCAGGATTGCCTGGAGGCAACCTCAGTACTACTTGGAAAAAATGCTCGATATAATTTTGGGTGAGTTCTCTTTCCCCTTGGGTGACATCCATCAGGAAAGACATCATCATGTCGCTTCCTCTATCATATAATCTTTTGAGGAAAAGACTCTTGAAGTCGTTAAACGACGAGATACAGTTATCTTGTAGGCTACAAAACTAGTCAAATTTGACCCCGGATAATGCCTCCACAAAGAGCTTAGTGAGGTGTGCGTCACTACGAGGTAGGTGCCCCGTTGCAGTCTCAAAATAGCTCATATATTGACGAAAAGAAGTCTTTCCGTTGAATGGGTTCAGGTTAAAGGGCTTATACTTTGGCGTGTATGGAATATCCCTCCACTCACGGGGTACGGTTGTCGTATCCCGAGCTCGCACAGTGAATTTTGGCTGCCCATAAAATCTAGGCGAACCCGGAGTTTTCGGATTTTCCTCATTGCTTCTTTGGTTTTGTCTCTCGCGGAAGGGGCAGATGAACCAGGCAGAAGGTAATTTTTGACTTGGACAGAGCGGTTGCTTCAGAATCCTCGTTGGTCCCAGGGTCCAAGGTTGCTTGTGCACAAGCCCTCGCTGGTTGGGAGGCTACACTTGCCTTGATGTCTAGTACTGCTTGGGTCAAGGCTTGCATTAATTTGCTCATGGTCTGCATTATGGCCTCGAGGACCTCGAGACACTGTCGATCACTAGGGCTTTCATGCTCATCCCCCACCATGTATGTCATTATTACATGAGGAGAGATGGATGGGATAGTAGATGTAGCACTTTCTGCTTCAGACTCTTACAATGAATAGTCGACAGGGAAGGTTGGCAGTGTCGTGCCCTGTTCGGACTCAGAGGGAGTACTACCCCAGCAGAGGAGGTAGCATCTTCTTTCCGAGGGTAGCTACCCCCAGGGACTTCAACATTCGTTCCTTGGGAATTCTTATCTCCTTGGAACGCTGGATTGTCGTATAGGTCCAGGGGATTACTACCTCCAGCTTGTGTGACCCCCAGGAGTCTTGAGGAAGAGCTACCACCAGTAGCTGATAGCTTCTTCTTTGAGCGGGTGACTTGGAAACCTTCTTCCACAGGTACTGCTGCTGGTCCTCTTGGTAATCGCCTTCTCAATACGCTGGTAAAGATTGACAGACTGGAGATGCTGGACTTCTTCCCTCCCAAGGTGGAAGGGCCTTTCTGAGCAGAATAATATGAGGTGAATGGTATCTCATCCTCCTCGGGTGTTTGCACCTGATCCTTGGATTGTTGTCATATAGGTGCCATCGGGTACAGTTGTTGGAATGTCGACTTCCTTCTTTTAGGTACTGCAACTTTGTTGCAGCAGCAGTTGATGATGATTTTGGCATAGTGGTGTCCTGGGGAGGATACCTCATATGTCGTAGCTACCTCCCTCGTCTTGCGCTTATGATTGATCATATTGTGCAAGTCAGGCGAGGGCTGGCTCACCTTTGCACCCTTTTCGTGAGCACGAAAAGACCGAACGCACGGGTGCATGGGTGTTATTTTTTTCCCTGATCTAGGGTTCGTACAAAAACTTTTTCCAAATCGTCAGTGGAAAACTTTTGAGACGGACCCTGTCTATTTATCGCTGAGGGATGGACGTGCGGGTCGATCTTATACAGTTTTCATTAGGGTCTTGCATCACATTTAGAGGTGCCCTTCGATGGTCAGCCGAATGGATAGTTGTTTAAGTATGACAATCTCGCATTGTCCTAAATTTCTTCGACTTAGCACCCGTAGGCACATAGTACGAAGATTCCAAGTTTGGGTTTTCACCATTCTCAGCATGGCGTATAGGGTCAACACTGCGTGAGATTCGATAGAAAATAAAGGTTCGGCTGTTGCTAGAGTCGCATACGATCATCTGCCTACGGCCGTCAATCAATGTTGTATAATAAGTCTTATGCGACCTCCTCCTTAACCGCATAGAGCTTGCATCAGCGCCCGAACGTCTGGCATTGTAGTATTTTTCTCTACCAAAGTTTGGGGGCTGAGCATTTTCTGCGTTAGGTGAGGATGTCGCTTGGACAGCCTGAGGGGACGCTTGGCGAGCACCTTCAAAAATTGGAAAAGAGGCAAGGAGAGCAACCTCCATAGTTGGGTGAGACGCAGTAGCCTTTGCTACCCACGTCCTGCGGGTCTTCGAGTGGCGAGCACCCTTCTGGTTGGAAGAGGCTATCGCATAGGTAGTGGACGCATGATGTGCAGTTCCTACGGTAGAGAGAGAGACGGGGAGCCCCTACTCCGTAGTTGGGTGAGGCAAGGTATCCTTTGCTACCTGCATCCTGCGGGTCTTCTTGGGCTTTGCTTGCCTCGGATAAGGATTTGCGCTATCCCCGGAGAGCATGTCATCGAAAGCCTGTTGGTCGAACCGGACTACCAGCATCCTTTGAGTAGACCCGAGATTGGCTACGTCGGATTGTACCACAGCTTTCTCATAAAAGGAGAAAGACGTTTCCAGCAGAGTCGCCATCTTGGTTGCGGGTCTTTTTGTGTACGTGACTTGGTTAGTTGGACACGTAGTTAGCACCAACTTTACAAAGATCTTTGCAGTTGTAACAGGAAGATCTTTTAAGGTGGAGGCCGCATAGCATCTTGGTCGCATGATGGCGAGACCGCATGGGTCTTGTAGCCGTATATGTTCTCTCGTTTGGGCCTTGGTCGAATGGACACTCTGGTTACATGGTAAAGAGGCCGCATGGGTCGTGTAGCCGCATACGTGCCCTCGTTTGGGCCTTGGTCAAATGGACACTCTGGCCGCATGTTGGCGAGGCCGTATAGGGCATAGTTGCATACGAGGGTCCACGTGGCATAGCACATTTGTTGAAGTAATTAATGCAATGATGTGACTTGTTGTCTTTTTCTGAGTCATCATCTTCACGAGTCTTGAAGCATCTCAAAGTGATGGGTAATGTGTCAGAACTTCTGACAGATATCGAAATCAGTGTCAGGGGTCCTTATATGTCCTCTTTGTGATTTGGTTAGTCATGCCGCATGTGGCTCTTCTGCAGCTTGACTATTCAGGCCGCATGTGACTTCTCTATGGCTTGATTATTCAGGCCGCATGTGATTCTCTGTGGCTTGTTGAGGGGGCATTACCTTTATGCGGCCTGCATAATTTTTTTATGCTTCTACAGTATAAACTTTTTCTCGCAAACAAAGATGGCAAATCTGCTGGGGACTTCCTTCTCCTCTGACGAGAAGGTGATAGCTCAAGCTCACCCCTCATCCGCACTCAAGTCGAGGAAAACTCATGAAGTGTGGGTGCCCAAACCTTGTCATACATATCCCGAAGTTGCTGCCAACAAGGGAAAGAGTATTCTGATTTACGAAAGTTTCCCTGTCAATTCTGTTCAGATCAATGACTTGGTAGACAATTCCCTTGAGTTAAACAAGGGATACAATTCGTGCAACTCATGCAATTTCAAGCAATGGGTGATCCACACCCAAGATTCTGAATCCCTTGCGCTAAATAAGGGATACAATTCGCACAACTCGCGTAATTTTGAGCAAAGGGTGATCCACACCCAAGCTTCTCAACCCACATGTATTCGTTGTAGTATGCGAGGAAAGCAAGGCATTGACACTGTTGTCCAAACCAACCAGCACACAAATGAAGTATTGGTCAGGAAGAATCATTCTCCTGACATCTTGATTAAGCGCACAATGGAGAGAAAATTATGTGCCACTAGTGTACTAGGTCAAGACCTCCGTACAAAATTAAATGCGTGTAGACAAACTGTGCCAACTTTGTCTACGCCACAGAATATGCACCAAACAGGAGCAATCTCTACACAACATGCTGATTGTGCATGTGTGCACAAGAGGAATATAGAGACAACTTTCTCTCCTTCCTGAAGTACAAAAACTCAAGATATGAAAAATCACTTGCCAATCAAGGAAGCACATCACTCCATACACAAGGGACTAAAAATATGCACAGAAAATTCAATATTTCTCATGTAAAGAGGCAGAGTCTACCATCTTCCTCCTTTTCTCTTCCCTCTTTTGATTTACGTGAGCTTATTATACAAAAATATAAAGAGGGGCCCTTCTGACATTATAACGGTATTTCCTAATGAACATCGTTGCAATTGTCATAGAGTTGTAATCGAATGTTATTGTGCATCAGCAAAATAATCTGTGTTTGACCGATTGACTTATACTATGTCTCCTAAGCCTCAACATACAAAGCAAGTTGATAACCAGGAGCACGATAATGAACCACTCTTTGCTTCAGCATATTTGGCTTCACATCTTCTCCGTGGTAGCAGACAGTCAAGACATAGCTCTTCAAGAACACCCAGCCAGAGGAGATTTGACCAACTCGTTGACTCCTTTGAAGGAGTATACCAAAATACTCGTTCTTTAAGATGGGAGCTCGTTCGTCACGAGAATCCCCATACCTCATAATCCGAGGCTGAAGGTAGCAATCCCCCTGATTCTGAAACTGACAGTGTAGACTCCAACTACACAGTTTTTCTACCAATCCCTCTATCGTACACAGGGATGTTAGCATTTATACCATCGATGATGAAAAAGAAGCTTCTCCATCAGAAGCCACCGAATAATGGTTCAATCCATTAGAGGCCGCTCTGAAGGACATGCACACCATGATGCAAAATATGTATCAAATGATGATATCCCAATATTCTGGTACACCAGCACCCGTTCAAGTGGCTTCATTCATACCAGCATAGCCTACTCCTGGAACAACGCCTCTGCAGGATAACACAAATCCAGAAGTGGCCATAAACCAAGAGTCAGTAGCACCAACTCTTAATCCTCTCAATATTGGGGGTGAATCTCCGTCGGTGATGATTCTTGTTCAACCAGGATCCTATCAGTCAGCCACACCACTCCGACCATAAGATCCTCTCGAAGCTATCTGAGAGTTGCGTGCACAGGTCAATGTTTTAAAGAACAAAGACCAACTCTGCAAGCTGGGGGTAAAAAAACCTTATCCTCCGCATTGGAATAATGTTCATTTTTCTCCTAAAAATAAACCCCAAACGATAGTCTTATTTGAAGGCAGGATATCACCGAGCCAATATATCAATTACTTCAATATGATGACAGCTCATCTGCAGAAAGAGGATGCTCTCCTTACTAGATTATTTATGGGATGCTTGGCCGACATAGCCTACGATAGGTATCACAGTTTACCTGATAACTGCATATCCTCGTTTGATGACATAAAGTTTCTTTTTCTCTCACGATTCTACGAGGGAGGCATGGATATGACGATGTCTTCACTCATCCGAAAGGGAAGCTTCCCTCCAATAGTGGAAATAATCGCAACAGCAAATAAAAGGAGGTCGTGGCAATAAATATGTCAAAGCGACCCACCTCTCCTCCAACACAAAATTCTACAGTCTTCCCATGCCTAAGGAAGAATATTCCTTTGACAAGAGCGATATCTTCAGCATTTTCAAATGCTCGATAAAAGCAACAAGTTGTAGTTGACTTATGTCAAGCGACCAAATGAGGCTGATAAAACAGATGACCCAAAGTATTGCTTATACCACCGATATATATATCACCTTACCAAGGATTGTTATGTCTTGAAAAGAAAGATACAATAGTTGATAGATGCTAAAGCTATCACCCTTCACAACGAAGAGAAGAAAATTACTTCCAATATGGTGTCTTTTCAATTCGGCGACTTTCCAGCACAAGAAGTCCCGAACGGCATTATCCCAATACCTCGAGCTACGATAAAAGTGGTAAATATTTTGCCGCCTAGAAGTCAAAAAGAGAAATTGGTGCCTCTTACCACAGATCATGGCGAGATTATGTGGATTCATCCCGACCTGCTGGCAGATTGGAACCACGGAGCACCATCTTCCAATTCAAAATTTAAGAAGGATAACAAGTATAAATCATGCAATATAATTTTTTCAGATCCTTATTCAGACGGAGATAAGGACCAACGTCAAGAAGATGTATCTCTCGAGATCATATTTCAAAATATGAACATTACCCCCACCAAGTTCTACTTGTAAGCTTTGCTTCACGCACCGACAATGGTCCATGATTGGCAACGTTCCGCTATATAGGGCACAACAAAACTTTAGTGCTTATGAAGGTATTCCTACACAAATTCCTCCTCCTCCTTCTGCAACTATTAGTGCATCGATCTTGACTCAGGCGCTTGAGGAGGATTGCCTCTAATTTCATCGATACAGCCAAAAATTTGTATGCTTGATACAAAATATGGGGTATAATTTTCAGAAAGCTGAAGGTTTGGACTTTGGCAAGGGATGACGTATTCCTCTACAACTCCAAGGAAAGTCCAATAAATCCCATAGTAGATTGGGAAACGATGAGACCAGCCCACAGACTCACTCCAAGAAGGGGCATGATAAAAAGAAACTCAAGTCCTATAACATGGTGCTTCTTTCTCCGGTGCCTAAAGAAGAAGCCATGAGTGGTACCAGGTCCGGCAAAGATTATCATAAAATTTATGAATTTGTCCCGAAAGATATTTCTAACACTCTTTCTACTTTGCCAACTCCTGCTGCTCCGGTCACAACGAACCTAGACCTTCGAAGCCTACTACGGCAGAGAAAGGAAAGAAGAAGGAAGTACGTTTCGACAAATCTTTGAAGAAGAATGTACCCCAAGGACTTGAAAAGCCCTACAATTTTGACATATTGGCATAACTGGCCAATACCCCAGCCTGACTCTCCATTTTGAGTTGCTTTGTTTGTCGAATGAGACTCGTGAAGCTTTGAACGAATCTCTGGTACATGCAGACTCATGCTTAGCTCAATCAAGACTCCTGATGAAGAGCCATTAGCATGTCCTTAATGTCACAGCATGATCGAGAAGATTCCTAATATCACCTTCACGCAAGATGATATGCTACTCAAACATAATCAGCATGGCAAGCCTCTGTATTATACAGGTTACATCGAATCTATTAAGGTGAACCGAATTCACATTGACCCTGGTTCTTTACTCAGTATCATTCCTAAAATTCTACTGAGAGGATTGAAGATACCGATGCATAACCTATCTGCTACCAATACTACCATTCTAGGCTTCAATGTTGGAAGAAGTAACCCACTGAAAAATATACGCCTAAAAATTTAGATAGAAGATATATGTATTAAAGTCACATGCTATGTGATTGACTCTGACATATCCTACAACGTTTTGCTGGGATGGCCATGGATACACGAGCAAAAAATTGTACCCTCTACCCTACATAAATGCTTCAAGTATGTGAACAGTATAGGAAAGGTCAAAACAGAGGTAGCTGACCTCAATCCATTCAAAGGTGTCAAACCCTATTTTGCTGAATCTGCACTCTATACACCGAAGTATATGAAAGAGAAAGCTAATCAAGCTAGTGATGAAGCTGAAAATACTCCAAAAGAAGAGCATGTGATAATCAAAGTCAAAGGACATACTACTCGTCCAACTCCTTCGAAGCCTCTCGACATCGACCTGCACAAGTCATCTCTATTGCTCATCAACCTTCGATGCAATAAACAACCAACACTGGAGAATGAACCACTTGTTATTGACCTTCATCGTAACAAGCAATCAACATCATTGAATCAACCTATAGTTATCAATCTTGCCAAGCCTACTGTCAAGGTTAAAGATTCTGCCGACTGTGTAGAAGATGAAGAAATCTTATATTTCATGAATAAAGAAGGCACTACTTAACACTATATTGATGTTGAACCCTTGCTAAAAATTTCTTAGAGGCTTTTCACCTCTACGAACCTCTATCCATACCCGTGGCATCTCTATTCCAATATGGTTCGTCATATGAACCATATGAGGAGGCATACTTCATAGTCCCAGCGAGACAGGACAAGCAATGTCATATAAATTTTGGCAAAGCTAAAAATAAAAGAGTCGTTCATACTAATGGTTCTGATGAGGATATAGGGAAGATATAACCGTATCGTTCCATCCAACTAGCCAAGAACATCATACAAGGGATGGGCTATAACTTAAAATATGGCTTGGGTCTAAATTATGAAAAAGGCAGACGGACTCCTATACGTCACCTCTCTCCTAAAGGCAAGTCAGAAATATACTACCAACGGACTAGTCATAGTTTGAGATATGTTATACCACCAGCAAGTCCTGAAAGTTCAGAATCAGAAAAAGAGACGCATTTTAATTCCTCTGACTCATCATTATGGGATTCTGACAAAAGTATGGGTGACATATTCAAACAGACTTTTTCTATAAATATGGTGTCAACTGCTACAGATGAGGAAGACGTTAAACTATTGGAACTATTCAAAAATAATCCATAGGCACAACAAATGGATAATCAATGGGAGCTTCGGTTTGAGTAACATAAACCACCTACAGAGGATAAAATAGTCCAAATTGATGTAGGAGAAGAATCTTTCCCAAGACCAATCTTCATTAGCAAGAGTCTACCTGAAGAAGATCAACACGCTTTACTCCAGCTAATAAAGGAGTATATCGATGTCTTCGCCTGGAGTTATGAGGATATGCTTGGCCTAGATCCTCAAATAGCGATACACAAGCTCAATATTCTTCCGAATGCTAAACCGGTGAAATAGCAACAACGGCAGTTTCGTCCAGATATGATGGAGGCAATATAAGGAGAAGTCAAAAAACTCATAGCATGTGGCTTCGTTCGAGAAGAGCAACATCCAAACTGGGTAGCCAATGTCGTTCTAGTCAT
The DNA here is from genome assembly GCA_036927795.1 of Iris macrosiphon. Taxonomy (NCBI): domain Eukaryota; kingdom Viridiplantae; phylum Streptophyta; class Magnoliopsida; order Asparagales; family Iridaceae; genus Iris; species Iris macrosiphon. Next base: position 111,927,413 of record JAYESA010000008.1, on the reverse strand, counting down.
GAAAAAAATAAAAAAGTTTGGGTCTGGGTAGATTATCGAGATCTGAACTTGGCATGTCCAAAAGATAAATTTCCTCTTACCATTACAGATGTCATGATCGATAATATATGTGGCTTTGAACGTATGTCCTTCATGGATGGATTCTCAGGATACAATAAGATCAAGATGTCACATGATGATGAAAAATACCTCTTTTCGTATACCATTGGGAGTTTACAGTTATACTGTCATGCCCTTCGGGTTGAAGAATGCGGGTGCAACGTATCAACGAGCCATGAGTGCAAATTTCCAGAAACATTTATGAAAAATAGTAGAATTCTATGTGGATGACATCGCTGTCAAGAGTCGCTACAAAGATGATCACCTTCAAGATTTGAAGACTGTGTTCACATTGATGCGCCACCACCAGTTGAAAATGAATCCAACTAAATCCTTTCTGGGAGTATCTAGTTGCAAGTTCCTTAGATTTTTTATAACTTCCAAAGGTATTCACATTGACCCCGATAAAATCAAAGCTATCCGTGAAATACAGCCTCCGCATAATATCAAAGAACTTCATGGTCTACAAGGCCGTCTGGCATATATTAGGAGGTTCATCTCCAATCTCTCGGGATGATGTCGACCCTTCACTAAGTTAATAAAGAAAGATGTATCCTTTGTCTAGAATAAAGTATGTCAACAAGTATTCGACGACATCAAACGTTATTTAAAAGTTCTGCCAGTTATGGTATCTCCGATCGTAGGAAAACCCTTTTTGTTGTATGTTCGAGCAAGGATCACTCCCTAGGAGCTCTTTTTGCACAGAAGAGTGACGAAGGCCATGAAAAGGTGATCTATTATCTTAGTCGCATGATAGTCGGCACTGAACATCGATATAATCTAGTAGAAAAATAATGCCTCGCTTTAATGTTTGATATTCAGAAGACATGACATTACGTGTTTGGTCAAACCATTCATGTCATATCCAGGATAAATCTCCTCCGGGTATTGATGATCAATCCAAGCACACTCAATTCTCGGTTGGCTACATGGGAAATATTGTTATCACCTTATGACATGGTATATGTCCCACAAAAAGCAATGAAGGGTCAAGCGCTAGCTAATTTTTTTGTAACTCATCTTGTACCGAAAACTTTCAAACTATACAATGACATCCTAGATGAAGTCTTAGAATCTAATATGGCAATGGAAGATGACTCCTGGCAACTATTCTTTAACGGTGCATCAAAAAAAGGACCCAAAGGCAACATAATAGCTGGAGTTGGCATAGTCCTAGTCTCTCCTGACAAACTACTCATTCATCGAGCATATTCTCTCAGTTAACTATGTTCCAATAACGTGGCAGAGTACAATGTTCTACTCATTAGTCTCCAATTAGCTAAAGAATTGGACATAGAATATCTTAAAGCCTATATAGATTCTAAACTGATAGTCAATCAGATCAGGGGAGAGTATGAGGTTCAGCATGAAGACCTCATCCATATCATCAAGCAGCAATCAAACTAGATTTTACTTTCAAAGGATTCTTCATCGAGCATGTGCCTCATTTATATAATATGGAAGATGATGCTTTGGCCGGCCTAGCAGCATCATTGGTTGTTCCCCTAAAGAGAGACACTCAATTATGATAATAGGACGATAGTTGTTTTGTACAAAAATAACTTGCACATTGAATAGAGTTACGTCATAACTTCAACTTCCATAGATAAAGATTGGAGAAACCCTTTTATAGACTACGCTGCTTATAGGATTCTTTCAGAAGATCCGAAAGAACCCACTTCCATCAAAAGACGCTCACTCCGATTCTACAATGATGCCTCATCTAAAATATTATATCGTCGTTCTTATAATGGATTGCTGCTACATTGTCTTTCCAACCCTGAAGCGAGATAATCACTCCGTGAGGCTCATGATGGCATCTGTGGAGCACATCACCCGGGTCCTAAATTATATGAATGCCTCAGGAGAATAGGTTATTATTGGTCCACCATCGTGGCAGATATCGTAGACTACGTCCGTAAATGTAGATCATGTCAAATTTATACTAATTTTATCCATCAACCAGCAGATTTCTTATACCCTGCAGCTGTCTCATGGCCTTTTGAAGTTTGGAGAATGGATATTATTGGTCCAATCAGCCCTTCTTCTTCTAGAGGACATCGGTTTATACTTGCAATAACCAATTACTTCTCCAAATAGGCAGAAGCAGTCCCACTTATCGAAGTTAAAATGTCCAACGTAATTAACTTTATTAAACACCATGTTATCTATCATTTCAGTGTTTCACGGAGGATAATACATGGTAACGGCCTGTAATTTTCTAGTCAAGCATTCTATCGGTTCTGTGACAAAAATCGAATCCAGAATGTAGCATCTACGGCCTACAATCTAACAGCCAAAGGCTTAGCTGAAGCCTTCAACAAGTCCATAATTAAACTCCTTAAAAAAATTGTGTCATCCAACAAACGTGATTGGAATAAGAAACTCAGGGAGTGTTTATGGGCTTATCGTACGACAGTTCGAACTCCAACTGGTTGTACACTATTCTCTCTGGTCTATGAATGTGAAGCGGTCCTTCCACTCAAAATCCAGATACTTTCTCTCAGAATAGTTATTGCTAATAAGCTAACAGTAGAGAATAATGATCGATTATGCCTGTAAGAATTAGAAGCATTGAATAAAAAATGCATGCACGTTCAACAGCGCATTAAACTATACCAAGCATGCATTTTAAGATATTTTAATCGAAAGGTCAAGGAAAGAATATTCCAGGTCGGTGAATTGGTCTTTTCAGTAAGGATACCTATGATCATAACCCATAAGAGCAAAGAAAAATTACAGGCTAAATGGGAAGGTCCTTATATGGTAGAGACAGTATTCTCCAACGAATCCTACAGGCTTGCTAAGCCTAATGGAGATTTGATAATGATACCTGTCAACGACAAATTTGTCAAGAAGTATTATGTCTAAGCATGACATATTCTTCTTCATCTCCATCAGATTAAAATAAGATGTACAACAGATACATTTTGTTTAATCTCCAGCTACTCATAGCCTACACTGCCTCTTGAACTATTATCTATATTCATTTTTGAATAAGACATGGGTAATGGGTCCTCAAAGTTCCTCAGCGGGACAATACTCAGATCCAACAGAACACTCTCATTGAGACCACCTAAACGATTCTCTCCAACCAAAATATTCTATTCTTAAAGTCCAATTGTTTTAAGGATATCATTTTTCTGATCCCTAGTTGGATTGGGAATAATCTCACACGTTTACTCACCAGTCAATAAGTGTAATGTGATTCATGTCCATATTACCTCTGAATCATATTTTATTTATTATCCCCTAAAGAGAAGATAATAGTTTTTCCTTGAACTACTCTTTCTTCTCTTCCCGGTGGAGTAAACTAGTGAACTATGACGTCCATATCACCTCTGATAGTATTGCATCCTATAAAATTTATCATTTGTACTCAGCACGAGTATGCCTCGAGTGATACATCTACCAAATTCTCCTACAGAATTATCCTGCCATGTCCATAATACCTCTAAGCATATATATATATATATATATATATATATATATATATATATATATATTCAAAGGATCTCGATTTGAAAGTATCACTATGGTGAAACAAAATTTCTTTATTGATAGAAAATAAGGAAGGACAATGTTAGTCTGAGGATTCCCATGTGCGCACATTTGTCTGAGTGACAAAAAATGTTGTATAGTGCGCATGAATAGACAAGTTGCAAGAATGAGCACGACAAACCACACAATACGTATAAAATCCAGTTTTCTCTAAAAAAAAAATACACATTTATGCACGTATCAGTGGGAGGGCAAGAAAAGTCAACATATTCAATCTTTTCTGGCACACTTTGACCAAAGCCTTCAGTCAGCAATACGCATACAGCACAATAAAGTCAAAATTAAATTTTATTGATGCTTAATCATGATTACATATGATGGAGATCTATCACAGCTAGATTTTTATTCTAAAAAATCATGATTATACGTATAGAAATCTATTACATCTAGATTTTTATATGATGGAGATCTATCACAGTAAGAAAGAGATAAGTCTGAGAATGCTGGGTAAAGTTTTGCTCATGTTTATAAGAGAAGCATGCCAAGTATGGCATAGCTCTCAAAAATTGCTCCTAAAAAGCTGCCCGTATCTCCAGAAAAGTCTTATGCGTCTCCTTAAAGATCGCGTCAAAACCAAAAAATTAAGCCAAAGATACGTGCATGTCAGCCACGTCAGCAAATCCGTTAAGATTCTGTCCAGAGTGCGCGCATAAAATTTGTGCCTAATCTTGTTGCACCTGCTGCCAGCTCTTTAGCCGAGGAGAAAACTGTGTAACAGGTCTTAGATTTCCTGCCTTTGGACTTGGCGGTAGAGAATGCCGCCGGCTGCGTCAAGACTGGCACGAGGTCGGGATGGACCCACATGATCTTCCAGCACGGCGTGGTAAGAGGTAATAGACCTGCCGCCTCGTCTCGAGCTGGTGGAAGGTTGACCACTTCCATATTCGCCTTAGGGACAGGGACTACGGTGATAGATGTTGGATATACCACTTCAGGGTATAACACTCTTGCTCTGGGTGATAGACGTAGCGGTGGAAGTGACAATACTTTGGGTTGGCAATCTCCGCCGTCTCAGGCTGACATCTGACGTCAAGGAGCCAAATTTTGCATCCCTGCATCAGCATGTCGAAGATGGTTTTAACATCAGCATCTTCAAAAGAATAAGTCTTCTTTGGTTTTGGAGGCTCTGTCGGCTTTTTCTCAGGCTTCTTGGTCATGGTAGCGACCATAGCCTATTTTTCCTTTTCGTTGCGGCTTCTATAGCCGCCATTATTGTTGTTGTTGTTGTTGTTGCTGGGACGCTTACCCTTTTCCTCAGTAGTTTTGATATGGATACCTAAGTTTTGAGCGTCCTTGAGCTTCTTCTCTGCGTTGACAGCACTTACAATGAACATTGTCCAGTCTTTGAAATGGCTCTCGCCCATCTAGAGGCTGACTGCCGGGAGCATATTCTTTTGACACATCTCCATTAGTGTGGCCTCGGGATTGCTAAGAGATAACCTTAGCGCAGCCTGTCAAAATCTCTCGATGTAGTTTCATGTCAGTTCCTTCTCACCCTAGGCGACGTCCATTAGAGAAGACATCATCATATCATTTTCTGTCTCATAGAATCTGGTAAGGAATAGATGCTTTAGGTCATCAAATGATGAGATACAGCTATCTTCGAGACTACAGAACCAATCGAAAGCTACCCCTGCCAATGACCCTATGAAGAGCCTGTTAAGGATAGCGTCACTCTGGGGTAAGTGTCCTATGGTCATCTCGAAGTAGCTCATAAAGCGGCGAGGGGAGGACTTTTTGTCAAGGAGTCTAGGCGAATACTTTGGCAGATACGGTAGATCCCCCCACTCTATCGGGTATGATTGCTCATGGAGTCTAGGCGAGTCCGAAGTTCTCGAACCTCCCTCCTTTCTTCCGTAGCTTCATCTCCTGCCAAAGGGGGCGACGAGCCAGGTAGGAGAGGATCACCGCCTGCGGGTGGAGCGATCGTATTTGAATCTCCGTTGGTCACGGGGTCCAGGTTTTATTTCCTAGAGGCCCTTGCCGGCTCGGAGGCCATATTTGCCTTAATTTCTAGCATTATCTGGGTCAAAGCTTGTATTAATGCACTCATTGTATGCATCATGACTTTGAACATCTTGAGGCACTACCGGTAACTAGGGCCTTTATGGTCGCCTCTGGCCATGTATACCGTCCATACACGGGAAGAAATAGAAGGGGTAGTGGATGTCGTGCTCCCTATTTCATATCCTTATAGTGAGTAGTCTTCAAGGAGGACAGAAGCCATTGTGTCTTCCTCTGATTCGTTGGGGATACTACCCCCAACGTAGAAGATTGTGTCATCTTGGTGGGAGTAGCTACCCTCCGGGATCTCGGAGTCCGTTCCTTGAGAATCGTTGTCTCCTCGGAATGCCGGGTTGTCGCATACGTCCTGGGGGACACTACCTCCAGCTTGGGTCATCCCCAGGACTTATGAGGAAAAAACTACCCCCAGGGGCTGACAAATTCTTCCTTGAGAGGGTGCCTTAGAAAACACCTTTTGCGGGTGTTATCGTCATCCCTCTAGGTAATCTCCTTCGTGATACCGTGGTATAGAGTGCCAGACTGGAGGTAATTGACTTCTTTCTTTTCTTGGTGGTGGGAAGCTTTCCAATTGAATAACATGAGGCAAAGGGCAAATCCTTATCTTCTGATACTTGTACCTAATCTCCGGGTTGTTGTCGGGTAGGTGCTTTCTGGTACAGTCGCTGGAAGGCTGACTGCCTATCTGTGAGTACTGTTACTTTATTGCAGTAGCAGTTAAAAATTATATTGGCGCAGTTGTGCCCTGGAAAGGGCACATCACACGCCGTAGTTGTTTCCCTTGCTTGTGAGTAATCATGTCATGCAAATCATGTGAAGGGTGCTTTACCTTTGCATATTCTTTGTGATTCTGGGTATCCCGGGCACACGGATACGCAGGTGCTGTATTTGCCCCCTGGCCAAAGGTTCATACACGAACTTGCCCCGAGGTACTGGTGGAAGACTTTTGAGACAAGCCCTTCACATTGGTCCCTGTGGGCTAGACGGATGGGTCAGTCTTGCACAAATGTCCGTCAGTGGCTTGTATAATAACTATCGATGCTTGTTGGCGGTCGGTCGTATGAGCAGTTGCTTTAGCTTGACGGGCTCGCACTGCCCTAGACCTTTTCAGCTTAGCTACCGTAGGCGCGTAGTATGAAGAGTCCATCTTTGGATTTTTATCATTCTCAGTGGGTCGTATCGGATCTTCCCAGCATGAGATAAGGTTGGAAAAAGAGGTTATGTTGTTGTCGGGGGCGCATGCGGCCTGCTGTCTGCATTTGTGAGTTAAGGCCGCATGGGCAGTCTTTTATTGCCTCCTCCTTGGCCGCATAGAAGCTGCCTTAGCCCCAGGACGTCTGGCATTGTAGTATTTTCCTTTGCCACAGTATGGGTGCTGAACATTCTCTAAGTCATCCCGGGATGCCGCATATATGTGGATGTTATGGGTGTTCATCCGACGGCCGTCATTGGCAACAGAGTGAAAGGCTAGAATCGTCTGCTCCACAGCTTAGTAGGGCGCAGCGGCCTTGGCCACCCATGTTCTTCGAGTCTTCGAGTGGGGAGCACCCTTTTGGTTGGAAGAGGCTACGGCATAGATAGTGGCTGCATGATGTGCGGTCCGTACGGCTGGGAGAGAGACGGGATTGCATCCTCCGCAGTTGGGTGAGGCACAGAGGCCTTTGCTACCCTTATCCTATGGGTCTTCTTGGGCTTTGCTTGCCTTGGAGAAGGAACCGCGCTATCCTCGGAGGGCATGTCCTCGAACACTTGTTGGTCGAAGCGGACCACCAGCATCTTTTGAGTCGAGTCGAGCTTGGCCGCATCGGACTGTGTCACCGACTTCTCAACAGAGAAGAAGGATATCCCCAGCAGAGTCGCCACCATGTTTTCTATTTAAATCAAAACAAGAACTGGGAGAACTGGATTTTATTAACAAACTAAGAGAGTACAAAGAAGAGTCCTAGAAGATAATCTAAGTACAAATTTGTTTTCTACGGGGTGACAATGAGGGTTAGGAGTGTAGTAACTCTCTTTACTCTGTGGATGATCCGATGCAGCAGCTCTTCTCTCTCCTTTGAGTGTTGATTCGCAAATAGCCAGCCAGCCTTTTGTCCGGGTCTGGTACCCTACTATTTATAGTTATATTTATGGCCGTATGGATTATGGGCCGCATGGATGGCAGGTTTTGCCATGTGTCCCCTCTTAACGGAAGGGTGCTATAGCTATGCACGGGAATACAGGCTCCGCTGCCACGTAAATATTTGTTGAGATTTATGTTTGCTGAGTATCTGGGCAGTTTTTAACTGTGTAGGCACAAATAGGTCAAATGGACACGTGGCCGCTATTTGGTTAGAGAGGACCACTTAGTTGTAACAGCAAGACTTGGTCGACGTAGAATCTGGGATACAAGTGGCCAAAGACGCATGAGACGCCAGAAGTCTGGAATGCATGGGGCCAGACACGTATGGACCGCATAGGCCAGAGTCGCATGGGAAGCAAGGAGTCTGGGTTGTATGGGCCAGAGACGCATGGACCGCATGGAGTCTGGGACACATGAGCCTATGTCCGATGAGATCTTTTTATCGTGTTGTCCACGTGGTTTCGCAACATCCTTGTGACTTCTGCCTCTTAGTGTGTTCTCGTACTTTGAGGTGATCAAAAATTCTTTTTGTCAGGATTTTGCGTCAGAAGCCATCTTTGTTGTCAAAATGTCATGTCAGGTCGACATGCGGCCAGTTGTCAGAACGCGTGTTTGGATCGCATGGGTGTCCCTTTTCTGGGCCGTATGTTGTCCTTGCGGTCCATCATCTGTTGATTTTTATTTGGGGGCGCATGGACGTTGGGCTCATGGATGCGTCTTTTCCATGCTTCTACATCCATAGAGAATATAAACTTCGAAAGAATGAGGTTTCGTATCAGTAGGTGGTGCAAATTGAGGTGGTATTAAAGACTAATAAAGTAGACGGGGGCAATGTTGATCTTGAGAATTTTATTTTAGTAAAACTAGTACCAAAGGATAATGAATACAATTGAGGATTTAGTTTTATGGTACAATATTGAGTTTCACTAGCTTACAAATTGAAAAAAATTCGAAGGATACCTAAGATAAGTTTTGGGTCACATGTAGATTAATAAAACTTTGATGGATTTTTAGTATATGCATATTCAAATGAGAGAGAAATCGTGCTGGAGCCAAAATAAACAGGAATGTGAATAATGAGAGTGTTCAAGGGTAATAAAGGAAACCATATTATGATCAAACCCTAAATTGGGATTTCAACTTGTTGGATGGAACCAAATAAAATTTTATAGTAATAAGAACCATATAATGAAATAACCTGATTTCAAGGATATAAAACAAGGCAAAACTAAAGATTAAGCTCCAAGAGGAGAACATTGGTGGTAAAAATAGTGAATCAGGGCGAGAATACCACATACTGGAGGATAGTAGGTGAAAGACACATAAAATAAGGTACGAGATATTTTTGCTGGAAGAACATACAAGTCGATAAAATCTTGAAATTAATACGATGTATTTAGGAAACTCGAAGAGGAATTGAATTTGGAAAGATGGACTCTTCTACGAACGAGATTGAAATTTAGGATAACTACATCTTACAAGAATTTTGCCATTGATGACAGAAGATCACAGATTTAACTAAAAATGACAAAAGAAATATTGAGGGATAAAGGAAAATAATTTCCACAAAGTTCATGAAAATTTTAAAATATTAAGGATGACAATTCAGACGGATATGATAGAAGTTGATGTATCAAGAACAGCGTAAGGATTATGCGAAAAGTTTCAAGATCGGTGTAATAAGGAATCAAGAAGTGTGGAAACATGATGATTAGGTAATATTCCTAGGACGAGATGTGTGAGCATTACTTATCTTAGAGTTGTAGGTTACTCCTTTCTTGATCGTGCTTGTGCTTTCCTAGTGCTAGTTTTTTTCTTAAATTTTGAGAACGATTTTTTTCTGAGGGTAGGATTATAATTAGCACTTTTCCAGAGACGGATATTTTTTTATTATTTCATATTATTGGTATTGTTAATATTGTATATTGCTAGTATAGTTAGTGGTTAGTGTTAACCCATTAGTTAGACTAGGTGCTAGTGAGCCTAAGTGAATCCAACAAGATTTGACTTGATCCATTAGTTCAATCAATTAGTTTAGTCATGGATGACGCATTAATTAAAGGGAATGAATAATATATTTCTTTTCATTAAGATTAGAAACATTCTCTTAGTTAACCCCTTAATTACTAAACCTTCATGATAATTAGGGAGGGGCAAATAGGACTTTTTGTATTACCAAAACGAGGATGGTATGGCCGGCCCTAATAACTAGGGCGAGACACTCTCTCTCCTTTTTATTATCACTTCATTTTATCCAAAAGTGTTGTTCCCCAAATTGAGACCAAACCCTACCATTCCCAATCTATTTTATCTTATTTCCTACTCATTTTCATCATCAAGGGAGCCTAGGAGCTAGGATTACAAGGAGCACTACTTGGAGTGGAGATTTGAGGATCTTGTGTCTATTTTGTGTCCATCTGGAGGAGTTTTCATTGGAATTTGACTCCAATAGGTATAACATATATTTTCATTCAATTCTATGGTTAATTTATAGTATTAAATCCTTAGGAACCCTTCCATGGCGAAGGACTACCATAGAAAGAATAACTAGGTTCTTATGAGTCATATTGTGATAGTTACATTAAATTTTATAGCCAAATTAGGGAAAATTCAAATTTAGGACACAAGTATTTAATAGATTTTCTTTCATGTTTAATGATGTTATATGGGATTTGGGAGAGTGCTCGTGTGTCCACAATTGAATACAGAAAACAGTATCACGGTACGTCATGATACAGGAGGTGAAGAATGGGTATTACTATGCAATGGTGTCCTAGTGTCATTTCTTTGCTAATGTTATTATAAATTAGTTATTCTAGATGTTTATATATCATACTTTATATAATATAATATATTTTATGAGAATTAGGGTAGTATCATGGTGGTGTGTGGTTTTGGAGGAGTGTATCATGAGTATCATGAAGGTTGTGCAGTATAGATGTTTGATGAATTCCTTTATGACTAGTGTGTGTGTGTGTGTGTGTGTGTGTGTGTGTGTGTGTGCTAGCTAGTGTTATGTGAGTAAGCTTGATAGGTATTGAGAGTGAACAAGTAATGGGGTTAATTGCTCAGATGTGGCTGCTAGTGTATCAGTATTCAGAGTGCAAGAAGTTTCACTGTATGACTATAGTCGTATCGGGCATTGGGTTTGTTGTAGGCTTGTCATATGGCCTTGCTTGAGGGTACATGTATTAGAAAGTCATGGAGCTGCAGCAAGTTTTTAGCAGCATTGCTTGTAGGTAATTGGTATGGGCAGTCCTGATGTGCACCACACTGAGTTTTATGTAGAGGTAGATGTTCAAGAGGCTGTGTCACAGGTAGTGCAAAGTCAGGAATTAGTGAGTGAAGTATAGTGTCGAGCAAGAGAGTTTGTTTGATAACTTGTATGTGTACAAGAATAGAGTGGTAAGGGAGTTGGTGTTTAGTGTTGATGTGGTTGACACATGAGTGTGTATGGTTTTGTTTAGTATGTATATGTGAATCAAGAGTGAACATACTAGTGTGTGTCTGCATGTGCTATCTGTATGTGAGTGTATGTGTGTGCCAGGACTGGTTTGAGTTGTGTTGTAGGCAGTGTTTACTGTAAGTGCAGTATACTGGATTGCAGGTAGTGCTGGGCATAGGACTATGGGTGGTCTACAGTCAGTTGCAGCAAATGCAACATGCTATAAAAGCAAAGTGGCCGCAAGGGGAGAATAGAGGAAGTCTGCAAGTGTGCTGATATATGCACTACACAGTCAAGGTTTACCTGGTGGAGTTGGGGTTGGAATAGGCAAGCTTGGTTATCCTGGCAGCAGTTGCAAGGGTGTTGGATATGCAACAAGTGAGCTTTTAGTCAATAGCTAGGTATTGCAAGTGCCTGCAGACATGGTGGGGGAACTTGCAGATCAGGTAAGGAGCAGTGATTGCAAGATTTTTCCCTACAACAGGGAGGAGTTTTACTAGGAGGGGGGCTGCAGATTAGTTTAGAAGTAGCAGTACTAGGACGGACTACCTGGTAGAAGCAATACTTGATGAGTCTGGGTATATTATATTAGCAGTATGGAAGTGAGGGGCAAGTGCAAGAGTATTAAGTGTGATATAGGGTAGTGTTTCGGTTGGTTAGTATAGTCATGTGTAGATAATTGTCATACATAAGTGGGTTAGCATAATGTGTGCACAGGTACCATGTGTAGGTTGAGTGTCATAAGTACAAAGGGGATAACAATGTACCATGTGCACCCAACTGTTCACAGGTGATTGTAAATGTGTGGATAGAGTTATAAAAATAGATGTGTGTGGTGGTATACCATTTTATAGTGAGTTTGAGAGTGGGGTTAGTGTGAAGGTACCAATAGATATTAAGGTTTTGAGTTTTGGGTTAGGATACTAAATGTGTATCCTAGAGAGAAGTTTTGAGAGATATTCTCGGTATTGGTGTCTTGTGATACTAAGGTATCCATAAGTTGAGAGTGGGGTATCTTAATTAATACTAAAGCATTAGAATTAGAATATGATAGTTTCATGAATATATGTAAGATACTAGGATACGAGATATTGGGATAATGTATTGATACTAAGGTAGTTACCTACAGTCTAAGGTATTAATCTATATAGTAGGTATTAGTGTATACTATAGTGTATAGAGCTAGTAAGCTTCAAAGTATGGGCCTAAAAACCTAGGTGTAGTCTAGTAACACCTAGTATTTACTAATTTAGTCTTTTAACCAATTTAGGAGATAGTTTGAACTTAAAATTAAGGTATCGACCTAGTTGACCTAGTTTGACTCGTATGACCTAGTTTTGACCTAGAAGTCACATTTTAGCTTATTTAAGCATGTTTATTGCTCTAATAAACCAATTGATATGGAATTTCATATATAAGTTTGTGTGACACTAGTTTGGACACCGAGTCTCATTCATTTCTCTGGACCTCAGGCGAGTACATTTTCTGATAGTTTTATTATTTGATAGTCTCTCTGTTACATATATTTAGTATTGAGATATTTGATTCCTGACACGATATTACATGAATTAGTATACGTGGATCCCCATTTTGAGATGTTATTGTTCGTGATCACTTAGTGATTACCGTGTTGTTCTTCATGCTTATTCAGTGATTATCGTGATATCTTCGTGATTATCTAGACCATGATCATTGTGCATGATATTGTATACCATGCATCATGATTTACGTGTTTAATGTGTCATGATTTGGATCCGTGTACTAGTCGAGGGCAGGGAAAGTATTAGTGGATATGTGATTATACCTTATAGCCTGTGTAGTAGTGTATCCCGTGATAAATAGTCGATCATGCAATTCACGTATGGTCGTGCTAGTTTCTTTTATTTCTAGACCGTGTTAGGCCTAAGCCAATCACATATCGTACTAATATTTTAAGGCACTCATTATTATGGTTCCTTTTATTTCTAGTTTATTTCAGAGATATTTCTTATCTTATTGCTCTAAGTTATTTCCATTACCAATCATAATATTCTATTATCGTGATGTTTATTATTTTAGTGACTATTCATCATTTATTTTTATTGATATTACTATTTCATAGCTTTTGTCATTTATTGGAACTGCTATTGGGTTATACTTTGCTCTAATCCTGACTAGATATATTTTTCTGATAATTATTTAGAGGACTGGTGTCCTACACATTATAGCCCACAGGATGGCGATCCAGTTGAGGTGGCACCCTTAGTGCAGGATAATCTAGTACCAGCCGTTGAGGAGGCTCAGCTAGTATAGAAGACTTAGCTATTTCCCTTATTGTACTGGATATGTCTCCAGCTTAGACATTTGGCATGTTATATATATTGAGATTAGTTGTGCTTTGTGGATAGACTGTTAGACTTGGATATTGATGTAATATCTCGTTTGAGACTTTGTGATTCTATTTCTTCTATTTAATATCGTGTCATTATCTTCATCTAATTTTATTGTGATTGAGTATTAATTATCATATATATTGTCATCTTGTCATCCATGCAGTACGTATGACTGTCCATGGCCCATGTTGTTGGTCAGTCGTTCGAGCAGTAGTTTGAGCACTAATGTCTCATACTGCCCTAGACTTTTTTAAACTAACACGCAATGGTGCATAGTGATGAGAATCTAAGGTACCCCATATCCAGAACATTAGAACATGGAGTTGTTGTTGTTGGAGATCTTGTCAAAAATAGAACCCTTCTTCCGCCATATATGTCACTGTTGGGCAGAGCTCGATCATGCTTGTAATCATTGGCGCATACGTATGTCTTTATGTGCCTGGGTTGGGAAGCAACACTACCTTTCTTCTTTTGCACTTTATGTAGTGAGTGCATGGGCCTATTAGAGGCTTAGAACTCAAGTCCTTGGCATCGTCGTGTTTTCCACTACCAAGACCTGAGTGCGAGCACTCCAATTTTCCTTCTTGCGTATAGAGCGCGGCAGTGGAGTTGGTGGGCTAGCATAGTCCTGAAGTGCTCGTCCAACAGCTTCTAAATTTTTTCCAAGTTGTTTCGCCTATTAGGGTCTTTCTTCAAGGGTAGGCGCATTCCATCTTAGCGCATGCGTTGTTCCTAGGTTGTGTATAGCAAGAGGAGTAGATTTTTGCTAAGCACTATCCTCTCCACATATTATGGGAACATTTTTGGATGAAAGGACATCAACCCCCTCTATGATGCAATGAACAACTGTCGTATGGTTTTAGGCTTTCCTCATAGAAGTGTGCACATGACCATTCTGTGAATACTTTTGTTTCTTGTTCATGACTACAGCAGCAGGAACCGCATAAGTGTTGGTTGGTTCTGTGGCAACCAATAACTTTACTAGAGGAATATCCTCCGTGATCGTCGGGTTCAGAGCACGGGTTTCGCATCCCAAGCTTCATGAGTCTTTGATTGTCCATGCGGCAGTCAAAGTTTCTCCGGAGAAGTGCATGCTGGGCACTTCCATTCTGGTCTAGGTTTCTTAATATACGTGTCAAGGGAAACGGATGAAGTTTGCTCCTCTTTCTTTGGCGCTATGACCATGTCCTCTACGACACTGGCAGGTTATGCAGCACGAGTCCTTAGGAGCCAAATTTTGTGATCCTTCTTCGGATTTGCAGTCCTTTACGAAGGAATTGAGCTATCTCCCAAAAGTATTTCTTCGAAAGCTTACTGATCGAATTGAACGACCAACATCTTCTGGGTTAAACCCAGTTTTGTCACTCAGATTACGTCACAACATTCTCATCGGTAGAGAAGAACGTCACTAGCAGAGTCGCCTTATTTGTTCCCATCACAATTTTTTTTTGAATTTTATTGCTTTTTAACAAAGAATGCCAAAATTTATACTAAATTTCTAAGTACAAGAATTTGGAAAAACGTGACAAGGGAGATCGAGTCTTGTAGCTAATACCTTTACTCCATTGACGATCGATTGACGAATGAAATTGTTAACTCTCAACTCACTAGTAAGAGGAACAACAATTGGGCTCAAGAGTACTCTGCCTTCAATGGTTTGGAAAATATATGTCCCTGCTATTTATAGCCATTTGTACTGTAACGGCTATACAGACGTAAAATCTAAAAAGTTACTGTTTCCATACGTTGGTGCATCAAAATTACCCTTGGTGCATCCAAATTCTACCATAACTACCCTACATAATACAGATCCAAACGTACGCACAAATCTTGGTCAGCTTGACACGTGTCATGCACTTAGGATCATGTATTGATCATAGATGATGTCACGTAGAAATGTGTGCACTTTTGGTGCAAAAATGTATAAACGTTAAAATCCCATTATCTCTTCCATAATGGTCACTGCCAGTTGTCATAAAGGAAGGGAATAACATAATTATGTCGCATGCATAAATACTGCTATGTTCTGCTACATGACTCTTTTGTCACATAGATGAGTATGCCGCAAAAAGGCTCTGTCGTACGGAGATACGTGGCTCTGTACAACTAAAAAAAGTAATTATTATGCTATGTAACCCTTGTTGTTTCGTGTAACCGACGTCTGCACGTCTTTTGGAGTGGCATGGCATTAAATGCATTGATGTTAGTGATCACGTATATGTATGACTTTAGTATACTTTTCTTGTTGCATGGATAAAGAATCATTTGTCTTTGGTTGAATGTCGCATGAGCTTCGTGCCACATAGTGATCAGAACTCTTCTTTCGAATGCTGGGTATATGTCCCTTGTGCACATGGACTTGAATTTTTCCATGCTTCTACAGTGGTGACAACGAATATTTGCGTTCTCTGAAATCTTGGCATTAAATGCACATGATCTCCTTAATTTCTCAACCATTCATCGATGGTTACAATTTTTGAATTGTTAACTCATGAAACATGCATAATTCTTCATTTCCAACGAAAATTGTGAATATGTGCACACATTTGATACTAACCACTGTCTCCGATCATCACGTGGCGTGTTCTCCATGAAAAGAGTTAAAGGAAATGATTACCTAACGTTATTGCCTCGACCACTGTATTGAGACTTCGTATGCTGTGCCAGAATGTCAGGGGTCAAGCACGCATTTTGATAATATTTTATCATTTATTGGGGGGACTTTTCATTTCCTGAAGAGAGAGAGATGTACGTATTTGGTCATCTGTTGAGTTAAAGGGATAAATGTGCACCTAGTCTCTCTTTGTAGACTTAAAAATACGCTTTTACTTGAAGATTGATTTCTTCTCGACCATTTGTAGGATTATTTTCTACACATATTTCTATGCTTCTACAAAAGTAAAGGTCCATACCATGGCAGAGATAAGAGCAGAGGCAAGTCCAATAGTTGGTATGAGGACTCTAAGTGCTACCATTATAACAAGAAGGGACACATCAACCAGAATTATTTCACTTAGAAGAGAGAGAAGAAGGGCGACATGGGGAAGCAGAGTGAGAACAAAGTAGTGGTCGCCTCAGCACATGCAGCCGACATTGTTACTGTAGGTGATAACGTGGTTATGAACCTCGCCTTCGATGAAAATTCTTGGCTGGTGGACTCAGGAGCTTTAACACACATATCTCATAACAAGACACTATTTATGACATACATGATAGGAGACTATATATTGAGTGTTGAAGATGGCAATAAGAATGTGTCAAAGGATATTTTTATTAGAGATGTCTATTTAAAAAAATAAGGAGCAACTCTTTTGCTCAAATCTGTTTCTCATATCCCTGACATCTGTTTCAACATGGTGTCGGTTGAAAGATTAGATGATGAGGGATTCTCTAATCTCTTTAGGAACCATTAGTGGAAGCTTTCCTGAGGCATTGGTGTTTGCTAGAGGAAGAAAGAAATATAATCTCTACTATGTGGAAAGGAGCACACATGTGGCATAGGAGGTGAATATAGTCAGTGACACGTCTATTGAGTTATGGCACAAGCATCTTAGCCATATCAGCAAAAAAGAAATGAGCTACTTATTAAAAAGAAAAGTGATTCCAGGGTTGAAGTCTATAAAATAGGAAGGTGCATGCATTATATGGCTATAAAGAAAAATATGGTACTTTCCAAAGTCATCCAGCTTCAAGGAAGCCGATATTATTGCAGTTGATTCACTCGGACGTATGCGGCCCACTGAAGGTAAAAACAATTGGTGATGCTTCTTATTTTATAATGATCATTCATAATTATTCTTGGAAATTTTGGGTCTATGCTATAAAGACCAAGGATCAGGACTTGCACACTTTTAAGAAGTTTTAGGCCTCTATTGAAAGAGAGATGAGCAAGAATTTAAAGTATGTTTTATTTGACAATGGTGGCGAATACATTGCCCCCTTTGATGCTTATTCCAAAGAGCAAGGGATTCGACACCATAAGACTCCGCCAAAAACACCTTAGCTTAATGGTATAGCGTAGCATATGAATAGGATACTGATGGAGAGGGTACGATATTTGTTGTCAGAAGCAAACTTATCGGACAGTTATTCAGGTGAGACTCTCAATACTACTGCTTATGTTATTAATATATCTCATAATACACTTTTGTAGGGAGATATGCCTAATAGAGTATAGTATGGCAAGGAGCCGACTTCGAATGTTCAGGTGTAAGGCCTTCGTGTATTTATAAAAGGGTGAGATATCCAAACTTCTGTCCATAAGACAGTATGTCTTTGTGGGCTATGGTCGAGATGAGTTTAGGTATAGACTCTACGACCCAATGGAAGAAAATATCTATAGAAGTAAGGATGTGGTATACATCGAGGATTAGACCATCACCAACACTCATGATTCTGATATGTATTTCGAGGCTGAGGATTTACCTGAGTTGAGTCATCGCGCTTTGAGTTATTTTTACAAGATACTTCAAAAAATTAAGTTATGGGGGATCCAGTAGATGGATATTCTCCCAACATTGGTCATTAGCCTACTGATTATGATCAAGGTAGCCGTCAAAAGGATAAGAATACCAAGTAGGCAATTACTGAAGGGACTATGGATGCCAGTACACAACCTTCACTAAAGTTTTTATTAAGAAGAAGCATGAGAGAGGGTCGTCCATCCACGAGGTACTCGCTATATAAGTATGCTCTATTGACTAATAGGGGAGGACCCGAAAGCTTCATAAAGGTGATGGAATACGAATACAAGCAGGAGTAGTTAAAGGCCATATAGGAGAATATGAGTTTCTTACAAGAAAACTCGACTTATGAGCTTATGCAGTTGCCAAAGGACAAAAAGGCTTTGAAAATCGATGGGTGATCAAAGTAAAGCTGACAGAAGATGCTACTTGCTTTAATATAAAGCTAGGCTGATAGTCAAAGGATACAGTCAGCGGAAGGGCATAGATTTCAATAAAATCTTCTCATCGATCATCAAGTGGCTTGATCTCCCTTTGGAAGGAGCAAAGTCGATTAGGAAAACGACACATACCAGGGGGTAGCATTATCTATCCAGGTGGTGTTAGCTTTAGCAGCCAATTTAAATTTAAAGGATGAGAAGATGGATGTGAAGACGGTATTCTTCCATGGAAATTTAAAGGGGAAATTATACATAGAGAAGCCAAAGGTATTCTATAAGAAGAGCAAGTCATATTTAGTCTAACGGTTGAAGAAGAGCTTATATAGTCAGAAACAGGCTCTACGATAATGGAACATAAATTTTTAAGTCATTTATGGGGGAGCATGGTTATGCACGTATGATTTCAGACTATCGTATATTTGTGAAGTATTTTGTCGAGGATGATTTCATTATTTTGTTTCTCTATATGGATAAGATATTATTGGTAGGTCAAAGTGCCACCAGGATAGAGGAGTTAAAGTGCCAACTGGGCACAATCTTCTCTATAAAGGATTTGGATACAGTGAAGACTATTTTTGGGATGAAGATTATCTGAGAGAGAAAGATTCTAAGTTGTTTTGGTTGTCCCAAAAGAAATACATTCACTAAGTACTTCAGCATTTCAGAATGGACGAGTCAAAGAAAGTGAGCAACCCCCTTGCAGCTCACTTTAAGCATAATACGGAGCAATGTCCATCTGTCACTACCACATTTTAGGAAAAATGGTATTTTAGTAATTTCCTATTTAAATAAATATTGTGCATGGTAAATAATTTTTGTTGTATTATTTAATTGTTGTTAGATGTTATTTAATTATTTTGAACTTATTTTAGTGGACCCAACTAGTTTAGTTTGGACCCATGGACCAACATGAATTAAATAGTTAGACTTGGCCCATTTAGAAAGCCCATGGTTAAGGAGATGGATTAAATTAATTAAGTGATTAGACTAGAAGCTTCCTTCCTTAATTATTTCTTCATGAGAGGCCCCAAGGGGTACATTGGACATTTTATAATTGCTTGGGTAGGGGGGCATGGTCGGCCTATATTAGGAGGGGGAAATTTCTCTCTTCTCTCATTCTCATTTTCAATCTAGATCTAGAATTTCCCACTACCAAATTCCCTCCATTCCCATTCCAATTCTCCACCAAATTTATTCCAAATTCTTCCCAATTTACCATTAAAAAGTTGAGAAAGAAGGATCTAGAAGGAGGAAGCAAGGATCTAGAAAGAGGAGCAAGGATCTACAATTTGGAAGCAAGTTCATCTCAATTGGAGGTTTCATTGGGAATCCATCTCCCAATAGGTATAATTCCGTTTTTCCCATTTATATAGCTTCTAAATCTGAGATTTAATTATGTAAAATCAACCCATATATATGTACTACCATAGGAATTTGTTTTGTGTTCATAGGAGACCCATGGAGAAAGTTATGGTGCTTTTTGTGTCAATTTTGTTGGAATTCCGAATTTATATTTTGTTGTGTGTGTCAATTGATCCTATAGATCAATTGGACATGTGCTTATGTGTTTGGAGCTTGTGTTATATCCATAATTTGGTACATGTGGTTCGTATCCCAACTATTTGGTGATACGTGTCATTTTGGGGGTTTTCCCTCCGACACGGGGCTTTGAACATGTCGTATTTTGACACGGACACATAGATCTACTTTTGACACTTTGATTTATTCATAAATATTATTTGTGACTTGTTTGTGTCCTTCGGGGTGCAATTGGTTGTGTGTTGGATTCGTGTCACATGCGTATCCTAGATCTAGTGGGATACGGTGGGATACTCTCCAATTTGGTGTGTTTGTGTGTAGATCTAATTAATTATGCTTTAAATTCTTCATTTATAATTAGTAAATATATATAGATATTAAATATTATTTTAGTGTATTTATTATGATGTTGTAGCATAGATCTATATTTTTATGTATTTTAATATGATGTATAAATATAGATATGTAGCTTTCTTGCATGCAATTATATATGTACTTATGTTAATAAAATATTATACATAAATGTTTTATAAAATATATTTATGTGTAATTATATTATTTATAATTATTATATAATTATTTGTATATTAATGTATTTTTTTATGTGTGATTCTAGCCATGTAAAATACATAAATTAATATGTGCATGTGTTTGGTATTTTAATTTTGTAAGTTTATATGTAGGTATATATAAATATATAGTTATTAATTGTTATATATATATATATATATGCATTTTGATTTATATATGTAT
The DNA here is from genome assembly GCA_036927795.1 of Iris macrosiphon. Classification (NCBI taxonomy): domain Eukaryota; kingdom Viridiplantae; phylum Streptophyta; class Magnoliopsida; order Asparagales; family Iridaceae; genus Iris; species Iris macrosiphon. The sequence goes on along the minus strand of JAYESA010000008.1, from coordinate 111,906,597 downwards.
ATATATAGTTTTTTTTATGAGGTGTAATACTAATAATAATATATTATTTTATTTGGTTTGTATATACATTATTTAGAGTGTGCATTATTTGTACTATTAGTATTCTTGTGTGGGTATCATTTGGGATCTAATTTTGATTCCTAAATTGTTGTATTTTATTTCCATATTATTTTATATAGAGGTCTTGTGAGGTTGACCTTGGTTTGACCATGTTTGACTTTAGAGTTGACCATAGTTGACTTTTGACTTAGAATTTATTTATTGACCTAGAAGTTGACTAGTTTGACTTGTTCTCTTTCCGGGACCTTGTATTAGTGTGGTATTCCATATCTAGGTCTTCGAGGTACCGAGTCAGACATCTGTGAGACTATTCATTGGACTTCAGGCGAGTACATTCTCTGATAGTTTCTCATTTATGATATCCTCTATGTTCGTTGTATCTAGTGTAGATATACATGTTTCTCTTGACACTATGGTTACACGGATTGGTATATCCGGATCTCGTCATAAGATGTTATTCCTTGGTATATGGTGTATATGGTGCAAGTATTGTTTCATTGGTTATCTTGTACATGTACAGACACCGATTTTCGGGAGGAGTCGCTCTCTTCTTGGGGAATCTAGTGCCATAGCATACCGTGGTTGGATCTATTATACCAGTCGGGGGTGGGGAGTATTAGTATAGATATGTGATCAAATCCCTATTGAATAAAGTACTGGTAAGCGAATAGTGTTGATCATGCACCGCACGTATGATTAGCCAGGCCGCATTGCATCTTGCCCAAGCCGATCACATGTTAAGCTAGTACTCACACACTTAGTCATTAGTATTATTGTTTCATTGGCATATTGTTCATTATTGTATTTCTTTCCAGTATTTTCTTATTGTTTATATATCTCTTGTATCTATTTTGTGCATCTTGTTTATCCACAGCTATTTACTGTTACATAGTTTTTATCATGGATTAGAATTGCTGTTAGAGATGTACTCTGCTCCTTTCCTGACTGGATATATTTTTCCAGATGACACTGAGGAGTATCCTACCTATTATGGACCCCAGGATATTGTGGGTTTAGATTCGGAGACCCTGGCTCAAGAGGGACTTATCCCAACTGAGACAGTTGACCCTGGAGTGTAGCTTTGTAGTATGATAGTATTCTTTTGTACTGGATTTGTCTCCAGCTTATTTTGTTGCTCTTCAGACTCATTGATGTATTATTTTAAACTCATGAGTTGATGACTATTCTATTCTTATCTGATTCGTGCTCATTTTTACCTTAGATCTGTGATTGAGTATATTATCATTATTGGTGGTTCATTATATTGTTAGATAGACTATCTAGACAGCGTTCTACCGCCGATGCTGCGGCGTAGGCTGGGCGTTGTTTTCGATAAGTACCCTTACACCGGGTGCGGGTCGTGACACCATCTATCAAGGATTAGAAGGAAGATATGGAGTGAGTTGTGTATGCTTTAATAATAGGGAGCCTCATATATTTTATGGTGTGTACAAGGCCAAATATTGCTCACTTAGTTGGTATGGTTAGTTTGTATCTTTCCAATCCAAAGAGAATACATTGTAGTACGTGCAGAAGCATAGAAAAATCTGAGTCCATGTGCCTAAAATCTATGCACCAAAAGCTTTGATTAAGTGAAGTCAGTTCGCATGTGCCTAGAGTGCTATGCGGTATGAAGCTCATGCGGCATTCAACCATAGACAACATTTTTTTGTCTATGTGACAAAGACAGTGACCATTGAAGCATGAGATAAAAATAACATATTTTAAACTATGCGACAAAGTTTTAGGCACATACGACATTCTGACATGACATTAAAAGATGTGTCATTTCATAATATGTGTAGGCGGCGGTTACACAAAACATGTCAGTGCATAGGTCAGCATAATAATTACAGTTGTACGGTGCCACGTATCTTCATGTGGCTGAGACTTTATGCGACAGTGTTCCCATGCGACAAGTACCTATAAGGTGAACCATTCTATGTGACAAGCCATGTCATGCGCCTACAACTCTTCCTTTTGATTGTACAATTAACAGTGACAGTTATGAAGATGAAGAGGCGGTTATGCGCATTAAATGCACTAATGGTGCATACGTTACAATGACTGGCTGTATTAATTGGGTTTCTTGAATCATTTATAATGCATGAAACGTGTCAAGTCGATCGGGTTATGCGCATGCGTTCAGATCTGTATTATGCACCACATTTATTGTAGAAACCTATGAAGTAAGCCAAACCTATGCGATAGAGTCAGAAAACCGTAACTTTTCATATTCAGGCGCATATAGCTGTTATAGTATAAATGGCTATAAATATCTAGGACATGTGCCAAACCATCAAAAGCTGAGTACTTTTGAGCCTATTTGATGCCATTTTTGTCAGTGTGCTGAGAATAAGTAAATTTCTAATCTTTGCCATAGGATACTCAACGGAGTAAATAAGCCATTTGCGACTTAACCTCCATCACTATAATTTCCAGATTCTTTTGTATTTAGAATTCTCAGGGCTAGGATTCTTATTGTATTTTTCTTTATTAATTTATAATAAAGTTCAAACAATATTTTTGTAATGGAAAGAAAAATGGTGACTCTACTGAGGACTACCTTCTCCACCGCCGAGAAAGTCGTAGCACAATCTGATGCCGCAAAGATTGGGACAACTCAAAAGATGTTGTTCGTACAATTCGACAAACAACCTTAGTAGAGATGCTCTCGGAGAATAGCTCAAAACTGTCACCTCGAACTACGAATCCAAAGAAATCTCATAAGACTTGGCTTCCTAAAGCCCGTGTCGTATACCCTATAAGTGTATCAGAAGATATGGCTGTAGAGAGGATTCTGTCAGCCACAAAGCTCAAAGATAGTAGGCTTCCAATAGTTGTTCCTGTAGTTGTGCAAAGCTATGGAATGGGGCATGCACCAAGGTAGAATGTGCCTACTCTTCAAGAAAGAATCCCATGTAAGAGAGAACTTGGCAAAAGTTCAGAAGCTGTTGGACGAGCGCTTTAGGGCTATGCGAGCCTACCAACTCGACAGTTGCACTCTAATCGCACTAAGAAGAATCAGAGTGCTTAGTGCTCAAGTCATGGCAAAGGAAAACACAACGATGCCAAGGACTAAGATACTAAGTCCTCTGATCGATCCATGCACACTCAGCAAAGTGTGCAAAAGAAGACTCAAGGGAAGAACAGTGCCGATTCCCTTCCTATGCGCATGAAGTGCATAATGCTTCTATGTGCCAATGATCATAAAGCTGGACCAAGTTCTCTAAAGCATGAGCATATGAGACAAAAGAAAAGTTGTTCAGTAGACTCTCTTATTCACAGAAGTCTATGCAGCAAGGCTCTTGAATAGGAACTGAACTAGATTCTCTTGACTATGCGCCGCAGGGTGCTATGTCACAAAAGCCCATGCCTACTTGACCCATGCGCGCTCAAGAAGGACATACGCAATTCTAAAAGTCTTTTATAAATGACCTATGTGGTAGGCTTGGCAGCGCAAGAAGTAGGTCAGAAAGCACCAACTTTTACAATAAACCAATGCCAGGACTCGGTCCATGCATATGCAAAGGGTTTAAAAGTGAAGTTTCCCTCTTCAGACTTGTGCGACGTGTTTTGTCACAAATGCAAGGCGAGGGAGATTACTGTTACACATGAAATGCCACCTCCAGGAAATCAGCGTGCTAACAAAATCATTAATTGCTGTTGTTCAAATATAGCAGAAACTTCAACCAGGTAGTCCATTTTTTATCGACTTTATTACGCTCCATCAACCCGATAGTGTCTTGGGAAACAAATGTCGAGCAAAAATGAAATAGAAGATGAGTTACCATTTGCCTCATGCTACTCATCTTGGAGGTCTCCTTCTTATAAACCCACTCAACAGAAGAAGAAGAAGAAGAAGATGAAGAAGAAGACGTCGAAAGGGGGTTCTTCCAACCCTTTAGTCAGTGCACCGAGAAGACAAACTAGAATTCCAATTACAGATCTACCATCCCAGAGAGCAAGGACCCTTACGAATAGTTATATGGATATCTCTACCGAAGGCGTATATCAGCACACCCGTCAAAGATCAAGATATTCATCTGAGGATCTTACATCACAGATAAGGGGTAGCAATCCTCCTGTGGTCCATATTAATCATGTCACGCCCCCATTCCCAAAATATGTGGGAACATGCCACATGGCAACGTCCAGCTACGCATACGATCATACTTGCCCGACTCGAATATGTATATGCCATCCTTATCAGATAATGTGTCCATAAATACATAAATAAAATCCATAACGCTAGCTATATACTGTGAACTAAGAATAAAATAAACTATGAAAGAGCATATAAGAAGGATCACTAGCGATACCTAAAATCCCGAAGAAGTCCCCAATCCTATGTCAGCACTCAACAATAACCTGGCAGGGAACCAATTCCTCAGTGATGTAATAAGATACAAAAAAATATATACCAAATGAATACAGTAAATAACAAGTGTGAAAGTAAACAGGAGGTCCAAGTGTCACTACTAAAGATCAACCGAAATATTATATAAGTGAAATTCAATTAAGGACAATATTAGTGCACATGAGCCGTGAAGGTACGGGAAATGCTAGTTATGTGCTTCGTAGAGGCACTAGCACTAGGCTAGAACACCCATGCGTAGCTAGTGAGCGGTATCAAGGATTTTGATGGCTATGTACACTTGTAAGATGCTAGCTATCATGTAAAGAATACATATACTACATATGAGCCACTAAAAGGGTCGATAAACTGCTCAGGCGCCTAGTTGTAACAACTCGCTCCGTATCAATATGGATAGCCGATTCAAACGACATACGTGTGATAACCCATCCTGCTTTGCTCAGTGAGAAGACTCGCTTGAGGCAATGGTTTCAAAACTAGCCCTTCAGGAGTTCAGACTAAGACTTTCAATGGTGCGCTCGGAGTATCGTCCGACCGATGCGAATTATCGCTAAGTTAGGTAGCTATAATGAACCTATGTTTTCTTAGCCTGTACACATAAAAAATGTACATGCTAGTCGCTAGGAGAATCACCTCTTGCATGCTAATAAAGAATACAATGCACCTAGCTAAGGGAATAATCACATCTTGTATTGCTTGTCTAGAACATGGAAAAGACGTAACTTAATTCGTGAAAGATTTTCTTATGCAGCGCTATACATGCCTCTATATGGTTTTAATCCTTGATGTAACCCTTTAGACTAGCGCTAGTGTAATGGCTTATGTTCTACTGTTTTAAAGCTTATCTACTTTACGTGCTAACTAGTACTCACTCGTCTATTTTCAATATTCGTCACATAGATTCATGCCATGAATCGATGCACTTTATACGATTATGGTTCACTCACCTGAGGCACAAAGACTATTAAAATAATTATTCCAAGCCATGTAATGAAAAACATGGAATGACTTCGGGACCTTTGGGTCACCAAGGTAATACCTGAACTAGGGAATAATATTATGTTAAGTAAAGAAGAACAAGAAAAGTTGTTCAGGGTGGCTTATAGCGGATAATGGCCTACCGTGTCTATAACCATCGCCGCTTATGAACAAGAACTTATAAGATTTAAACAAGTAAAGATAGTCGTGCTAATTGCCTAGCATAGGTAAGGCGGGATGGCGTATAGCGAGTAATGGCCTACATGTGCTGCAACCATCGTCATGTTACCAGTACAAGAGTAATAAACAAGAGACTTGCATGGTCACGGATAACTCGTGCATGAGGTATATGGATTCCTCGGACGATCGTCGGGGCACTGGGATCGTGTCGCCTAGGAGAAAGTACGGGGTATTACGTTCCTAAGGGTGGCTAAATGTAGATAGTCCGCTGGGGGCAACGTAATATCAGGTAAACAGGGCCTTGGTAGTTCACACCTACGTTTGGTTACCTGAGTCTACCCATAGGGTCCTTTATGGCTAAGCTAGTGACCTCATGTTCATATAGATCTAAATTTGGCTCGATTGTGACAATCCGCATACGGGTTATTGCATTGCAATGAAACAAGTAATCTGAATAGTATGAGCAACACATCTAAAAGGTCTAAATAAACACTTGAACCCAGCTTGAATCTAAGTATAACACACTTAAATAAATTGAGTATCATAAATCAAGTAATCTGAGTATATAGTTTACCTTAGTCAGGAATACGCTCGTAATGCTTTTGTTTGTCTATGAAATCTTTGATTTTATCATATATATTCGTGCTTGATTTAACTTAGTTTTAATTTTGGGCAGGAAAGGACGAATGGTAAATTGGTAAGTATCACCGTGTTTCTCTTATATCGTACGGCGCACTGTCATACGAGTTAGGCTTTATATCTTATGCCATAAAACTGATCCTAAGGCAGGACTAGAATAATTTAATTTAATAGATGGTGCATGTCATGCCCCAGTCCCAAAATATGTAGGACTAGGAATATGTAGCATGCCAGCCGTATGTATATGACACTCTAATATGTTGGAAAAATCATAAAACACACGTACGCAGTATATGAATAAATAATACACAAGTGGTATATATATTGTCAACATAGTCACAGGCATCTATATCTCATCCACAGATACAAGTAAAGGAATATCAAAATAAATAACTGAAAGTCTCAAGTATGAGTTATCAAAAGAAATAATAGTCAGGTGAAGACAAATCCACTACCAAACGACTAAATTAAAATTAAAATAATAGAAGAGAATGGAACCCTAATATAAAATAAATGTCAATAAAGAGAAAAAATAACTAACGATCCATCAACTATGAAGTAATCATGAGTACTAAAAGGGTAAGACCTCCTCAAAAGAGAAAGATTCGTCAGGTCCCGGTCCGTACTCTTGCGGATAATCCTTATCGTCTATACCTGAAAAGGGACCAGGTCCTTAGCGGGACGTAACAAGATACATAAAAGCATACCAATAAAGTACTGAAAGTAAACATCTAACATGGTCGCCTAACCAGTCTATGTGATATGCAGTTTAAGAACAACTTTCCTATGTATGGACTATCTGGCTAAAATAATAGGATGGGTATAGATCTCTCGGAGATCCAGGGACCTCAGGCATAACGTCTTTCGATCGTCATAGGACTATAGTAAATATAAGGGGTCATCATAAATCGCATCTCCAACGGAGCACACGGCCAAATAAGGAAAAGTGTAAAGGAGTCACATACACTTACTCATTGTTCTCCCCACCCAATGCTCTGTGGATGTTGTATCCATAACACGTTTTAGCTACTACGCCAACACGGAGTGCAAGTATCGGTGTCGTAACTTTGGTTCATAGCCTATCGTAACACAATAGCCCAACCCTACAACCAAACAAGGACAAGAATTGGGCCAACACACCATGATAGTCTATGTTCCTGGACGACTAATAACTGCTAAGTCTTCTAACATGCATTTTTATTAGCTGTTATATCCCATCCGTCACATGTCCTATAGGTACCGGTGGCCAGTCGAATACGCAAGTTCGTATCCTATATGAGGCTCACAACTCGTGTAAAAAGTGTCACGGCCAATGAAATATAATAATGCCTCAACTCATGGGGTGGTCTCGTAAAACTAGGTCAACATGCAAAATATAAATAAAAATAAAAGACAACGCCACCGTTGTTGCACCCAAGTCTTTCTTGGACGCGCAATTTTATATAGCAAATTAAATAAAAATAAATATGCAGCAAAGGAATGTAACTAAACAGTACAATGGCAAGGTATACTTGTCTGCCAAGCAAGCGGTATAGTGTAGACGTTTAGACGATGATCCCAAGGAACCTAAAAGTAGGGTCTCTTAATGAACATCTCCGAATTCTGAAATAAATATCACCAACGTGTCCGAAATCAGTGAAATAGTCATAAAATACTACCCTTTTGTCCAAATTGGACACAGGGGCAAAACAATAATTTTTGGCCAAAATGAGGTCCACTTGTGGCCTATTTTGTACTAAAATATGTGACAACGGTAATAGTCTCTAAATGAGACAAACTATAGGTTAAACAAATCCTATAAGTCGACACTAACTCAACGGTATATCCAATTTTGTATTCCGGTGAGTCGATCACAATTTTGCCCTTCGAGTCAATCGTAGGCCCACGAATAGGAGGCTCAGTCAACTATCTCAGAATTACATGAAACTTGGTTCACAGGACCAGTGTGAAATCACGAATCTAATGGCGCAAGTTTAGTTATGTTCCGACGAGCTTGCACAAACTAATGAAGAAATTTATAAAATATCGATACGGGAAAACTTTTACGGATACGGGTTGATTTCGACGCGCACACACGTCCGAATCAACATCCATGAAAGCCCACATGTCAGTAAATACCATACGCTCCTTTCGGTGCAATTGGTACGTGATGAGGTGGTCCCGTTTGGTGGGGCACACTCTGTATCGTAAAGTTTTTGGGTTTAAAAACATAATTTTTCGTGATCTTTAAACTATAATTTCTTACAGAATAATAGGAGTTAATTCGGACCAATTATATGGTGTTTATCCTGGTTATATGGTCTTCAAACTAGATAAATAAAACTATATTTGGTTTAATCTATCGAGAGAAAACATTATATCAAAACAGGGCTTTAAACTTAAAACTATTGTATTGAAATCATATAAATTGTAGTTTTTTGTGATGTTGGACTTGATTTAGCATGAGTTCTGGGCTATATAAATTAAAACTAATTGAAGGGTTTTAAAGGTATATAGGTTGTGAACATACCTAATTTATTGGATCTACAAACGATCGGGTGACGACGAAGAAATCATGCTACAAAGTTGGGGCCGAGACTGTCGGTGCACAGCGGACTCGGGTGCTCCGACAGCGTTCCGGTAGTTATCCGGCTGTTGTGAAGGTACAGACGGTACAGAGGGGTAGAGGAAGAGTCGACGAGGACTCTGGGTTGATGAACTCAACTTCTCGAGCAGTTCTCTAGGGTTTGGGAAGAGAGATCGGTCCCAAAATATCTATATATACCTACAGTTTTTATGATGATTCAAATCTGATTTCCTTATTGACTTAAACTATTCGGAAGAGAATTGGATAAGAATCCTATTGAGAAAGATTTTAGCAGAAACTGATTTAAATTGGATGTAAAAATCAAGTCGAAATCTCTGATTTATTTGGTTTTAAACAGAGGTTCAAGCCTTTGTGTAATAAGCTCGGGGGTGTTAGGGATGGTGGCTTGTTCGGGTCTCTTGGGAGTTATGCAGCTCGCGTGATTTTGGAGTTATTCAAAATCTCGCGAGATAATCACTATATATATATATATATATATATATATATATATATATATATATATATATATATATATATATATATATATATATAATTATTTTCATCTTTGCTTTTCTTTTCTTTTATATTAACATCCTTATTAATTATTATATTTACTATTATTTCTATAAAATATTTGTTTTACTTTATTTATTTATTATTATTATTAAATTATATATCATTATTATTAATAGTGTTTTTACAAAATACATCCTTATGATTAGTATCATTCATATTATTTCTATATATTTTATTACAATTTATTGGTACGTTGTCAATACGTATTATTATTTTTATTTTTAAATAAAAAAATCCTAAAAAATTAGGGGAGGTTACATTCTACCCAACTTATAAAAATTTTGTCCTCAAAATTAAAACTAACAAGTGATAGGGAACAAGAATATTATACGGTAGAAAGGAACAAAGTAAATCATAAATTGATCTTCGAATATATACGGAAAGCGGTTGCGCATGTCATCCTCGCGCTCCCTAGTGGACTCTTCTGACGAGTGATGTCTCCATGCCACGCGGACCATTGGAATAGACTGATTCCTCAATACCTTCTTTCGACGGTCAAGGTTCTCTACAGGCTGCTCTTGGTATGACAAGCTCGACCCAATAGTGATCTCGGAGTGATCGAGAATATGACTGTTATCTGCTACATATCGCCTTAGTTGCGGCACATGGAATAAATTATGCACTCCCTCAAGTAAAAGGTAATAGTGCCAGTCGATACGCAACTTCTTCAACTCGCTCTAACACGTCAAATGGTCCAATGTACCTTGGACCCAATTTGCCGCGTCCCCTAAAGTGAATAGTGCCTCTATTTGGCGATATCCTCAAGAAGATATGATCGCCTTCATTGAACTCCAAAGGACGGCGATAAATATCTGCCCACTGGTTTTGCCTGTCTTACACGGCTCGCAAGTGCCCCTGTATCCTCTTTACCTTCTCCAAAGTGTTGACAACCAACTCTAGCCCCAAGATCTGACGTTCTCCTATGTTGCTCCAACACACGAGTGACCTACACTTCCTTCCATACAAAGCTTCAAACGGAGCCATCTGTATGCTTGCTTAATAGCTATTGTTGTAGGAAAACTCCATAAGATGTAGGTAGTCCTCCCATGATCCTCCAAAATCCAAAATGTATGCCTGAAATATGTCCTCCAACGTCTGAATAGTACATTCTGATTCCCCGTCTGTCTGCGGATGATAGAACGTACTGAACTTTAGACGAGTCCTAAAACTCTTCTGCATGCTCCTCCAAAAGTGAGATATAAAATGCGAGTCCCTAACTGACACAATATTAACTAGAACACCGTGTAATCTCACGATCTACCTCATGTATAAGTCAGCCAAAGTTTTATAGACTGGCTAAATTGAAAAGGAAAGAAATGAGCAGACTTGGTAAGTCAATGCATAATCACCCAAACAGCATCTCTCCCACTTGGACTCTTCGGGAAGCCCATAACAAAGTCCATAGATATGCTCCCAGTTCCATTCAGGGATCGGAAGTGGTTGCAATAACCCTACTATCCTCTGGTGTTCATCCTTGACCTACTGACACACCAAATATTTGTCCACAAAGTGAGCTATCTCTCTTCATCCCATGCCATCAGAAGTGATGTCATAATTCACAGTACATCTTGGTACCTCCAGGATGAATAGAATATTTCAAACTATATGCCTCTGCTATCAGCTCCTATCGAAGCTCTCTATTGGGAACATAGAGGCGATCACCATATCTCAATGTTCCGTCATCATGAATACGCAATCCTATCTATTCACCAGACTCTGTCCTATCTCTCAACCTCTTGAACCTAGCATCCGTAGGCAAAGGTGCCCTGATCCTCTCTACTAGCGATGAATCCACTTACAAGTTGGCTAGTATTCCATCTGATCCAGATAATACAACCTCTATACCAGGCTCCTGCAAGTCCTTTAGTAATTCCCTCTACGTCATCAAGAATAATGCCATAGACTTGCGGCTTAACGCATATGCTACCATGTTAGCCTTGCCCGGGTGATAATGCAGCTCTATCTCGTAGTCCTTCATCAATTCAAGCTACCGTCGTTGCCTCATATTTAGCTCCTTCTGTGTGAAGACATACTTGAGGCTTTTGTGGTCGGTATAGATGTTCACTCATTCTCCATATAAGTAATGTCTCTATAGCTTCAGGGCAAAAATAATGGCTGAAAGATCTAAGTCATGAGTTGGATAATTTTTCTCATATACTCTCAATTGTCTAGATGCATACACAATCACCTTGCCATGCTATATCAATACGCATCCCAATCATTTCCCTGATGCTTCGATGTAAATCACGTAGCCTCCTGATCATGATAGAATAGTCAACACTGGTGTTGTGGTCAAACGCTTCTTCAATTCTTCAAAAGCGGCTTGACACTCATCCGTCCATATGAACTCTCGGTCCTTGCAAGTCAAATGAGTCATAGGCTTTGCTATCCTTGAGAAGTTTTTCATGAATCGTCAGTAATATCCGGCAAGTCCAAGGAAACTTCTCACCTCCGATGCTGATGTAGGGATGGGCCATGTCTCAACTGCCGAGATTTTCTCTGGATCTACTAAGATACCATCTCCAGTGATGACATGCCCAAGAAAAGAGACCTTATCCAAGAAGAACTCATATTTGCTGAGCTTCGCATACAACCTCTCTCTCCTCAAGGTCTCTAAGATAATCCACAAGTGCTTCTCATGATCCTCGTAGCTCTTCGAATAGACAAGGATGTCATCTATGAAGACTACCATGAACTGCAGATACTGATGGAAGACTCGATTTATCAAGTCCATAAAGATAGCTGGGGCATTGGTCAATCCGAATGGCAGGACCAGAAACTCGTAGTATCCGTATCTCATCCTGAATGCGGTCTTCGAAATGTCCTGCTTTTGCACTTTCACCTGGTGATATCTGATCTCAAGTCTATCTTCGAGAACACCTTGGCCCCACTAAGCTGATCAAATAAGTCATCAATGCACGACAGGGGGTACTTATTCTTCACAGTCACAATATTCAAGGCTCTGTAGTCAATGCACATGCACACTGACCTATTCTTCTTGGGTATAAACAATAATAGAGCTCCCCAGGGTAATGCACTCGATCGAATGAAGCCTTTTTCCTCTAACTCTTTCAAATGTGCCTGCAGCTCATCCATCTCCTTCTTTGCCAATCTATAAATATGCGACGCTATGGGTGCTACTCTTAGGGTCAACTCAATCAACAATTCTATATCTCTGTCTGGAGGTAGCCCTAGCAAATCTTCCAGAAAGACGTCTTAGAACTCTAAAATAACAGGGTGATAAATAACGTAGTCTAATGCCATCTGATCACCATCATGCATCTCAGTGGATCCTCACTAAACCTCGAGCTCTGGCTGGCCTGGTATTTTAAAGAGAATGCTTCCTCCATAGCTATCGAAGAAATTATGATACTTTCTTAGCCAGTCCATCCTAAGAACAACATCAAAGTTCGTTATGGAAAAAACTAAGAGTCGAGCCTTCATCTCTCTGCCACAAATCACTTCAGAAAAAGATCTACAAACACGACTAACAGGTACAACTCCCCCCCGGTGAGAATTCTAACACAACTAGGCAAGGGTGTAGTGGCAATATTGTGCTTGGCAACAAAATAAGAAGATATGAACGTGTGTGTGGCTCCCGTATCAAATAATATCACAGCAAGAAAAGTAGAAACAAGGGTAATACCTGATTTAACATCAATCTTCTGCTCTGTGTCATCCATCTCTATAGCAATAGCCTGTCCAAACCTCTAAGGAGGTCCTTGTGGCCTGGCCCTCGCAAACTGGTCCTCCTGCGTAGGTAGCGGTAGTCCTCGCTGAAACCCTCCGCCTGCTGGAGGTCGAGGTGCTCCCGCTCCTGGTGCTCCCAGCCTCGTCGTCTGCTGATCTAGTCGTGGGGCTGGAAGTGCTAGCCTCTGCATCGGCTGAGAAAATGCCAAGGTCTGTTGTACGGGGCAGTCCCTCACTAAATGTTATCCCGATCTGCACCTCAAATACTGGCACAACTGAAATTGGCAATCTCTCTGGATATGCCCTAACTTCCTACAGTAATGACAAAGGAGTATTTTCTAGACTGATAGGGTCCCGCTCTCTGCTGCTGATAGGCCCTCCTTGTTGCATCCTTGCTGAAATCTCTATTGCTTTTCTTTTCCCTTGCTGATAGCCTCCTAAATCCTAGTCTCTGCCAATAACTCGGCATAAGAGATCTGGGACTGTGAGATAGTATAGTGCTGAACCTCTTAAGTTAGTCTATGATGAAACCTCTTAGCTTTCTCTAAGTCATTGGGTATCATATTGGCGCCATATTTACTAAGGCGGTTGAACTCCAAATTGTACACATCGACTGTCTTGTTTCCTTGTTCTAGATGGAGGAACTGATCGTACAATACATCCTTAACAGTGGCCAAAAAATATATCCTCTCAAAATACTCCAAGAACTGCTCCCAAGTCTGTAGTGTACCCAATTAATGCTCCATCGATTCCTACCAGTGATGAGCGTTTCCTTCTAGATAGGTCCTCATACTTGTCATCCATAAGTCCGGAGGTAACTGAGATGCCTCTAATAGCTTCTTGGTGCTAGTTATCCATGTTGTGGTCTCCTTTGGGCTCTTATTGTGTCACGCCCCAGTCCCAAAATATTATGGAACTAGGCCACGTGGCATTGGCCAGCTGACACGTCGTCGAGGATATCCCAATTTAATGGATCCTGGCAAAGTGTGCTACGCTGTCCTAAATCTAACAAGTCTAATATATCAACAGGCACTGTCTTATCTCATCCATAAACAACAAGTAAAATACTGAAATAAAAGACTGGAATATAAGGACATAGTCGAATGACATAATACAACTGAAATATTCTGGTGGGAACAAACCCACTACAAAATGTACTAATAGTCTGAAATAAAGTAATGCTAAGAAGAGTGACTGGAACAACGGCTAGCTAGGTAAGGAGCTCCAGTCATAGGCGGAAGGCCTACCAATCTGATCAGGGGTACTCTGATGGAAGTACCTCCAGCTCCTCGTCAAGAGCAAACCTCACCTCCACACCTGGCCCGTAAACTGTGGGATAATAGGCCTCGTCCAGATCTGGAAGATAACCAGGTCCTCAGAGGAACGTAACAAGATACAATATGCATGCTAGATATAGTACTGAATAAAAGTAAAGAGGGGTGTGATAACCATCTAAGTGAATGCAATGTAAGGACAACCTCGGAACGTATAAGTAGGTGTAGGCATAACATCCAATGTCCTCTAGAGTGTGGTATCTGCAACGTCCATCATTCCGAAGAATGAGGTATCTATATATATATAACGTCCACACTCTAAGGGACGTGGTATCTGCAATGTATATACGTCCGTACACTCTGTAGAGCGCGGTGTCTGAATATAGGGAGTCACCGGGTCTATGGTTCCTCTGGATACCACAGAATCCGGTGGGGGTATCCCATACGTTTGTCAGTTGTCCTTCCCGCCCAATGTAGATACGCAAGTCGAATGCACGACTTGAGTGTACCGTATCTAGATGTCAACTCTCAATTAACTATATTATTCTAGAATACAAGCTAGTCCGTGATGCATGTCGTACGTACCGATAGCGAATCGGGTACGCGGACCCGCATCCCAATATGAGTGTACCATCACGATACGTGTATAGTGCCATGGTCAAGGAAGATATTAAAATATCCTCACTGTCGAAGGTGAGTCAGCTAGCAACTAGGACATGTACACTATTCATCGACGCAATGTCGACTGCACCCGAGTCAACCTCGGACGCGCACAGTTCATGTATAATTGAAATATTTAACATTTAAATTTAAAGCAGTAATCCAGCAAGTTATACTTGCCTGTCCCGGGTAGCTGCGAAATCCAAAGCCCTGCTCCTGATGCCTCGGTAGTAGTATCCAGTAATCCTATATAGGATGTAGTAATGACCAAATTAGTCGCTACAATAGCACGACTAATACACGCTGTTCGTATCTACAGCTGTCAAGGGTCGGGATTGTATATACATATAGTTATTATAAGTATATACATATACGTTAAATTATTTTTAATTATATTAAAATATAATATATTGTTCATTTGTATAAAAATAGTACTTAGGTATTAATTAGCAATAATACATATATTAAAATAGATAACATTCAAAAAGTCCTATATATATAACTATTTAGATACTAATTATGTACATAGATAAATATACACAACATTATTTATAAGTATTTAAATAGTAATTTTGTGCCTAAGTAAAAATATGCATAACATTATTTATATATATATTTAAATAATGTTTTATCCTTCCACAAATTAATAAATACAAGTATCTATATATATATATTTATTTATAGATATAACACCATATTTATGTATTAAGTATACAAGTAAATAATGTCATGTACATATATTTAATATATGTACATTCCCATACTAATATACTAATTATAAAGTATATCAAAATATATATATATACACCCATTTATATATATATTTATATACATACACATACATACTTATGTGTATACACAAATAGTAAATATAGTATTATTTATATTTATGCACAACATTATTAATTAGGTAATAATACATACATTATTTATATTTCAGAAATATACATTTATTTGTATATATATATATATATATATATATATATATATATATATATATATATATATATATATATATATATATATATATATATATATATATATATGTGTGTGTATATATACATATATACATATATACTTTAGGTATTTAATCATACCAAGTATTTATATATATACTATGTATACATTTATTTGTATATATATATATATATATATATATATATATATATATATATATATATATATATATATATATATATATATATATATATATATATATATATATATATATATATATATATATATATATAAGTGTGTGTGTGTATATATACATATATACATATATACTTTAGGTATTTAATCATACCAAGTATTTATATATATACTATGTATACATATACATTCATTAATTAATTATACATTTATATATATATATATATTATATACACATTATACTCAGAAAGTATTTACAGTATATATACATTTAAATACTATAAAATACAGAAAAGAATATATACATATTCAGAATACATAATATACGTATTTAAATACTGAAAATGAAAATACGAGATCCATACATATAAAAGCTTGCAACCTAAAATACATGCATAATTACTAATAATTATACATAAAATGTTGAACCTTACTTTAGCTCAGGTCGAGGGGGTCACGGTGGTGGACCGTCGCCGGCGGGGGTGGCCGGACGGCTCTCCGGCGAAGCTCGGGGTCGTCGGCACAGAACTGCGCGGTTCAGGGAGCGGTGGCGCTGCGGGGTCGATATCTCCTCGGGGTGGTAGCGGCGTCGGCTGAAACTTTACGGGGTGGAGGAGGACTGGCTGGGGGAGGGCTCGGAGGATTTTGGTGGCCGGAGGTGCGGTAGTGGCGGAGTTAAAGGCGATGGGGTGGTCGGCTGTGCACTCGGGGGAGGGAGCAGCCGGGTTGGGGATGTCTGTGGGGGGAGCTGCTCCGGCGTCGTGGTGGTGGTTGGCGGTGGTGGCAGGTGGGGAACGGTCCGACGAAGGTGTCGGGTGGCTATGTGGGTGGCCGGAGGCGGAGGTTGGCCGGTAGGAGTGGTCGGGTGGCTAGGGGTTGGGGTAGAGCTCGGTTAGGGAGTTTTGAGGAAATAGGGTTTTAGGAGTAGTTTCTAGGTTTGTGTACAATGTAAATGAGGTAAGTTGGTGTATAAGTAGGAGAGAGAGTGGGGGGGCTGCCTAGGGATTAGGGCCGGCTGGACCTATTTTCTTGGGGAGTGGGTTGTCCATCAAGATGAGTGGAGGGCTAGGAATGGGCCATTTCAAATGTAGGGCCAAGATGTGTCCTACATAAAGTAAGGTAAGTACATAGGAAAGGGGGGAAAATTGATGCATACGGTTAGTCATGACCCATGCTTCTCCATGATGGTTTGGGCCAATGAGAGGGGGACAACTCATTGCAATTTTGCAATTAGGCCCCTGAATAATTTGTTATTTGCACAAATTATGGAGTTGGGGATTTAATGTAACCAAACACCATGTTTGGTGTTCCTCATTGGACTAGGGTGGTGTATGGTGTTTTGTATGAGGCTTGTGGGTGTGGATGTGGGTTTGGGTTGGAGTTGGGCCTAATTTAATTGAGGTTGGGTAGCCACATTAATTAATTCATAATTAATGCACCGGTGTTTCTAATTTAAATTAATTAAAATCCTGGAGTCTAAATTTGGTTGGACAAGGGTCATTGGTGTAGTAGGCTCAGTGTACAATAATATCATGATCTGGGTTGGTCAAAACTGGTTGAGGTTGGGTCTCAATGTCAATTGGAACTGGCAGCGAACGTAATTACGCAACTTAATTAATTTGCGCACGGACGTTTGTAATGACTTTTGTGCGACTAAAGTTTGGCACGAAAATCAATGTCCGGGGTTTGTTCTAGGTTCAATATGATGGGTTTACATGTCTAGGTCAAATATGTGGAATTTGTTTTAGGGCAACAGCTAGGGTATTAACCCAAATAATCAAATCATTTCACAAGTATTTATAATACTAGATATTAATCATAATTAATTCAGGTTAACCCTAATCATGCTAATTAAATTAGTTAAACCTAATTTCTGGTCGAGGGGGTTTACAACATACCCTCCTTAGAGCATTTCATCCTCGAAATTAAAACAGACATATATCAAAAAATTATTGAATGAAATAAATACTATCACATACCTAGGCCTTCGAAGAGATGGGGAAAACGTTGCCGAATATCGTTCTCTCATTCCCAGGTTGATTCACCTGGTGCATGATGTCTCCATGCAACACGAACTAGAGGGATAGTCTGGCCTCGCAGTACCTTCTCGCTTCGGTCTAGGATCTCTACCGGCTTCTCTTGGTATGATAAGCTTGGACCAACGGTGATCTCCGAGTGGTCAAGCACATGACTCGGATCCGGTATGTACCTCCTCAGCTGAGATACATGGAAGACGTCGTGAACTCCTTCCAGTGTCTGTGGCAAGGCCAATCTGTAAGCAACTTCTCCGACGCGCTCTAGCACATCGAAGGGTCCGATGTACCTCGGACTCAGCTTCCCTCTGCCTCCAAATCTGATGGTTCCTCTGGTAGGTGAAATCTTCAGGAACACATGTTCTCCAACCTGGAACTCTAAGGGTCGTCGATGCGCATTAGCCCAATGCTTCTGCCTGTCTTGTGCTGCTCGTAGATGCCCCTGGATCTTCTTCAGCTTCTCCACTGTATGGACGATCAACTCTGGCACTAGAATCTGCCTCTCGCCTACGTCGCTCCAACATACTGGGGAATGACATTTCCTACCATACAATGCCTCATAGGGAGCCATCTGAATGCTCGCCTGATAGCTATTATTGTAGGAAAATTTGACCAAGTACAAATGGTCCTCCCAAGAACCGCTGAAGTCAAGCATACATGCCCTCAACATGTCCTCCAGCGTCTGAATAGTGTGCTCGGATTGTCCATCTGTCTGCGGGTGGTACGAAGTACTGAACTTAAGGCGGGTACCAAGACTCTCTTGCATACTCCTCCAAAAGTACGATGTAAACCTCGTATCCCGGTCAGACACGATACTGACTGGCACTCCATGCAAGCGTACAATCTCCCTCATGTACATGTCTGCCAAGACTTCCGTAGATTGCCCCACTCTGAGGGATAAAAAGTGGGCAGACTTGGTGAGTCTATCTACGATTACCCATACGGCATTTCGACCACTAGGACTCCTCGGGAAACCCGTGACGAAGTCCATAGTGATGTGCTCCCATTTCTACTCCGGTATCGGGAGCGGCTGAAGTAATCCGGCAGATCTCTGATGCTCAGCCTTGACTTGCTGACACACCAGACACTTAGCCACGAAGCGGGCTATCTCTCTCTTCATCCTGTGCCACCAGTAGTACTGCCTCAGGTCTCGGTACATCTTCGTGCCTCCTGGATGTATAGAATAGGTCAAACTGTGCGCCTCCGTCATCAGCTCCTGGCGTAGCTCTCCATTCGGAACATAGAGATGATCTCCATATCTCAAAGTCCCGTCCTCGTGTATACGCAGCCCCGTCTGTATTCCAGCCTCTGTCCTCTGTCGAAGCCTCTGAAATCTGGCGTCCGTCGGCAAGGCAGCCTTAATTCTCTCCACCAATGTCGATTGCACCTAGAAACTCGACATCTGGCCGTCTACTCCGGGCATAACGACTTTGATACCCAACTGTTCTAGATCTCTCAACAGATATTGTTGGGTAGTCAGGAAAAATGCTATGGGCTTCCTGCTTAAAGCATCGGCTACCACATTAGCCTTTCTCGGATGGTACTATAGCTCAATCTCAAAGTCTGCCATCACTTCGAGCCAACGTCTCTGCCTCTGGTTCAGGTCCTTCTGTGTGTAGACGTATTTAAGGCTCTTGTGATCGGTAAATATCTCCACGCGCTTTCCGTACAGGTAGTGCCTCCAAAGCTTCAAAGCAAAGATCACTGCGGCAAACTCCAAGTCATGGGTGGGATAGTTCTTCTCATGAGTCCTCAACTGCCTAGAGGCATAGGCCACAACCTTCCCATGCTGCATCAAAACGCATACTAATCCTTTCCCGGATGCATCGCTATAGATCACGAATCCTCTGGGTCCAGAAGGTATGGTCAAGATGGGTGTTGTAGTCAGACGCTTCTTCAGCTCGTCGAACGCCGTCTGACACTCCTTTGTCCAGGTGAACTCCTGATCCTTGCGGGTCAAGTGGGTCATCGGCTCTGCGATCCTTGCGAAGTTCTCTACGAACCTCCGGTAATATCCGACAAGTCCTAGGAAACTTCTCACCTCCGTGACGTTGGTAGGGGTCGGCCACGTCTCTACTGATAAAATCTTCGCGTAATCTACTGAAATGCCATCTCCCGAGATAACATGTCCAAGAAATGCGACACGATCTAGAAGAAACTCGCACTTGCTCAGCTTGGCATAAAGCCTCTCTCGTCTCAGCGTCTCTAGCACTAGCCTCAAGTGCTCCCCGTGCTCTTCGTGGCTCTTCGAATACACTAATATGTCGTCGATGAAGACTACCACGAACTGGTCCAGATACTCATGGAGGACTCGGTTCATCAGGTTCATAAACACAGCAGGCGTATTTGTCAATCCAAAAGGCATCACTAAGAACTCATAGTGACCATAACGAGTCCTAAATGCTGTCTTTGGAATGTCCTTCCTTCGTACCTTCACCTAATGGTAGCCCGATCTCAAGTCGATCTTCGTGAACACCACTGCTCCTGTCAGCTGGTCGAACAGATCGTCGATTCGCGGTAGAGGGTACTTGTTCTTGATAGTCAGAGCATTAAGGGCTCTGTAATCAATGCACATCCGGAACGTCCCGTTCTTCTTCGGTACAAACAACACTGGTGCTCCTTAGGGTGATGCACTTGGACGAACGAATCCCTTGATCTACAACTCCTCTAGCTGTAGCTTCAGCTCGTCAAGCTCCTTCTTCGCCAACCGGTACACATTTGATGATACTGGTGCTGCTCCAGGTACTAGCTCAATGGTGAACTCCACCTCTCTATCAGGCGGTAGGCCTGGCAACTCCTCCGGGAAAACATCCTCGAACTCTGCAACGATTTCTCGGGGTGCCGTCTCCATCGCCATGTAAGCTCCAGCTGCATGTCCTACTCCTCGCTCGATGGTGCCTCGCATGAATTCGAACTCCGGTTGTCCTGGCAGTCTAAAAGTAACGCTACCCTTCCGGCAATCCAGTACGGCATTGTATTGGCTTAACCAGTCCATGCCCAGAATAACGTTGAAAGCTGGCATTGGGAGTACCAACAATCGCGCTCTCATCTCGCTACCACAAACTACTACCGAGCATGTTCTAATGGTGCTGGTAACTGGTACGATGCCTCCTCCAGAAAGTATTCTCCAACTCTTAGGTAAGGGGGAGGTTGCTACTCTATGCATTGCTACGAATCTACCAGATATAAATGACAGTATAGCTCTAGAATCAAACAGTGCAGTTGCAGATAATGATGCAACTAAAATTGTACCTGCGATAGCCGCTCCTTCTGGTTCCTCCTCAATAGATGCTAAAGCAAAGGCTTGCCCGCGCCTCTGCCCTCCTGCCTGCTGGCGGGCCTGGTGGAAGTGTGCCTCCTGTGGAACCAAGGGTGGTCCTCTTTGCTGTCCTCCGGTAGCTGGTGGACTCTGGCCTCCTGCTGGGGGTAGTGTCCTCAGTGGTGCTGCTGGTGGCCTCTGTCTAGTCTGGGATGTTGCGTCTCTGTGCTGGGGGCAGTCTCTAGCAAGGTGCTGGCTGGCTCCACAAACCATGCAGAGCCCGAGCTTCTTTCGGCAGTCTATGATGACGTGTCCCCTCTTGTCACAGAAGTGACAGGTCGGAAGCTCCTTTTGCTGGTACGGCGCTGTCCTCTGCTGCGTCAGCGCTCCTGGACGGTGGATCGGTCCTCCTGCTCCTTGCTGGGTCCTGGCTGGTACGTTCACGCTGGAACGTCTCGCTCCTCCTCCTCCTATAGCCTCCTGGATCCTCGCCTCTGATAGGACCTCTTCATAAGAGATCCTCGCCTGGGTAGTAGTGTACCTCTGCAGCTCTTGAGAGAGGCCATGGTGGAATCTCCTAGCTTTCTCCAGGTCATTGGGGATCAGGGATGCTCCAAATTGGCTGAGTCTGCTGAACTCTCCGTCGTAGGCGTCCACAGTCAGGTTCCCTTGCTCCAGGTGCAGGAATTGAGAGTACAGGCCGTTCCTCACCGTAGCTGGGAAATACTTCGTGTTGAAGTGCTCTAGAAATTCCTCCCAAGTCTTTTGTCGGCCAATTCTGCGCTCTATAGAGTCCCACCAGTGATGGGCGTTGCCTGTGAGTTGGGCCCTCACCGCGATTATCCAGAGATCGGGGTGTAGCTGCGAACCCTCTAACAGCATCTCAGTGTTGGAGACCCAATCTGAGATCTCCTCTGCCGTCTCCTTGCCCGAGAAGGTATCCGGGCCCATCGTTCTGAAGCCTCGTACAGTGCCTGCTCGCTGGGCAGGTGCAAGTGCTGGTGCTGGTGCTGGTGCTTGGGCAGGTGCCCTCTCCAGTACTGCCATCAGACCCTGTCTCAGAGTCTCCGTCTGCTGCCACTGGGCCTGCATCATCTGGGGCTGTCCTTCCGCTGGTGGCATCTGAGGTGGAAACGGTGGAGGTGGTGGAAGAGGTACCTCCGGCTGTCTCCTTGGTGTCTCCTCGGGTGCCGGCCTCTCGTACTGCGGCATCGGTGTCGCCCTCGAGGTCTGCCTCTCGAAGTACTGCCTCGGAATCGTCTGCGATGCCTGGCCCTCTGGCTGCTTCGTCTCCTCGTCGGGAGAGACCTGATGCCAGTGCATCCTCGGGGCCTGAGGGATCACCTGTGCCTCTGGCTGAGGCTGCTCTCTGGGTGGTCCCTGAGTCGTATCCTCCCTCGGTGCGGCAGGTGGTACTATGGCACCGAGTATCTCACGTCGGCTCCGAAGGTTCATCTCGCTGTAAGAGATAGAACTTCATTAGAAAGAGTACGGAATAAATCAAACAGGATGCAAATATATTACAGTTCGGAAGAGGTTCAAAGGAGTGATCAAGTGGATGAAACCTAGTAATTTCTATCCTATTGCAGGCTCGCTGGGCACATTTCCATACCACAAGCGATAGATGTTTGGTGTTTCAGACCTGCATGGGCCACCACTAAAACTATGTCATGCCGCAGTCCCAAAATATTATGGAACTAGGCCACGTGGCATTGGCCAGCTAACACGTCTTCGAGGATATCCTAATTTAATGGATCCTCGCAAAGTGTGCTACGCTGTCCTAAATCTAACAAGTCTAATATATCAACAGGCAGTATCTAATCTCATCCACAAACAACAAGTAAAATACTGAAATAAAAGACTGGAATATAAGGACATAGTCGAATGACATAATACAACTGAAATATGTCTGGTGGGAACAAACCCACTACAAAATGTACTAATAGTCTGAAATAAAGTACTGATAAGAAGAGTGACTGGAACAACGGCTAGCTAGGTAAGGATCTCCATTCATAGGCGGAAGGCCTACCAATCTGATCAGGGGTACTCTGATGGAAGTACCTCCAGCTCCTCGTCAAGAGCAAACCTCGCCTCCACACCTGGCCCGTAAACTGTGGGATAATAGGCCTCGTCCAGATCTGGAAGATAACCAGGTCCTCAGAGGGACGTAATAAGATACAATATGCATGCTAGATCTAGTACTGAATAAAAGTAAAGAGGGGTATGCTAACCATCTAAGTGAATGCAATGTAAGGACAACCTCGGAACGTATAAGTAGGTGTAGGCATAACATCCAATGTCCTCTAGAGTGTGGTATCTGCAACGTCCATCATTCCGAAGAATGAGGTATCTGTATATATATAACATCCACACTCTAAGGGACGTGGTAACTGCAATGTATGTACGTCCGTACACTCTGTAGAGCGCGGTATCTGAATATAGGGAGTCACCGGGTCTATGGTTCCTTTGGATACCACGAAATCCGGTGGGGGTATCCCATACGTTTGTCAGTTGTCCTTCCCGCCCAATGTAGATACGCAAGTCGAATACACGACTTGAGTGTACCGTATCTAGATGTCAAGTCTCAATTAACTATATTATTCTAGAATACAAGCTAGTCCGTGATGCATGTCGTACGTACCGATAGCGAATCGGGTACGTAGACCCGCATCCCAATATGAGTGTACCATCACGATACGTGTATAGTGCCATGGTCAAGGAAGATATCAAAATATCCTCACAGTCGAAGGTGAGTCAGCTAGCAACTAGGACATGTACACTATTCATCGACGCAATGTCGACTGCACCTGAGTCAACCTCGGACGCGCACAGTTCATGTATAATTGAAATATTTAACATTTAAATTTAAAGCAGTAATCCAGCAAGATATACTTGCCTGTCCCGGATAGCTGCGAAATCCAAAGCCCTGCTGCTGATGCCTCGGCAGTAGTGTCCAGCAATCCTGTATAGGATATAGTAATAACCAAATTAGTTGCTACAATAGCACGACTAATACACGTTGTTCGTATCTACAACTGTCAAGGGTCGAGACTGTATATACATATAGTTATTATAAGTATATACATATACGTTAAATCATTTTTAATTATATTAAAATATAATATATTGTTCATTTGTATAAAAATAGTACTTAGGTATTAATTAGCAATAATACATATATTAAAATAGATAACATTCAAAAAGTCCTATATATATAACTATTTAGATACTAATTATGTACATAGATAAATATACATAACATTATTTATAAGTATTTAAATAGTAATTTTGTGCCTAAGTAAAAATATGCATAACATTATTTATATATATATATTTAAATAATGTTTTATCCTTCCACAAATTAATAAATACAAGTATCTATATATATATTTATTTATAGATATAACACCATATTTATGTATTAAGTATACAAGTAAATAATGTCATGTACATATATTTAATATATGTACATTCCCATACTAATATACTAATTATAAAGTATATCAAAATATATATATACACCCATTTATATATATATTTATATACATACACAAACATACTTATGTGTATACACAAATAGTAAATATAGTATTATTTATATTTATGCAAAACATTATTAATTAGGTAATAATACATACATTATTTATATTTCAGAAATATAAATTTATTTGTATATATATATAAATATATGTGTATATATACATATATACATATATACTTTAGGTATTTAATCATACCAAGTATTTATATATATACTATGTATACATATACATTCATTAATTAATTATGCATTTATATATATATATATATATATATATATTATATACACATTATACTAGGAAAGTATTTACAGTATATATACATTTAAATACTATAAAATACAGAAAATAATATATACATATTCAGAATACATAATATACGTATTTAAATACTGAAAATACGAGATCCATACATATAAAAGCTTGCAACGTAAAATACATGCATAATTACTAATAATTATACATAAAATGTTGAACCTTACTGTAGCTCAGGTCGAGGGGGTCACGGTGGTGGACCGTCGCCGGCGGGGGTGGCCGGACGGCTCTCCGGCGAAGCTCGGGGTCGTCGGCACAGAACTGCGCGGTTCAGGGAGCGGTGGCGCTGCGGGGTCGATATCTCCTCGGGGTGGTGGCGGCGTCGGCTAAAACTTTACGGGGTGGAGGAGGACTGGCTGGGGGAGGGCTCGACGGATTTTGGTGGCCGGAGGTGCGGTGGTGGCGGAGTTATAGGCGATGGGGTGGTCGGCTGTGCACTCGGGGGAGGGAGCAGCCGGGTTGGGGATGTCGGTGGGGGGAGCTGCTCCAGCGTCGTGGTGGTGGTTGGCAGTGGTGGCAGGTGGGGAACGGTCCGGCGAAGGTGTCGGGTGGCTATGGGGGTGGCCGGAGGCGGAGGTTGGCCGGTAGGAGTGGTCGGGGGGCTAGGGGTTGGGGTAGAGCTCGGTTAGGGAGTTTTGAGGAAATAGGGTTTTAGGAGTAGTTTCTAGGTTTGTGTGCAATGCAAATGAGGTAAGTTGGTATATAAGTAGGAGAGAGAGTGGGGGGGGCTGCCTAGGGATTAGGGCCGGCTGGACCTATTTTCTTGGGGAGTGGGGTTGTCCATCAAGATGAGTGGAGGGCTAGGAATGGGCCATTTCAAATGTAGTGCCAAGATGTGCCCTACATAAAGTAAGGTAAGTACAAAGGAAAGGGGGGGAAAATTGATGCATACAGTTAGTCATGACCCATGCTTCTCCATGATGGTTTGGGCCAATGAGAGGGGGACACCTCATTGCAATTTTGCAATAAGGCCCCTGAACAATTTGGTATTTGCATAAATTGTGGAGTTGGGGATTTAATGTAACCAAACACCATGTTTGGTGTTCCTCATTGGACTAGGGTGGTGTATGGTGTTTTGTATGAAGCTTGTGGGTGTGGATGTGGGTTTGGGTTGGAGTTGGGCCTAATTTAATTGAGGTTTGGTAACCATATTAATTAATTCGTAATTAATGCACCGGTGTTTCTAATTTAAATTAATTCAAATCCGGGAATCTAAATTTGGTTGGACAAGGGTCATTGGTGTAGTAGGCTCAGTGTACAATAATATCGTGATCTGGGTTGGTCAAAACTGGTTGAGGTTGGGTCTCAATGTCAATTGGAACTGGCAGCGAACGTAATTACGCAACTTAATTAATTTGCGCACGGACGTTTGTAACGACTTTTGTGCGACTAAAGTTTGGCACGAAAATCAATATCCGGGGTTTGTTCTAGGTTCAATATGATGGGTTTACAGGTCTAGGTCAAATATGTGGAATTTGTTTTAGGGCAACAGCTAGGGTATTAACCCAAATAATCAAATCATTTCACAGGTATTTATAATACTAGATATTAATCATAATTAATTCAGGTTAACCCTAATCATGCTAATTAAATTAGTTAACCCTAATTTCTGGTCGAGGGGGTTTACATATTGCCTTTATATGGTTTGGGTTCATCTGTAAAAAATCCTTTACTGAACCAACATGGCTTGTGGCACCGAAACTAGTGACTGAGCTGGCGCAGGTGCTGGTGCAGCCATTCTTTTAAGTGCTTCCAGAAATCCATGTCTCATCTCGGTGGCTTCCCGCCTTTGCTCTGCCTTTGCTGCCTATGCTCGGCAGCCATTACGGCTGCCTACTCCCTATGTTCCTACATCATCATCTGAAAGAATTAGAACAGGTCCGTTTGGCCGTCCTGGGGTGCTGGTGGAGCTGGGAGGGCTCCAATAGGTACTACTGGCAGAACTGGTGGAACCGAATTATTAGTCTATCCATCCGGTCCTAGAAGTTGAGGAATCGTTGAGGCCTTTCCTGGTGATTAGCCGTTGACCCCTGGAGACGTGTTGCCCTAGGTGGTGGCACGTTTGCTACGCAAATTTATCTCTCTACAAGAGACAGTCGCAAGATTTGAAAGAGTAAATGAACCAAGCAGGATGCAAGCATTTAAATAGGACAGTTGGAAGAAAGGTGAGTTATAGTCAAGTGTGGATGAGATCCTATTTTTTAATCTTATTTGCTGGCTTACTCGGTACAGTAACATAACTGAGAATACATAGCATGTCAGCCGTACGTATATGACACTCCAATATGTTAGAAAAATCATAACACACACGTACTCAGTATATGAATAAATAATACACAAGTGGTACATATATTGTCAACATAGTCACAGGCATATAAATCTCATCCACAGACACAAGTAAAGGAATATCAAAATAAAGAACTGTAAGTATCAAGTACGAGGTATCAAAAGAAATAATAGTTGGGTGGAGACAAATTCACTACCAAACGACTAAATCAAAATTAAAATGATACATGAGAATGGAACCCTAATAAAAAAATAAATGTCAATAAAGATAATAACAACTAACGATCCATCAGCTATGAAGTAATCATGAGTACTCAGAGGGTAAGACCTCCTTAACAGAGAATGATACGTCAGGTCTTGGTCCGTACTCCTGCGGATAATAATGATTGTCTATACCTGGAAAGGGACCAGGTCCTCAGAGGGACGTAACAAGAAACATAAAAGTATGCCAATAAAGTACTGAAAGTAAACATCCAACGTGGTTGCCTAACCAATCAACGTGATATGCAGTTTAAGAATAGCTTTCCCACGTATGGACTATCTGGCTAAAATAATGGGATGGGTATAGATCTCTCGGAGATCCAGGGACCTCGGGCATAACGTCTTTCGATCGTCATAGGACTGCAGTATATATAAGGGGTCATCACGACTCACGTCTCTAGCGGAGCTCACGACCGAATAAGGGAAAGTATAAAGGAGTCAGATATGCTTACTCATTGTTCTCCCCACCCAATATTATATGCATGTTGTATCCACAACACATTTTAGCTACTACGCCGAGACGGAGTGCAAGTATCGGCATCGTAACTTTGGTTCATAGCCTATCGCAGCACAATAGCCCAACCCTTTAACCAAACAAGGACAAGAATTGGGCCACTACACCACGATAGTCTATGTTACTGGACTACTAATAACTGCTAAGTCTTCTAACATGCATCTCTATTAGCAGTTATATCATATCCGTCGTAAGTCCCAAACATACCGGTGGCCAACCAAATACACAAGTCTGTGTCCTACATGAGACTCACAACTCGTGTAAAAAGTGTCTCGGCCAATGAAACATAATAATACCTCAACTCATGGGGTGGTCTAGTAAAACTAGGTCAACATGCATGATATAAATAAAAATAAAAGACGACATCACCGTCTTTACACCCAAGTCTTTCTTGAACACGCAGTTTAATATAGAAAAATAAATAAAAATGAACAACAAAAAATTAATATGCAGCAAAGGAATGTAACTAAACAATAATATGGCAAGGTATACTTGCCTAGCAAGCAAGCGAGGTAGTGTAGACGTCTAGACGATGATCCCAAGGAACCGAAAAGTAGGGTCTCTGAATGAACGTCTCCGAATTCTGAAATAAACATCACCAACGTGTCCGAAATCAGCAAAATAGTCAGAAAATACTACCCTTTCGTCCAAATTAGAAATATGGGCAAAACGGTAATTTTTGGCCAAAGCGGGGTCTACATGTTGCCCACTTTGTACCAAAATACGTAACAGGAGTAACAGTCTCTAAATGGAAGAAATTATAGGTCAAACAAATCTTATAAATTGATACTAACTCAACGGTATGTCAAATTTTGGATTCTGGTGAGTCGATCACAATTTCGCCCGTTGAGTCAACCGT
Organism: Iris macrosiphon; assembly: GCA_036927795.1. Lineage (NCBI taxonomy): Eukaryota > Viridiplantae > Streptophyta > Magnoliopsida > Asparagales > Iridaceae > Iris > Iris macrosiphon. The sequence continues at coordinate 111,877,378 of JAYESA010000008.1, read as the reverse complement.
GGGGCCCGCGAATAGACGGCTCAGTCAACTATCTCAAAATTGCGTCAAACTTGGGTTACAGGACCAACGTAATATCATGAATCCAATGGCATATTTTTTATTGCATTCCGACGAGCGTGCATATACTAATGGGAAATTTTGCAAAACATCGATACGGGAAAACTTTTACGGATACAGGTTGATTCTAACGTACACACACGTCCGAATCAACTTTTGCGAAATCCCACACGTCAGGAAATACCATATACTTCTTTCGATATAATTGGTACATGACGAGGTGGTCCCGTTTGGAGGGTTGCACTCTGTATTATAAAGTTTTTGGGTTTAAAATATGGTTTTTCATGATCTTTAAACTAGAATTTCTCACAGAATAATAGGAATTAATTTGGACTAATTATATGGTGTTTATCCTGGTTATATGGTCTTCAAAGTAGAGAAATAAAAACTATATTTTGTTGAATCTATCGAGATAAAACTATATCTCAAATAGGGCTTTAAACTTAAAACTATTATATTGAAATCATATATACTGTGGTTTTTTCTGATGTTGGACTTGATTTATCATGAGTTCTAGGCTATATAAATTAAAACTAATTGAAGGGTTTTAAAGGTGTATAGGTTGTGATCATTGTAACGACCTACTTTATTCAAGCGGATAGCCAATTCAAACGGCGCAAGTGCAACGACCCGACCCGCTTTGCTTAGTGAGAAGACTCGTTTAAGGCAAAGGATTCTAGACTTGGCCCTTCAGGAGTTCAGACTTAGACTTTTAAAGGCTCGTTCGGGGTATCACCCGACCGAGGTGAATCATCGCTAAGGTGGGTGGCTACGATGAACTTATCTTTGCTTATCCAGCACACTTAAAATATGGACGATACATGCTACTCGTTAGGTAAATCACTCCTTGCATGCTAATAAAGAATACAAAGCACTTAGCTAAGGGAATAATCATATCTTTTATTGTTTGTATTAGAACATAGAAATAAAATTTGGCTTATAGTTGGACCCTCGTATGCTACCTTTGCTTCGTACAAGTAGACCCCACTATGCCTCGAGTAGATCATTATGTACTCTTCGTAGTGCACTGATTCACTTGTTTACACTGCACGTCTTATGGATTATGTCTCTCGATATGCCCTTGTACCATTTTACTCCTCGTACTACCCCTTAGACCTGTGCTAAATGTAAAGGCTTGCTTGCTTACATTGTAGCTTGTACCCGTTGCCTCGTTTCAATGCTTGCCATATAAATTTATGCCACAATCAAGTAACAATATCGGTATCGTGCATTCATCTAGTTAGCCGAAAGACAGGGTACGGAAGAACCTCGTTCGGTGCGGAGACCCCTTCGTGCATGCTAAGACGTAGAGTTCACTTTGGAGCCTTAGAACGTTGCGTCTGGAACTGAAACACATATATAAGACATAATATTGGAACATCGCCTATGTATCATTCCATACTTGTAGCCACTTGGCACACTTTTATTATTTCAAGAGAGAGAGGGCTTGAGCAACTTATAATCTTGACCTAGCGCTGCGTGTAATACTTCTGCAATATCAAAAAAGTGCTTGTTTTATTTCCATACTGTGACGATCCGCACCCGAAAATCGGGCATGAGCCGTGGGTACGTCCAGCCTACGCCGCAGAATCGGCGGTAGAACGCTGTAAAGGTCCGTTCTAGTTCAACCAACTATCTAGATAACTCACAAAAAAATTGACCATGACCTCTCCAAAAGGAGGGCATCCACGCAATATATATATCAATAATCCTCTCCAAAAGGAGGGCAACCACGCAATATATATATGAACTCTCAATCACAAAATCTAGGGGAAGAATACAAGCACGATATGATATAAACAAAGAAACAGAACCAAAGAGAGCCAGACAATATCCAAAATATACAGTCCAAGGCCAAATAGCTATAACATCTCACAGCATCAAAAGAATAGGTACAATCATCCAAAAAAACTACTAGGAACAACCCAGGAAACCCACCTAGCTAACTAGGGCGCTATAGGCGTCTCCTCGGCGCACTCCTCCTATATCTCGGGGTCACAACCCTCGTCAACACCTGGCCCGTAGAACGTCGGGCAATAGTCCTCAGGATCCTCTAGAAAAAAATATGTCCAGTCAGGACTGGAGCAAAGTACATAACTCTGAAAGCAACTCCAAATACATGGTAATGTGTATATGACGAGCAATAGAAAAGTATACAAGATGCACAGGAAATAAATATATGCTGGAGCACAATAAGTAGCTGCAATGTAAACTGGAGAACAATACAAGTAGTGGAAAAGTAACTGCAGGTGAGAAACATGAATACTAGCTAAGTGCCTTGAGCACAAGTTCGTTATGTGATCGGCTTAGGTTGCACATAAAAAATACTACGATAACTCCGTTATGCGTGAGTTACATAACCGACATACACATGAATATTGTTTGGCTTTGATCACATAACCTACTCCTACTCCCCTCCCCCACTAATACCATTGGATCCAACCACAACACGCTATGTACATGATAATAGCTCGTGCATACGAAGGCGAGAGCACAAGAAGCACATGATAGCACATGAGAATCAATACCCGAAGCACATGATGAAATACACGTGATAGAGTACCCGCTGAACACGGTAAGGGGGATAGCATCTCATGACGGGATCCACTAGTACCAGCTCGTGTAACAATGTGTCAGAATCAAGTATCACAGTTCTAGAACAGGTGATATAAACGCTATCATGAAATGGAAACTATCAGAGGTAGGTACTCGCTTGATGTCCTGAGCAACTGGTGAGGATCGAGATCCGGACCGGTATCGCAAGGACCTATTAAGAAAAGCAAGGATTAAACAGGGTTCTAAGCATTTAAACTGATATAAAATAATTAAAAACCGGCTTCTAGGGCTATTCTAGGTCGAACGGGTCAAACCGGTGAAATTTGGGTCAAAAAGTTAACCCAGGGTCCAAAAAGTCAACTCTAGGTCAAAACTAGGTCAAATATTGACTTTTACGGTCAACGAGGACAATTATGGTCAAAGGTAGGTCAAACTAGGGTGCCCCTGAAATTCTAGGTCAAACCGAGCTCATTAAGCTACTAAACCCACAAACTCGCCTAATCGAGATACCGGGATACCCTCGGTATCCGATACCTCGTCCTAGGCCACGCACCCCGCCTAAACCTGCTAAAACCTATGCTAGCACGCGTAAATATATACATAGACATATAAAAATTACTCCAATACATTTCCTAGGCTAATGCTCAAATACCCCGCTCGAAACTCATTACCTTGGATATCTCAAGGTATTGAGATACCTCGGTATCTCAAGGTATTGAGATACCGCTCTCAAACCCCTCTAACTAGCTATCTAACTAATATTTATATACCTAGTTATTAATCTAGGCTAGGAAATATATATATCTACCATATATTTATATATCTAATTATCTATATACCTATATATATAGATATCCACACACATATACATATACCCCTATACCTTACCTATACACATATATATATTACTAACTATAATATATATCTAGCTCTAGGTATATATATATATATATATATATATATATATATATATATATATATATATATATATATATATATATGCATATAGATATAGGTATATACCATATATCTACCTATCTATCTATCCATAGATATATCTATCTATCTATGTATCTACTTATCTATCTATAATACTATCTATCTATCTATTTTAGTAACTATCTACCTATCTAATTATCTATATATCTATCTAACTATCTAATCTATCTTATCTATCTAACTAGTTAACTAGATCTAGTTACCTATCAAACTACTAATCTATCTATCTATTAAACCATAAATCTCCCTCTACTACCTAGCTACCTTGCTCCCCGCTGCGTACACTAGCTGCTGCTGCTTCCTGGCTTGCTATTGCTGCTGCTGGTGCTTCACATTGCTGCTGCTGCTGCTCTTTATACTGCTACTGCTGCAGCTCTTCCTGCTGCTGCTGTGCTGCTGCTGCAGCAGCTGTGTGCAAGCTGCACACAGCGCGCTGCTGTTTGTGGTGTTAAACGAAAGGAATGAAATTGTATTTCAATGACGGGGTTTATGCGAAACCCGCGCCCTTCTGTTTACAAACAAACTTGTACAATGTAATCCTATACGAGGATGTGGGAGTACAATTTATTTAATCTGGATATAAATTGCTATAGGTGTCTGATCTGCGGTCGATCACTTTAGCCCTTGGACCACACGATGTTGAAGAAGTGCCGTGGAAGACAGGTAGCAGCTTCGAAGGTTGCAGAAGAGGTTGGACGCACGAGGCCAAGGTCGTCGATCCCTGCTCTTTGCCTGCTCTCCGGGCTCTCTCCCTCTCTCTCTCTCCCTCTCTCTTTCTCTCTCTCTCTCTCCTTGGACGATAATTCTCTCCTGGATGATAATTCTTTTTCTCCTGGATGATAATTTTTTTTTGCCCTTTCTTCCCATTGATAGGGGTCTCTATTTATAGAGTTTTGGTGACAGTGACCACTCCGTCGGTGTAAAAACCGAGGAGTGGGAAGTACAACACCCTTTTACACAACGGTTAAAGTAACCAATGCCTGCGTATGGATGATCTTTTGAATGAGCGTATGACGCGGGTCCAACTAAGGGAACACAACGCGTACTATTGCTACGAAGATCATGGCGTAAGAGCCACGCAGGTAGGTATCCCGTGTATAGAAACGGTTGGCGTAGAAGCCAAATGACTGTCACCCTGGCACAGAGGCCAGATAGGCATAGAAGCCGAATAGGCGTAGGAGCCGGATAGGCGTAGAAGCCGGATAGGCGTTGAAGCCGGGTAGGCGTAGGAGCCGGAGAGGCGTTGAAAGCCGGATAGGCGTAGGAGCCGGAGAGGCGTTGAAAGCCGAATAGACGTTGAAGCCGGAGAGGCGTTGAAGCCGGAGAGGCGTTTGAGAGCCGAAGAGGCGTTGAGAGCCGAAGAGGCGTTGAGAGCCGAAGGGGCGCAGGTCTTGAATGGGCGTAGAAGCCGCTGCGTACCGTGCCCGAGTGCTGACGTGGACGTCTTAGCCGGAATCACGGCTTTCGAAGATGTAATCAAATCTTCTACAGAGATTTGCCATCATCCTGTGCATTAAATGCGAAGACGTGTTTCGAAGGTCTGCAGCCCTTCTGTGCATCCGTTGCAGAGACGTGCCTTGACTGAACCTGTCACCGCTCCGTGCAATTAGACGTAGAGACGTGCCTCGAGCCCCGTACGATGTGCAGCTTTTGACGTGGCAGGCGGTTTGTCTACTGCGGAGCGTAAACCGGCTTATGCCTGCCTGTGTAAAACAATACAGCGTATCCCTCTGTGCGCAAAAGAGCGGTTTATGCTGAGGGGACGTCAGTAAACGACGGTTCGGTGGTATCTTAACCCAATCCTCTGTATTAAATGTAGGGATCCGCCATCATACTGTGGTGTGCGTCCCGAGGGGTCTGTGCCTGTTTTCAGCCGTCGTCTGGGTCGCCGTGCAGCACTTTTTGTCAGGAGTCAGAGGCCAGGTTCACTGCGTGACTTGACAGGTTCATTTCGGGGAAGACGAAGCGTTCCTCGTACGCTATTTTAACGCTGCTTTGAGAGCGGCTGAGTTTTTACGCCCTGGAGGCGATGGGGGGGTCCCGTCTACGCCGAAGCGGTTTTGGACGTGCTGCACCCTTGAGCTCTTACGCCTGATGGCACTGAAGGCCTTTGCTTGCGCTGCTCTGTATCAATACGCCGCGTAGCTTTTGCCAGCGTATTTTTCATGCTTCTACAGCTGCTCGCTGTGCAGTGCGCTGCAGCGCGTACTGCTGCCCCCGCTGCACGCTGGCTGTTCTCCCCCTCCCTCCTTCTCACAAACACACACACACCCACTCCTAAATACATATATATATATATATATATATCACTCTATAAATATATATATATATATATATATATATATATATATATATATATATATATATATATATATATATATATACACTACTAGATAGATATATACACACACTTATATCTCTATACTAACACACTCACTAACACACTCACAAACACTAATACACACACACACTTAAACACATATCAACACACACACACACATAAATATACATAGCTATATATATATATATATATATATATATAAACACCTATATATATATATATATATATATACACACACTCATCAAACATATAGATATACACATACACCTATAAATATATATATACATATACACACACAAGCACACTTATACATATACATATATATATACACATAGACATATACACACACAAGCACATAAATATAAATACACATATATATATATATATAAATATATATACATAAACACACATACATATATATATAAACATATATATATAGACACTTATTAATATATATATAAAGACACACACCACTCAACCACAACACACAACAACACGCCCCACTCACGCCCAACGACCCCGACACTCACCAACACCCTAAAATATATATAATATAACTCGAAAACTCTAGCACACACTCCCCGATACTAACCCAATGCGCGCATAAGCCCGAAACGAGGAAACCAAGTCGAAATGGCCGTTCGATCATTTCGACGAACACGTGGTGCGCGGTTCGAAAAACCTCCTGAAACGCACACCAAACGAACTCGGAATCAGCCCAAAATTTATCCACGCATTCTAAACGATGCCTAGATCCTAGAAAAAGTGCTCCCGCATCGATTCTAGGCCCGTGGCAGAAACGCACATGCACTTAGAATCGACGACGACGAAAAACCCCAATTTTGCCCGAAACGCCCGTTTCTCTGCGACACGATTTCCCGTGTCCGAACGGAGACACGCACTCACCCTCAAGACACCCGACAACGTCTACCTAGGTCCGTCTAACCTAGGGCATCACCCAAAATTGGGCCAAATTCGGATTCCACCCGAAATCGACACAAAACCTAATGTCAAAGTCTCTAAACTCAACCGAACTAGTTCCAACTTTCTCCCACGGGTAGGCTTAGGGTCTAGGAAGGTTCTACAATAATAATTACACTACATAAAAGTAATTAGCAAGGGAAAAGTTAGGGTTTACCTCTTAGGAGTTGGAATCCCAAGGCCAAAGTCCCCGATCTACTTGGAATCACCTCCCTCAAGCTCCAAGCCTCCAATTCTAGCCTCCACACTAAATCTAGGCTCCTCACACCTAGGTTAGGGAAAAAGCAAGGTTAGGGCTAGCATAAAGAAGAAGGAATGGAAGAAAGAAGGAAGAAAAAGGAAGAAAAACTCACCTTGAAGAAGAAGGAAGAAGAAAGAAGAAGTGGAGAAGAAGAAGAAGTAAAGAAGAAGTAGAGAATGGGGATGGCTGCTGGTTTTACACGGGTAGGGGCTGCTGTGGGAACCGGCCAAGCCTAATAAAGGGTTACACAAGTCACCAATTGACCAAAATGCCCTCCTAACACTTGGTTTTGGGTTCCTGGTTCCAAAAATACTCAAACTAACTCCAAATCTCTCCCACTAACCCACTAAAAATATAATAAATATTTCTAAGCCCCAAAATAATTCTCACAAGGGTGTGGGCTGGGTCGAACATGGGTCCACTAGGGTCTGACATTGGTCCAAGCTAGCCAAAACCCTAAAACAATCATTAAAAAAATAATACAAGCATTATTTAAATATAAATATAATTAATTAAATACAAATCACAATTTACCAAATAAAAATAAAAAATAACCCTATTTTCTAGAATCGGGTAGTGACACATACATGTGTTATTCAATGCTTCCGCTATTGACGACTCTGTGAACTTGTTACCAATCGCTTGTTCATTTCTTATTTTGCTGTATTCAGATAATCCGTGCGACTCTGTGGCTTAGTCATTTTATCGCCTGTTTTGATCATGGCCTTGCACAGGCGCACCTTGTGCTCGTGAAGCATCATGTCCAAATAGGAAAGATTGTCCCGCGGGAGCGCTGGCACAGTTATTTGCGCCTAGCAGGGACGGCCGATTACCTGCGAAGATCGGAGCGTGACATATTGGTATAAGAGAATTGGCTTTACATCTTTAGACTTTTTATCAATTTTCTCAGTTTTGAAAGCTCGTTCATGGGTTATGTACATACGCTCTCTCTTAATGTCCTAATAGAATATTCCATATAATGAGTCTAAATACTTTTAAAAAGTTGTATGTGATTAATATGATTGCTTGAACTGGATAGGAATGCAAAGACCTTTGTTCCGTCCTGTATTAGACTTTGTGAGAATAGACTCGTGCTAGAAATTGTAAGATATGTGCGAACCCGAATACCTATACATGATTACCCAACTGGTTAGTGTACGAGATAGAATATTGTTCGGACAGTTAGCTATGCATATAGCCTTTTAGCTAAGTTATGTTAAGTATCGCGCGCCAAGACCCTTTTGGTGTAATCTAGTTGTAAGCGAGATTAGGATATCATTCTGATAAGGACAAGTCAGACTTAGAATGACAACCGATAGAAACATTATCAGATTATTGCTAAGGTGAATAAACATATAATTTTGGGAAATAGCTTAGACGGTATTTCATGTAGGCAGATACAAATCATATATGGTTTACTTGGATGACTATCAACAGGATATATACGAGACTAAGATTTATCAGGCAATGCATAGGTGTCATACAAGAATTTTAAGGAACGACTTGGTGAATATGCTAGCAAGTGATGCGAACACGATTGAGAATTTAATTGGGTGACTCGATTCCTGAGTAGTATATAGATCATTTTAGAAATGTTCAAACAAATTCATAGGTCTAGTGCGATAGTTGGTTTGAACGATTGAGAATGTCCTGAATAACTGATAAGGCTTATATCGAATAGGGATTCAAGGTAATAAAATTGATATCTTAGTCAAGAAAACTTGGTAAAAACTTGGTGTATCATACGAGCGATTTTAAATTGAATCAAACGGATTAAACCTTTAATAAAATATTGCTCAAATAGAAGTTAGCCCAAGAATGAATATTGTGATATGATGAAAGAGGTAAGCGATAACAGATTTGATTTAAAGTTTGGAAGAACTATCTTAAATCTATTTCGAAAGATAACTCTCGACAATTCGTCCCAGCGAGAATGATTATCCTGTGGGAGCACAGGCGTGATAATTTTACGTCCGATGGGGAAGATCGAACTCACAAGAAAATGCTAGATGATTATTCAAACAAACTCGATGAATGGAACGTGTCAAAAGTGGGTAGACTTTGGCTTGAGTATTTGAACTTAGTCGTTTGAGGAATTCTGGAAGTAGACTACGAATTAATCAAATGTAACATTGAAGCTAGACGAATTATGATCACGACATGAATGGACATGACTTGAAGGATTATATATACATCTTAGATAGAGCAAAGTATAAATGATAAGGTGTCTCGATCATTTTGATGATAACCATAACGTTCGACATTCTTGTCTTAAGCGAGCGTAACTCCATGCTCGTACATGCGTCACGCCCGGATTAGGACGATTATCCAACGGGAGCATTGCCGTGGTGATCTCACGTCCAACGAGAGTGATCAAACTTACGGGAGACCAGAGCGTGACAATTGAAGGATCGTCTTGACTTATGGTTCGACATAATAAGACAAATTTAGGAATTCAAGTGAATCAAAAGTATTTCATGGATAAGTTAGTCTAGAACCTGGAGTAAGTCACGTTTGATGGTTTTGTGAACGGATACATGAATCTTGTTGGACGACTTAGAGTTATGATTGAGATCAAAGATTTAGAATTAAATCATGGCCTTATGGTCTAGACTTAGAATGAATATATGGATTCTATCAAAACATGTTTGAGGAGATATACTATGCAAATCACTAGGCCTGTCATATATCATGGATATATCATAGAATTGACTGAACGGACTCGAACCTTGTACAAACAAACATGTTAATATGAGTAGGATTATTTGTGCTCGATGTTTAGAAATCCGAGTAAAACGAGTTTGGGTAGAATATCTCATACAAATAATCAATAGTTTGGCCTTAGGAATTGGGGCGAGCATTGTTCGACGAATTTGCATGATGAATCATGTGCTTGAACTTGTACCTATAAAATTATGAGCTGACCTAGTAATTAGGTAGACGACCCTGTGCTAAGTGAAAGAACTTGTGTAACCGACTATAGAGCATTGCTTGAACAAGCTATAAAACTGGGACAGCAAGACGTAGTGTTAGACTTAAAACGGTAAGTATGGGTTATGTTTGACACAAACAGGAATATATGATACGACATGGACGCTAGTCGATTGATCGGATAGATCTTGCTTAACGGTAGTGCAATGCTTGATTTAAGTGGGATTAAAATAACTTGGAATTTTATTGACCATGTTGGAGGTATCATCGTGATTTGTAAGACGAGAACCTTTAAGATTTTTGCAAGTAGCTTGCCCAAATTCACTATCTCTAAGTTTGGTTGAATGCATATGTTTGAGGGATGCCTTGCCTTCAACATGTGCATGATCCAAGACTCAATGATATGTGGAACTCGAATGCAAAGACTTAGCTATCGCTAAGTTGGTTAACATGCATATGTTTGAGGGACACTTTAAATATGTGCATGATCCAGACTCGTGATATGCTGATCTTGAATGCTAGTGCAAGTGAATATGTTAGATTCGCATGGACGAGTATAACGATTTGGATAAGTTTGCCTCAGCCTTAGATCGTCATTCAAGATGGATCATATCGTACCCTGCATTAAGCGATATATGTTCCGTACTAAAGCGCAGTAGAGACCGAGTAAGAGCTTGGATTGAATGATAGAGTCATTCAATAAGACCGATCCAGCACACACGCGACACTGATTATTATGCCTAAGATAGATTCGATAGTTTATGATAGAACGGTTTGCGCTCAAGAAGTCTCAAGGATGAGACTTTTTTTTAGTGATGTATAATGTAATGACCCGTTCCGTTCAAGCGGACAGCCGATTCAAACGGTACAAGTGCAATGACCCGACCCATTTTGCTCAGCGAGAAGACTCGTTTGAGGCAAAGGCTTCCAGAGTTTGCACTTCAGGAGTTCAGACTTAGACTTTCAAAGGCTCACTCGGAGTATTATTCGATCTAGGGAAATCATCGCTAAGGTGGGTGGCTACGATGAACTTGTCTTTGCTTAGCCAGCACACTTAAAATATTGATGATACATGCTAGTCGCTAGGTGAATCACCCCTTGCATGCTAATGAAGAATATAACGCACCTAGCTAAGGGAATAATCCCATCTTGTATTGCTTATGTTAGAACATGGAAATGAAATTTGGCTTATAGTTGGACCCTCGCATGCTACCTTTGCTTCGTGCAAGTAGACCCTACTATGCCTCGAGTAGATTATTATGTACTTTTCGTAGTGCACTGCTTTACTTGTTTACACTGCACGTCTTATGGATTATGTCGTTCAATATACCCTGGTACGATTTCACTCCTCGCACTACCCCTTAGACCCATGCTGAACGTAAAGGCTTATGTTCTAAGGTAGACTATACAACATGTTTCCCTAAGGCTTATTTTTCTAATAAATGCATGCTTTCCTGCTTACATTGTAGCTTGTATTTGTTGCCTCATTTTAATGCTTGCCACATGAATTTATGCATAATCAAGTAATAATATATGTATCGTGCATGCATTTAGTTAGCTGAAAGGCTATCTAACAGTCGTTCCGTGCAAGTATGAACCTGAAAGTATCCGGGACCGTTAGGTTGCCAAGGCATCTCCGAACCAGGGGATTGCATTTTGTCAAGTTTAACTCTGAACGAGAATCATGTCGAGTAAAGCAAGAATCATAGCTCATGGAGCATACTCATTCTAAAAAGAATCAAGAATCAAGAATCAACATGTCATGTCATAAATCCCGTGAATCTGAAATCCTAGACTTGCGTGGTCATGGATAACTCGTGCACGAGATAATATCATAGATTTCTCAGACGATCATCGAGGCACCGGGATCGTACCATCCTAGAAGGAATATGGGTATTGCATGACCAAATCAGTAGAATGCTCTCCGATTTGGGGCAACGTAATATATTCAGTGGTCGGGCCCGTGGTAGTGCATCATATACTTGGATAACCCGTCTGACTCCATGATATATGTTAGTCTCTCCATGTTTGGTCGGAATGATGGATAATGCCTAATGACTCTTGTGCGATGCCTCATCTCTGTCTGAAAATATGCATCTTCCTTTATGGCTAAGCTAGTGACCTCATGTTCATATAGATAAGTCATCCTCGCTTAGCGATAATTCGCGTACGAGTTATTACATCGCTTCTAGTAATCTAAAATATCTAAACGATTATGAGTATAAGGCATCTGTAAATATTGAACACTTGAGCAATCCATTGTAATACACCTGAATAATACGTGTAACTCGTGCACCTGAAATAGAACCTCGTCCATAACACTCGTGTTTGCTTATCCTATTGCCCCTAGATTTTATTATATTTGCTCGTACTTGGTTTAACTTGGTTTGCCTTGGACAGGGAAGGACAAATAGTAAGTTGGTAAGTCTCGCCGTGTTACTCTTATATCGCACGGCGCACTGCCACACGAGTTAGGCTTTACATCATTGCTATAAAATTGATCCTAAGGAAAGACTAGAAAGATAACTTAATACATGGTATACAGAACCTATATAACGTGTTTGGATTTGTCGAGCAGGCGAGAAGCCTACCCACTAGTGCATTCATGTATTGATAACCCACCAGATTGCTTGCAAGGTGCGGGAGAACCTCGTTCGTTGCGGAAACCCCTTCGTGCATGCTAAGACGTAGAGTTCGCTCTGGAGCCTTAGAATGTTACGTCCGGAATTGAAGCACATATACAATACATAATATTGGAATATCGCCTATGTATTATTCTATACTTGTAGCCACTTAGCACACTTTTATTGTTTCAAGAGAGTGAGATGGCTTGAGCGACTTATAATCTCGGTCTAGCGCCGCTTATAATACTTGTGCAATATCAATAAAGTACTTATTTTATTTCCATACTTGTGTTATTCAATGCTTCCGCTATTGATAACTCTGTGAACTTGTTACCAATTGCATGTTTATTTCTTATTCTATTGCATTCGAACTATATGTGCGACTCTGTGGCTTAGTTATTTTATCGCCTGTTTCGATCATGGCCTTGCATGGGCGCAGCTTATGCTCGTACGACATCATGTCCAGATGGGAACGATCGTCCTACGGGAGCGTTGGTGCGGTATTTTGTGCCTAGCGGGGACAGCCGATTACCTACGAGAGATTGGGACATGACAATCTTACCTGATAAATTGGATCAACAAACGATCGAATGACGACGAAGAAAGCACGGTGCGAAGTTGGGGCCGAGACTATCGGTGCACAGCAGACTTGGGTGCTCCGACGGTGCTCCGATCATTATCCAACGGCTGCGAAGCTGCAGACGGTCGGGAGGGGTGGAGGAAGGATCGACGAGGACTCTGGGGAGATAAACTCAACTTCTCGAGCAGTTCTCTCGGGTGTGGAAAGAGAGATCATTCTCAAAATATCTATATATATACCTACAGTTTTTATGATGATTCAAATCTAATTTTTTTCGTTGATTTAAACTCGGATTTGGGTTGTATTTGATCCGATCCGAAAGAGAATTGGATAAGAATCGTATTGAGAAAGATTTCGGCAGAAACCGATTTCAATTGGATGTAAAAATCAAGTCGAAATCTCTGGTTTCTTTGGTTTTAAACAGAGGTTCAAGCCTCTGTGTAATAAGCTCGGGGGTGTTAGGGATGGTGGCTTGTTCGGGTCTCTTAAGATTTATGCATCTCGCATGATTTTGGAGTTATTCAAAATCTCACGAGATAATCACTATATATATATATATATATATATATATATATATATATATATAATTCTTTTCATCTTTTCTTTTCTTTTATATTAACATCCTTATTAATTATTATATTTACTATTATTTCTATAAAATATTTATTTTACTTTATTTATTTTTTATTATTATTAAATTATATATCATTATTATTAATAGTGTTTTTACAAAATACATCCTTATGATTAGTATCATTCCTATTATTTTTATTTATTTTATTACAATTTACTGGTACATTGTCAATACGTATTATGATTTCTATTTTTAAATAAAAAATTCCTTAAAAATTATGGGAGGTTACACTGCACAAATCTAATATAACATGTTTGGATTTATCGAGCGGACGAAAAGCCTCCCCACAAGTGCATTCATGTACAGATAACCCACCAGATTGCTTACAGGGTGTGGGAGAACTTCGTTCGGTGCGGATTATCCCCTTGTGCGCGCTAAGGCATGGAGTTTGCTCTAGAGCCTTAGAGTGTTGTGTCCGGAGCTGAATCACATATATAAGACATGATGTATTAGAATATAGCCTATGTTATCATCCTATGTTGATAGCTACTTAGCATGCTTTTATTGTTTTGTGAGAGAGAGCTTGAGAGACTTATAATCTCGGCCTAGTGCGCTTGTAATATTTCTTGATTATCAATAAATATCTTGTTACTGTCTCATACTAGTATTTATTCGATGCTTTCGCTATGACAACTCTGTGAACTAGTTATTTATCGCCTGTTCGGTTTCTTATTACGATGTATTCGGACTATTTATGCGACTATGTGGCTTAGCTATTTCTTTGCATGTTCGGATCATGGCCTTAAGCGGGCACAGCTTGTGCTCACGTGATATCATGTCCTGATGGGAATAATTGCCCTGAGGGAGTGCTGGCTCGGTGATTCACGCCTAGCAGGGATGGCCAATCCTGCGTGAGATCAGAGCATGATGTATTGGTATCAGAGCACGGATTTACGTCCTTGGACTTCTTATCGATTCTCTCAGTTTTAAAAGCTTGTTTATGGGTTATGTTACAAATGCTCTATCATAATATCCCAACAGGATGTTCTATACAATGACTCTAAATAATTTTAAAAGTGCATGTGAATGATATGATTGCGTGAACGGGATAATTATGTGAAGACCCTTGTGCCTACCTGAGTCAGGCTTTGTGGGAATATACTCGTGCTTTAAATTTGCTAGTTACGTGCGAACCAAAATGATCTTACCCTAATGCTAGCGGGTTTGTGAACGAGACTAGAATATTGTTCAAATAGGATAATTATGCACACAGCCTTTCGGTTAAGTTGTGTTGAGTATTGCACGCCAAGACCCTTTGGTGTGAGCGAGTATGCGAGAGATATTTCAGTATCATACGGATAAGGATAATTCAGACTTAGAATGGCAACCGATAAAACGTTATCAGATTATCGCTAAGGAGAATATAGTATATGGTTCTTGGATTAGACTACGGATTAATCAAACAGTAACATTAAAGTTTAACGATTTGGCTAGACGAATTATGATCACGGCATGAACGATTATTAGATGAACCTGACTTGGTGGATAATTATATAACTTGGATGAAATAGAGTGTAACGATAACGTGTCTTGGTCATTTCGATGATAAATATAATGTTGACATTCTTTTCTTGTGTGAGCGCCACTCCTTGCTCGCACATGAGCATGCCCGGATTAGGACAATTATTCTATGGGAGTGTTGGCGTGGTGATTTTACATCCAACGGGGATGATTGAACTTGTGGGAGATTGGAGCGTGACAATTGAAAGATTTTTTTGACTTGTGGTTCGATACGATAAGACGAGTTTCAGGATACAAGTGAATCAAAAGTATTTCGAAGAGGAGTTAGTCTAGAACGTGAAGTAAGTTATGCTTGATTGTTTGGTGAATGGATACGTGAATCTTGTTAGACGACTTAGAGTTTATGATTGAGATCGAAGATTTAGAAATTGAATCATGACTTGGTGGTATAGACTTAAAAGAGATTGGATATGTGGATCCTATATGGTGTTTGAGGAGATAGATTATATGAATTATTCGGTTTGATGTGCGACATGATATATCTAGGATTCGGTTGAACGAACGTATTTTAGGAACGGCTTTGCTAAACGGACTCAGATCCTGTGCAACAAACATATTGATGTGAATAGGATTATTTATCACGACCCGCACTCGGTGTAAGGGTATAAGAACTTGGGTACATCCAACCTACGCCGCATCATCAGTGGTAGAACGTTGTCTAGGTCAATAATACTATCTAAATATCTCAC
Organism: Iris macrosiphon; assembly: GCA_036927795.1. Taxonomy (NCBI): domain Eukaryota; kingdom Viridiplantae; phylum Streptophyta; class Magnoliopsida; order Asparagales; family Iridaceae; genus Iris; species Iris macrosiphon. Next base: position 111,861,224 of record JAYESA010000008.1, on the reverse strand, counting down.
ATAATATATATGTACCTGTACGGATATCTTAACTCCGAATAGAGGATAAAATAATAATCAAAACTTAATCACAATAAAACTAGAGGAAGATGTAGCATGATATGGAATAGAGAAAGAAATGAATCATGGTCACAAATACAACTCATAACAAAGTCTAATAAACTAGCACAATAGTCTCAAATATAATACATGCAAAAATTTCTAAACTAAGACATAACCAATCAAATAGTCTAAACATCTGCAACTAGCTGATTATCTCCCGGTATCGGCTCCTCCTGAGCCACCGTATCTAATTATACGCTCACTATATCCAGGGGTCTATATTATATAGAATATCGGTCATCTAAATCATTTGAAAAATATATCCAGTCAGAATTGGAGCGAAGCACACCTCTAACAGCAGTTCCAAATAAATGATAAAGACTATATAACAGTAAATAGAGAGAAAATACAAGATAAATAAAGTATGAGAAGGAAACATACAGAATATGGAAATTCTGTAAATAGTACAAGAGAGATGAGCATCATATACAGGAGTCAGAAAATACAACTAACTAATTGAGTGAGTACTAGCTTCGATATGTGATTGACTTAGAAACTTATACAGGAATCATTGCCTGGCTAATCATATGTGAGGTGTATGATTAACACTAGCAGGGTACTTGTACAGGAATACTCGTACAGGGTAGGTATTATCACATATCTAACTAACACTCCCCAACCTCCGACTAGTATAGTGGATCCAACCATGGCATATTACGACACGAGATTCTCCGAGAAGGTATCATAAATGAGAAACTGTCAAAAAAATACTCGCCTGGGGCCTTGAGCTGACAATACCAATTTGTGTCTGGACTAGTGTCACACTGACCTATATATGAAATATCATGTCATTGGGTGTAAGAAAATAATAAATAAGCAAAAATGCACTAAATATGAATTCTAGGCCATTTCTAGGTCAAGCTAGTCAGACTAGGTCCAACTAGGTCTTAACTAGGTGTTACCTTGGTTTTAGGTCAATACCTAGTTTCTAGGTTGATTACAAGTCTAATCTAGGTCATTCTAGGTAATATTAGGTCCTATATAGTTTTTAAGTCAATACCTTGGGTATTAGCTATACTAGCTATTAAATACTAAGTATTATATATACACATTCATATACCTAATACCCTACTATACAACTAATATCTTAACTATTAACACTTACATTGCCATCATCTTACTTATCTAAAGCTAATACCTTAATATAATCTATTTCCTAGACATTACTCGAATACCTTAACACAACTTTAATACTTAATACCTCACTAGTATCTATTGGACACTTAATACCTTAAGCTACTAAGGTATTCAATATCCACTAATATCCTATGCCTTGATACTGGCTGATACACAAGACTGATACTCTTGTATATCAATCTCAAGTCCTCACTGACCCATTACCTGACTTTGCTACTACTGCCCCTCTACCTGTAATTCAACCCAAGCTTGAACCCCCCTCTCTGTAGTGCCCCGCTCTTTGTTGGCAGTATATACAAGAGATATCGGTTTGCTTACTCAAAAAAGAAACCTTCCTAAAGATCTCCTTGTTGAACCAGAAGATGACAGATCTAGGTGAGTGGATAGAACTTTATTCTCTGATTCTTGCATGTCTTAATAATGAATCTGAGTTTTATAATGCATGTTGCTAAGAAGATTACTGTTTTCATTGCATGAATAATAAAACTACATGCTTAGTTAGAACTTGAATGCTTGTCAATAGAAGAACCTTGCCATTCTAATAAGAAGTGTAAGGGATAGCTTGAACATATTTTCTTATCGCTTGTGTATTGATAGAACTACTTCATGCTTGAACTTGATCATAAGATGGCGGCTTGACCATACAGTAATAAAAAGATGGATAGATAGTCTGCTTGATCTTGATTATCTGTATCATAGAGTTTATCTGATAGTGTTTTTTGCATTTGCATCGGTCGGACAATGGCTATTAGCGTAGAGATAAAACTTGGTCATGGCTGCTATTTTGAGACTATTTTAGTGAGGAGCAACCATGAGTCACAGCTGCTAATAACATCAGATAAAGGAGTCATTTGTTAGCTGGATTACCGCTACAAATCCTGAGTTTCTCAGGGACCGACATCATATAGATAGTTTATATTGTTTGCTTGATAGAAGAATAGTTCCTAGATACTGCATTGTCCCTAGAGCCTTTGAGTATAGCTCACGAGACATGTTGCGCACACCCTGATAGTAGAAGAATCGGCTTGTCTTGTGTGCTTGAATGAATTGAACTAAACTCTGATTTCAAAGATGTGTTTTCAAAAAGAAGTAATATGACTCTGCTCCTATATTGCATGTAATGAACCTAGGTAAAACTAGAAAGATCACTAGTAATATAATATTTTATAACATAATTACATAGTATTAGTTTTAGTGAATGTTGCTTTTGTTCATTGATTTTATACTCACCGGTACTTTCCCCAAAGTTCTGTGTAAACTCCCTCGACCAATTTAGGATTAATTTAATTTAGATTGAGAGACTAGGATTAATTTCGATACAATTATTATTAATGTACAATAATTTTGCGACTAAATACACCACACCGTTGCTTTGATGTTTGGAGCGCTACACTAGTAGTTACCCTCAAACTAATTAAATATACATTTCCTAGACATGCCAGACTACCCATCTGACCCTGGTGTAACTTTTAAATACTCAATATTGTGCTTTATTTGAGCTGCACGATACTCGTTACAAATATCTATGTATTATTCCAATAAAACCCCATTTCTCTTAGTTGCCCATTCCTAATTGAATTTGAAGTACAACCGCAACCCATTTCACTATAACCCAAATTAGGGTATTAACCTATTCTGAGCCTGATATGCCCAATCTTGTGTTTCACCCATATTTAATCCCATGTGTTTTCAATTTACAGAAGAACAGCAAGTGCATTTGTTTTAAATTATTTAAATTTGAGGCCAATTTTACCCTAAATAGGACCTAACCAAGCCCACGTGCACCCTTTCATGTGGACCAGCCCCACCCCAATGAGCCCTGGCCGGCCCAAGTCTCGAGGTCAGCCCACAAATTCCATCACCCATATAAATATACATTTCTTTTCATATTGAAACCCTAGATCATAAACACCATCACCACCTCAATAACCTAGCCGCTTCCCTACATCTAACCCGAGCCCCTCCTTTCCCCGACCGAACATCCACCACCGCAAGCTGCCACCACCTCAGCCTCTGCCACCGGCCTGACCACCGACTCCACCACCCCAACATCATCGCACCACCGCCTACACCGATTGCCATTCTATATCTCCACCACCCTCAAACCCGAGCACCAACCCGACTGCCAGATCCCGACTGTCCCCAGCAAGGACCACCGTCTCCAACACCGCCAACCGCCACTACCAGCCCGACTCCGACCTCCCCCATGACCTGACCGCCATCCCAGCGCCATCCCCAGGCCGCTTTCGCCTCTGCGAGGCCATTTTTGCCGCTGCTGGAACTTCTGCAGTCACTGCCGCTGCCGCTGTTGCCTTGCTGGCCGCCGTCGACCGGAGCTCCACCCCATGTCGGAGGACGACCAAGCCTCGAGCAGACCCTCATCCAGTCAACTAGGTACTCGACCCCTAGCTCGCTTCTTGCATAGTATCGTTGTATAGTTGTTTCATCAAGTCGCCGTGTCGTCGTGTCTTGTGTCGACACAAGCCAATTAAAATGTAATAATATAGATGTGTATGCATGTATGATAATTAAATTAGATGATAATAAATACATGACCCTAAATTTATGACCTATTATCAAGGACTAGTAATTCACCTGAAACCCTGGACATAAACCAAGAATGTTAAACATGGAAGATAAGGATATGTATTCGTACAGATTAGAAATAGTTGGTAACCCATAACTTCGGTAGTTTATTGTCGCAAGAGATATGGTAACCGAGGATAGGACACGTGTACACCCTAGCTACGTGCACACGCGACTCTGTAGTCGACCAACCGTGATCTTGCAACAGTACCTAAGAGCAGCATCGTAGTTTTGTATGTATTGCTTAGTGTCTGATGATAGTATTTGCTATATTATATTGTGTGTTTAGGATCAGTGGACTAGATAGGAGACACTACAGGAGCAGGCTATTGGTATTCACAGCTTGAGGACCCAGGCAAGATACCATGCCATATTTACAATCTGATTTAAATTATGCATATGTTGTATAATTCTTATTGCTTTATTTCATATGACGGTGCGCGTCCGAGATTGACTCGGGTGCAGTCGACGGTTGCATCGATGATTAGTGTACTTGACCTAGTCACTAGCAGACTCACCCCATTGGGAGGATACTCTGATATCTTTTGAGACCGACACTCTTACACATTTCACGGTGACAAATTCATATTGGGATGCGGGTTCGCGTACTCGACAAGCTATCGGTGCGTGTGACATGCATCAAGGTTTAGTACGAAATTCAAGATTTTATATTAGTAGAGACTTGGCATATAGCTGTGTGGTATGCACGTCGTATATTAGACTTGTATATCTACATTGGGCGGGGAGGACAACTAGTACGCGTATGGGATATACACATTGGATTTTGTAGTATCCGGAGGAGCCACGGATCCAATGACTTCCTTTATTGCAGATACCGCGCTCTTCCGAGTGATACGGACGTATATATATTGCAGATACCTCATTCTTCAGAATGATGGATTTTACAGATACCACGCTCTTCGGAGTGTTGGACGTTATGCCTATGCCTACCCATACGTACCAAAGTTGTTCTCACATTGTATTCACTTAGATGGTTAGCACACCCTTTATTTATTTTATTCATTATTTATATATATGGCATGCTTCTATGTATCATGTTACATTCCTCTGAGGACCTGGTATCTTTCCAGATTTGGACGAGGCATGTTATCCCACAGTGTATGGCCCAGGACAGGAGACTAGGTACGCTACCGCAGAGGAGCTACAGGTGCTACCGTCAGAGTTTCCGTGATCAGTTGGTAGGCCTTCTGCCTAGGATTGGGAGCATCATTACCTAGTCAGCCGATGCCCTAGTTATTACTCTTTTTATCTGTCATTCAGTACTTTATTTTTGTCCTAGTAGTGGGTTTGTCCCCACCAGACATTCTTGGTTATACTATGATATTTTGAGACTGGCGTTTATCTTCCAGTATTTATTTTAGTACTTTCTTGGTATTTATATTGTGGATGAGATTAGATTGCCTGTTGTTGATTGATATTGGACTTGTTAGTATTTAGGACAGCGTAGCACTCTTCGCTAGGATCCATTAAATTGGGTTATCCTCAGAGATGTGACAGCTGGCTATTGCCATGTAGCCTGGTCCCGTGTATTTTTGGGACTAGGGCGTGACATTCTGACTCACCAACAGTCTGCTTATTCACATGTACTGGATCGTCCGATAAAGCGATATCCGTACGTCATCTCCAGGACCTTGAAATCTGGTATCGATGCCTTGAGCTGTATCGAGAAATTTTGAGCTGCTTTTATATAGAGGGACATAATGTATGGAACGGTGCCATTGTATTCAGAAAGCCTCGATTACTGTTTGTAACACTGTCACTCCATTGCGTACTTGATCGGTTCGTTGATAGCCACAACATTAATGATGTTGTCTTGTGTGGGCACAAAACCAGGCTCGCCCGGCATCACACCTCGATGACAAAGGATATACGTCCCATGGTGGCGCCGAGGTGCAGTAATTCGCACCCGTCGGAGGCGTTGTCGGGACCTTCGGGATCGGGGCATGACATAATGGTATCAGAGCAACTCGATCCTCTGACCTTATGCCCTTTTTACTGCAATTTATAGATGAAGATTCCTTGCCCATTAATATCGGTGCTGAGTTGAGTGTTCCTTACAATAAGTCCATAAATATTCTCAAAGATGCACATAAAAGTTTTTTGGATTTGATTTATTGGTTGAGATTTATGATTTCATGTTTCTTGATTGCTAGAGTTTTTGATTGAGGATGGTGAGGGATGAGGACTATCGCTGCTCTGGATATCAAAAGTTTTTCCTTGAAGTTTTGAGGACAAATTTTTTTCTTGGTGGGTATGTATGTAGTGCCCCGCTCCACGTTGGCACTATATACAAGAGATATCATTTTGCTGGCACAAAAAGAAAACCTTCCTAAAGAGCTCCTTGTTGAACCAGAAGATGATTGATCTAGTTTGCTTTTTGCAAGTGCTAGATCATCCAAGGAAGCGATAGTCGTGCCTCATCCCCATAACCCAGAAATCTGGTATCGATGCCTTGACCATTATCGAGATATTTTGAGCTACTTTTCTATAGAGGGACATAATGTATGGAACGATGCCATTGTATTCAGAAAGCCTCAATTACTGTTTGTAACACTGTCCCTCCGCTGCGTACTTAATCGGTTCAATGATTGCCATAACTTTAACGATGTTGCCTTGTGCGAGCGCAACCTCGGGCTCACACGATATCACACCTTGATAGCAAACGATATACGTCCCGCAGGAGCCCCGAGATTTGATAATTTGTGCCCGGTAGGGGCGTTGTCAAGACCTTCGGGATTGGGGCATTACACTCTCTTCTCACTAACTGAGCCTCCATTGATGCTGCTATTACCTGGGAACAATGTACTACACTCTACCTATTGTTACTCTAATTGTAAGTGATGTCAAGCTATATTGCTATAAACCTGCATATCTACTTACCCAACTGCAAACACTCAAGACACAACAACCCTTGTAATATATTACCTAAGTCTTAACCTCAACTGGAACCCAATTGCAAATACTCATATCTCACTATTATTGCACCCACTGTCACTACATAATCACTACACACCCTTAAACATAATGCTCGAGCCCGCTCCTTCAGTCCAGTTGACTGAACTAAGAATACCTACTATTGACCTGATACCACTGATGCACTTCAGTTCACAACAACTGCTCTTGACTGTAATCCAAGTCTGGATACACCCCTTCAGAACTCACACAGTTCAGTGCACTGCCTGTACACTCCTTTACCCGGGTATATCAGACACTCCTACTGGTCCGCTGATACCATATCCCTCTAACACCGATACTCTAGTATCAGTCCATACCTGAGCCCCTTGTTCAGTTCCTCATTACCCACACACACCTAGTATCAACATCACACAACTGCCACTTAAGTATATATGTATATATACACTAATAACCATTTTATCAAATATCTAGAGTGCATAATTAGGATACTCATGACACGTTCTCAATTGAGATATAAAAACTTCCAATTCACCATAATTAACATCGACACATATCAAATACACATATATATAACTAGTACAACTACTTACAATAGGAATTAAAGACTAATTACACAAATTACTCAAAATAAACCCTGTATCATAACGTATCACAAAATACCATGAAACGCCCTACTCGTGTCCAATTATGGATACGTATCTAGTCACACACTATCAATCTGAGTCTAATTAGATCTAATTGGTCTCATGATACACACTTGATGCATCACTCTCAGAATTCTCCTAAATTTGGCACAAAAACCTATGTAGGAGTCATAATACAAGTCATATTAACCTAGTTCTTGTTCCTATAGATAGCCCTAAATCATGAAATATTTTCTAATGATTAAATACACAAATTAGATTCTAATTAAGAAGGGAATTCAGAGTTATACCTATTAGGAGATAGATTCCCAATATAAAACCTAAATGGACATAATTAGGACACAAGCACCTATCCAATAGCTCCTTCTCTAAGTGCTCCTTGCAATCCAAGCTTCAATGCTCCTTAGTTGATATAAATGAAAGAAAATAAGAGTGAATTATGTTAATTTGGTGGAGGGATAAAGTAATTTGGGGAAGAACAAAATTGGGGATCCAAAATTGAAATAAATTAATAGGAGAAGAGAGAGAGAACCTCTCATATGGCCGGGCACCTCTTGTCCCTCCTCCAAGCAATTGCACAAAGTCTAAAATACCCCTACTAGTTAGTTATGAGAAAATAATTAGGAGGGCTATATTAGGAATCTTCTAATATAATAAAAATTAATCTAATCTACTTAATTAACTAAAGGAAATGAGTCGAATGGGCCCAACCTAATGTTGGGCTCAATGTGTCATGACAATCTAATTGGTCCATTAATATCAAGTCCAAATAATTATGCTAGCCTACTAACTAATAATAAATAGTACAACACCATACAAATAATTAGTAGCACAATATTTAAATATTTAAACACTAAATATAAAATATGCTAAATGACAAAAATACCCTCATATAGAAATGTAGTAGTGATAAGTATAGCCCAAAAAAAAATTGCCCTCAAAATTTAAGAACTAATACTACAACAAGCAATCACAGCAAGCAAGAAAGAATGATACCTCAGGGCTCAAACATATAAGGGTATCTCTCGTGCATCTCGGTTTTCCTCTCCCAAAGAGTGATGCCTCCATGTGACACATTCTAAGGGAATCATCTGGTTTTGCAGCACCTTCTACCTGTGAACCAAAATCTCCACTGGCTGCTCTAGGTAGCTGAGAGTCGGACCCACCTTGATCTTCGAGTGATCCAACACGTGACTAGGATCTGCCTTGTACCATCTCAAATGTGACACATAAAATACATTATGTACTCCCTCTAGTATAGTCGGCAAGTCTAGTCTGTAGGCCACTGCACCAACCCTCGCAAGAATACCGAAGGGTCCGATCTACCGTGGACTAAGCTTCCAGCCTCCATTAAAATAAATTGTGTCCTGTGTCGAAGAAATCCGTTAGAACACCAGATCGCCAACCTAGAAAAAAAATACAACCTTAATACTCAACCTAAAATAAAGCAATCACAAGCAATAAAAACAAAACTTATACCTCAAACTCCAAGGGTCTCTGGCGGCAATCGGCCCTATGTCGTTGTCTGTCCTGTGCTACCTAAAGTCTTATCTCTAATAAGCTTTACCTTCTTATCTGCATCCACAATCATCTTTGGTCCCAACAAGGCTCTTCCACTAACATCATCCCAAGATAGGGGAGTGCGAGACCTCCGTTCATATAAAGCCTCGAATGGTGACATCTCAATACTGGCCTGGTAACTGTTGTTGTAAGAAAACTCTACCAGGTAAAGAGGATCCTCCCAAGAGCCTCTAAAATCCAAAATACAAGTACGAAGCATATCCTCGAGAGTCTGAATAGTCATCTCCGACTGTCCGTCTGTCTGGGGGTGATATACAGTACTAAACTTGAGCTGGGAGCCCAACCTAGCCTGTAAACTCCTCTAGAAGTGGGATATAAAGCAACTATCCAGATCCGAGACTATGCTCACAGCAACTCTATGCAATCTGATAATTGGTTGCACATATATCTCCGCTAGCTTCTCCATAGATGTAGCCACTTTGAATGACAAGAAGTGGACCAATTTGGTCAACCTGTCTACGATAACCCAAATTGCATATTTTTCTCCTGGAGAACGCGGAAGTCCCAAAACAAAATCCATGGTAACATGCTCCCATTTTCACTTTGGAATGAGTTAAGTCTAAAGTAAACCACCTAGCCTCTGCATCTCTGCCTTTACTTGCTGGCACACTAAACACCTGGATACGAAGCATGCCAGCTCCCACTTCATACCATATAACCACACATGCTCCTTCAGATCTCTATAGATCTTGTTGGCACATGGAAGAATAGAGTACTGAGATCGATGCACCTCCGGGAAAACCTCCTCGCGCAACCCCCCCACTCGGCACATATAGTTTGGTACCGTGTCGTAATGATCCATCGTCAGCAATAGTAAAGTCTTTTGATAATCTTATCCGAACATGTGCCCCGATGCCCATCAAAGTCTCATCATCATACTGGGTAGCCCTGATCCTGTCCATCAGCTCAGACTGTATCTGCAATCCCCACATATGCATCTCAACACTAAAAACTAGCACCTCAATACCTAAGCGTCAAGATCGGCCAATAAATATATGTCTGTCGCCTAGTACATAGCCACTGGATACCTTCTCAAGGCATCAACGACTACATTAGAATTCCCTGGATGGTACTACCATGATATGCCAAAGTCCTTCATCAACTCCAACCATCACCACTGTCTCATGTTCAGCTCTTTCTGTGTAAACACGTACTTCAAGCTCTTGTGGTCTGTAAAGATCTCCACACGCTCTCCGTACATATAGTATTTCTACAGCTTTAGAGAAAAGATGACTACTGCCAACTCTAAATCATAGGTGGGGTAGTTCTTCTCATGAGTACATAATTTCCTGGAAGCATAGGTAATCTCACCTTCCCATTCTGTTGCATGACACAGCCCAAACCCTTTCATGAAGCATCACTATAAATTGTGAATCCATTTGACCCCGATGGCAATGTCAATACTGGAGTTGTCGTCAATCTTACTTCATCTCATCAAAAGCGGCCTGATAATCCTCTGTCCAAACAAAATATACATCCTTCCTGGTCAACCTAGTCATCGGCTCTGCAGTCTGGAGAAGTCATGTACAAATCTCCTGTAATAACCTGCTAGCCCCAGAAAGCTCCTGATCTCTGCCCCAAAAAGCTCCTTCTTCACTTTTACCTGGTGGTAGCCTGACCTCAAGTCTATCTTCGAAAATACCCTCGCTCCGTTCAACTGATCGAAGAGATCATCTATCCTTGGTAGTGGATATTTGTTCTTAATAGTGAGGTTGTTAAGAGCCCTATAGTCGATACACATGCGTACCGACCCATCCTTCTTCGGTACAAACAATACCGGAGCACCCCATGGTGATGAATTGGATCTGATGAAGCCCTTATCATGTAACTCATCTACCTGCTTCTTTAATTCCACCAGTTCTTTGTTGTTAACTCTAAAGACGTGCTGAGATATCAGCTCGACGCTTGGCACCAAGTCTATAGATAACTCCATATCTTAGTCTAGCGGCAACCCCAGCAACTCCTTTAAAAAAACATCCATAAATTATGCTATTAATGGCTGTGGTAACTCCTTATGTTCCATCATTGCTTAGCTCTGCTACTCCACTGGCAATCTCAAACCTTGGCTCTCTTGGCGGTCTAAATAATACTGTTCCTCCACGATAATCTATACTAGCATGGTGCCTACTCAACCAATCCATCCTGAGTACTATCTTGTAGTTCGAAGGTGGATATTACGAGTAAGCACATACTCAACTCCCGGCTTCCCAGTGTAACTCTTCGATCCTTCCAAACATCACTGACCAGGATAATGCCACCACCAGTCGTGATCTTACAAGTCCTAGACAAATGTTTAGTCTCTAAACTTTGCTTAAGAGCAAAAGATATAGATAAAAAACTATAGGAAGCACCGGAATCAAATAGAGCTAACGCTAGAATAGAATCAAGAATAATTGAACCTGATATCACATCTCTCACTGGCTCGGTCTTCTCGACCATCATGGCGAATGCTCGCCCCTGCTGTACACCTCTCGATTGTTGTTGGTATTATACAAACCTCTACTGATGTATCTGTAATGTAGGTCCTCTCTGTTAGCCCACAGGTGGCCTCGCTGGTGCTATCTGAACTGGGGCTGATCTCTGAGCTGCACTACGAGGAGATATAGAATAATCCCTCATCTGATGTCCCTCTGTGCCACAATACAAGAACACTCACAACCTCATCCTACAGACCTCCCAGATATGGCATGTCTTCTTTCAGAAGTGACAGGTGGGTGTCTGTTGAACCCGTCTCTACTGCTGCTGCTGCTGTGGCACCTGCTGAACTGGTGCCCAAACTGGAGCTTGCAACTGTTGTGGTTGGAAAGTCCTCTGCTACAGAAATTGGGGTTGCTTAGCTGGACCCGCACTGCTGCTAGCTCCTCCGAATATGTCTCTTCCCCTCTTGGATTTGAGCTGTCATCCTCTATACTCGGAGCATCCATCAACATATCCTCGTGTCACCCTCACAATTTTGTCCTAGTGTATGTGTAGGGTTAGTGTGTGTTAGAGAGGGGTATTTTAGTGTGTTGGTATTTGTGTCAAGTATGCTTTAGTGAGAATATATTTTAGATGGTATGCATAGTTAAGTGGTATCTTGATATCAAGATATCAAGTACTAAGGTTGAGTGAGGGGTATTAGAGTATCAAGATATTGATTGGTGTTAGTGAGTAAGCAGTCTATTAAGTGAAGGTTAGTGTTATGATATTCGGGTATTATGTGCGTGAGTGTGGTACTATGTTCTATTGTGCGTATTAGTTAAGTTATTTAGATTAAGGTATTCAAGATACTTAGTTATGAGTTATACTAAGGTATTGGGTAGTTATCATGATACGACATAAGATATTAGGATACGGGAATAAGGTATTGGCTCAAAGCCAAGGTATTAACTCATAGTTAAGGCATTGACCCATAACCAAGGTATTTGGCCATAGTTAAGGTATATGAGATACAGCTAAGATATTTGATTAAGATACTAAGAAAATTATCTATAGGCCAAGGTATTAGTAGGTATAGTAGGTAATAGTGTATATTATAGTATAATAAGCTAAAAACCTACCGGAATGACCTAGAAACTTAGAGATAACCTAGTAAACACCTAGTTTTAACTAATATGGCTCTATAAACCAACTTAGAAGCTAGTTATGAAGCCAAATTGGGATAATGACCTAGTTTGACCTAGCTTAGCTAGAGTGACCTAGAAATAGCCTAGAAATTATATTTGACTCATTTTAACTTATTTATCATTTTCTTACACCCAAGTGACTTTATTTTCCTATATAGGATTGTCTGACACCATCTCAAACACCGAGTTATCTCTTTTATTTTGGACCAGAGGCGAGTACAACTCTCTGTTAGTTTTTAGTCATGATAGTGTATATATCATATGTTCTAAAACTATTTACTAGATTCTGACACAGTGGCTACACGGACTAGTACTAAATGGATCCTGTCATGGGATGTTATCCCCTACTGTGTTCAGTAGGTACTCCTTCACATATATTTTATCATGTGTATCGAGTATTGATTATCGTGTGCTTCATGTTCACACGCTGCTCGTGTTCAATGTGCTTACTTACCATTTTTAGTGGGTACTCCTTCACATGTATTTTATCGTATGTATCAGGTATTGATTATCATGTACTTCGTGTTCACGTACTGCTCGTGTTCAGTGTGCTTATATTCATTTTTGTAACGTGTCATGATTAGATCCATGAGTATTGGTTGGGGAAGGAGGAGTAGGAGTTGGTTATGTGATCAAGCCATTGTATTCGTGTACATGTTGATTACAAATTACATGTATAATCGAGTTACCATATTGTATTTGTCTTCAACCTAACCCGGTCACATAACGAACTTATACTCTAAAGCACATTAGCTAGTTTATCGTTTTCCATTACTTGCAGTTATTTTTTATTGCTTGTTCTTTCTTTCTAGTAAATTACTTGTTTACTATAGTTCATTTTATTTCATGTTGCTCGTTCATCTTGTATTCTTTTGTATTACTTGTCATATATGTTCTACCATATATTTGGAACTGCTTTCAGAGTTTTGTACTTCGCTCCAATCCTGATTGGATATATTTTTCAGATGACTGGTTAGTGGAGATATTTTCTATATATTACGGGACACAAGATGGTGAGCCAGCAGGAGAGATAACACCTCTAGTCAGGAGGATGTAGCACTAGCCACAGAGGAGACTTAGTTTTTATTATTATTTTTTATTTGACTCTTAGACTTGGTATATAATATTATTATTTTGAGACCTTGGTGTTGTAGAGATTAGACTTGGACTTGTGATGTATTGTGACTCTTCGTATTTCTTTCCTTCTATTCCATATATCGTGCAATATCTTCCTGTAGTTCTATATTGTGATTGAGTATTAATTTTATTATCATATATCATATTGTTCCTCCAATTGGAGTTGAAATGACATAACAGGTACCATATATATAGTGTGAGATATTTAGATAGTATTGTTGACCTAGACAGCACTCTACGTCATTGTTACGACATAGGCTGGGCGTGGTTCACGTACTCGTGCCCTTATTCGGGGTGTGGATCGTGACACATTTTTGTGGTGGCCCATGCAGGTCTATTTTCGTAATAGTGAGATGTTATGGTAGTGTAATGGTTTAGTTGTACTACTGTGAGCCTGCGATAGGATATAGGATGACAGTTTACTCAATCATAACTATAATTTTCTATAATTTTTTGAGAGATTCCTGGGTTGACCCTTGAGAATATCACTATAAACTCTATTTTAAAATTTATTTCTACTTGTTTTCATTCACTATCACTCGTTCGTTGTTGAATTTGATTTCTGATATTTGTTGTTGAATTTGATTCTTGTATCGAGATGAATATTATGGACTAAGTTGAGGTATATTCTGATAACGTAAATGGATAAAAATTATGGGAAAGGTAACCGTCTACCTCAGTTATGGAGTCTAGAGTTTATCACAACTATACTAGCTGGCATGGCTAAAACATAGAGCCTGACTTTGGATATATTTCTCTTGGTAATAAAAATTATAGTTTTTGCAGCCAAGCATGAGGAAGGGAAAAAAAATTTAGATACCATGATTCTAGAGGTGTGTACCTTAGTTACGGACTCTATAGTTTATCGCAGTTATGCTTACTTGGGATCTCAACAACTTTTATGCTTCTAATTCAAAGTAATTTTGAATTCATCTGAACGAATTCAAAAACTTTGAAGGGGGTCTTTTAGAAGCATAAAAAGTGTGCCTCGGATAGATGGCGCAAGTTTCTTTAAATAAACTCAACAAGTAGAAGAATGGAGCACTTTCTACTTGTTCCAAAAGAAAGACGCGCATTCTCTTACTTTGGCGTACATTCCATTAATTTCAAAGGAGGGTGCACTATTCAAAGAGTAGAAAAGTGGTATACTTTCTTAATGTTACGAAAGATGGCACACAAACGATCTCCTCTCTCTCAATATTTAATGCAGCAGACTAATAGCTGACAAAGGCAGAAACCGAAGAGTTAGAGGTCATCATTACAACAGAGCTACGACACGTAGACCCAGGTTATCGTTTAGCGACCCAACCGTAGTGCCATTTTTCTCAAAAGTGCGTCGCAGTGCCATTCTCTTCAAAAGTGCGTTGTAGTGCCACCCTCTTCAAAAGTGCCTCGCAGTGCCATTCTCCTCAAAAGTGCATCGTAGTGCCATTTTCTTCAAAAGTGCGCTATAGTGTCAATTCTCTTCAAAAGTGTGCCGCAGTGCCATTCTCTTCAAAAGTGCGCCGCAGGGTCATTCTTTTCAAAAGTGCGTCGAAGTGTCATTTTCTTCAAAAGTGCGCCATAGTGTCATTTTCTTCAAAAGTGCGCTGCAGTGCCAATTTTCTTCAAAAGTTTGCTGCAGTGACATTTCTCTTCAAAAGTGCGCCGTAGTGCCAATCTTACTAAAAATGTGCCAGTCTCCAAAAGACTTCTAAAGTGCGCATACTATCCTAACCGATCGTTATCAGTTATGAATGCGAGTCTTACATGCCATACTTCTCGCTAAAGGTGTACAAATAACGGTCCCCCACGACCTATGCTTTCCTCGTATAGGAAGCTATGTGTCAAGCAGGCAGCAAGTTGTGTACCCACTCATGCAGAACGTGGGGCATTAATCTACCAAAAGTGTGCGCATAATGCTAAAATAGTGTTGATTGTCCATAGTACGTGCACACGCTCGTAACCGCTGCTAAACTCTATAAAAATGGGAGATAGATAGACAGATAGAGAGAAAGGGGTTAGAATTCTAAAGTCTTTGAAATTCAAGAGCAGAGTGAGAGAAATAGAAGCTTCTCGTGTCATTATGCCAGAGCTTACTTATTGTTCAACTCTCCAAGTTGTTCGCAGCAATCTTCAAGTCCTTGAAATTCAAGAGCTAAGCGAGAGAAATAGAAGTTTCTCGTGCCGTTGGGCCAGAGCTTTCTTATTATTCAACTCTCTAAGTTGTTCGCAGCATTCCTTTTTTTTATCTCCGTGTACAATTCTCTGTCATCGTGTGCATTTCTTCATCGTCGAGTGGTCCAAGGAGTAAAGTGATTGTCCGCAGATTAGATCTCTACAGCTATACTTTTTCGGAATCAGTTGTACTTAAATTCCTGTTTAGGATTTTTTTTGTAATTTTCTTTCTTTTCAACAGTTTGTAACATAAAAGTTTCGTATAAACTTTTCCTCGCAAACAGATGGAGGTAGAGAATTATTTATGAAGTTTTGGATATGGTTGGATTAATTTTGGTGGTGTAGTTGTTCGATGAATTTGGCTAAGACAGAGTGAGTTTGCATTAATTGAGGCTTGTTGGAAGGTGGTGTTCAAGTGATCTTTAATGTTATGCAAGGTGTATTCAAGTTGGGTTAGAGAAAGATCATTCATGGTGATTCTTGATGTGAAGCTGTTTGAGTATTATTGGTGCAGCTTTGGATTGGAAGAGTAGCCTTTGGCTTTAGTCAAGTGAGTTTTTGCATGTGCGTTTGATGTATATAGAAGAATTGGAACAAGTATTGATCATATTTGAATGATGTTTCATAATTGTTTTTGTTGATTCAACATGTTGGATGGTAGTTCTATCGCGGTGTCGGCAAGTTTGATTCAGATATTGAGCAGCAGTGTCTTTAGTGTTTAATTGGTGCAGTTGGTTTTTGAAATTTTCGAGGATGAAATATTTTTTCAGTGATATATTATGTAATGCCTCGCTCTGCTTGGTGCCTTGAGATGGTTTATTGGCAAAGTGTCATTTGGACTTGGGCTTTTTCATAGGATTGTTCAGAGATTTGTGTGGTCGAGACAGAATATTCCTTCAGGTGGGTGGTTTATACGATCCCCTATTTTCTTTACCTTCACACTTAATAAATGGACGATGCATGTTTAGTTTTATACTACAAGTATTGTTGCATGCTAATAAAAGAGATAAACCAACATAGATAAAAAAGTAATCTCACTTTGTAACATGCTGCTATAGAACATAAAATTATTGATTTGATATAATAGATAGACATTTGTACTATTATTTTAGACATGGACAATGAACTGTTGAGGTAGACTTACGTAAAGTAGAATTTCCTTATTCTAGCACATGGATTATTTTAGACATGCTGCTATAAATGTAGACGTTATACTTTCGTAGTAAGTTAGAACATGGAAAATGGTTTTATCACTATGTTTTAGATGTAAATATAGCACTGTGGATAAAGTTTTCACATAGACGTATTATTGCTACTTTGTACAAAAAAACTATCGCATTGAGTTTCAGAGATAGAAAGGTTTGGGAATGTTGGGTTGCCAAGACAGTATTCCTGGACTAGGAACTACATTAGTATGGTAATGAAAAAGAGAAGTGTTATAGAGTTACTTTCAGATTTATACCATGCATTTGTGTCAAATTCAAGTTATTCACGTATTTGCATGGTCATGGACAAATTATGCACAAGATTTATATGTTCCTCGAATGATCATCGGGACACCGGGATCAACTTGACCTAGGAGGAACGGCGTCGACGTACTGGCACAGGTAGTAGAGCTAGCTAAAGTACTAGCACTGGTGATTCTGGAACTTTCAGTGGGGATCGCTACCTTGCACTAAAAAGATCGTTGTCTAACTGAGCTACAGTCCAGAATGGCGTGTCGCCGGTACTCTTCATGTAGTTAGGTTGTATGCTAACGTCAAGTTGCTTGCAGGACTATCAGAATATTTATTGAGACGAGTACACTGCACACTATATTTTATGAGCCTAACGATTGTCTTCTATAGGGATACATTGTGACACATTGCTTCTTCATTATAAATTTACATTATTATCATTATATTAATAGGGAAGGATAGTAAGTATTGGGTAAGATAAACTTTGTTACTCTGTTAAGTGACACATTTATGCTTGTGACATAAGTATTCTATGTATTTTTTATGACATGTAACTGATCCTAAGACAAGATTAGAAATAGAACATAAGTTTGCTTGCACTCACATAATGAACATGTTGGTTTTAGTTGAGTGGGTGAGAGGTCTCTTACCAGTGCATTTCTATGTACTGATCACCCACCAGATCCTCACTGGTGCAGAGTTTGTTTGAATGGTGCCGAGGCGTTGGGACTCGATTAATGTTTGGAGCATTTCGGTTAGAGATGTTGCTTATTTTTGTATTGAAATAACATAATGTATGGAATATCGTTGTTTATATAGTTCTCAAGTTGTAAGTCTTACGACATGATTCATTGAATTGTGTGTGTGTGTGAGAGAGAGAGAGTGTGATTGTAACCGAGTTACTCTTTGGCTTTGAGCCGTTGTAATTTCGCTAAAATTATCAATAAAGTGAATCATTATTTATATATCTTGTATCAATTCAACTTTTCTGTTTAGTATTTCCATTGTGATGACTCTGTATCTTAAATGTCCCATCGACCACTTTGGTGCTTACCTTGTACAAGTACAATTTAGTCTTGTATGGCATTACACCCAGTGGCAACGTTTGGTTCTACGAAACAGAGGTGTGACACCTAGTCCTGGGTTCTCTACTTGGGATGGTGTTTGCTTATCTCAGCCAGCGGCCAGTGAGTTGTGTGTCAGTGTGCCGAGCCATGTTATAAAAAATATGGATGTTGTCCTCGAGGAGGGGTCGTGTCAGTTGCTTAGGTTTCTGTCGTTCAATTAACTAAGGAAAATGTGTGTTGGCTTCAGATGCTTAAGGAGGAGAATGGCTCTGAGATGCGTAGCCCTTCGATTTCATACAAGAAAAAATGGGGGAGGGGGAGAGGAGCTATAGTGACCCCTTACATGAGGGCGAGTACCCGTTCGACCAAGAGGATTAATAAATAGCTTCTTAATGTCTAGTCTATAGGGTGCGGTTTCTAGTGGTGTCATGTGATGTTTTGGGTAGAGTTGTATTTATGTATCTGATCCATTCTTATTATTATTATTATTATTATTATTATTATTATTATTATTATTATTATTATTATTATTATTATTATTATTATTATTATATACTTACTTTAAGTATGTTATTATGTATCTTGCTACGTCCCTCTAAGGACTTGGTTTTCTTCCAAGCTTAGGTAAGCAGATCCACTCAGAGGAGCGAAGAGCGACAATCGAGAAGCTATTAAGGAGCTGCTCCAGACGAGTACGAAGAGGACTATCCTGAAAAGTACCTCAGATACTCTAATCTGGTTATATATATTTTTGTACTTACTCTTATTTCAGTATTTGTATTAATGGATTTGTTTCAGTCAGACTTGTATATGTTAGATTTATTTCATTATTATCTTTTATTCCAGCATTTATATTTAGTCTTATATGTCTCCCTGTGTGATTTATGTTCTTGCTTTATCTGTGGATGAGATTAGATTACCTACCTAATACATAGTAATTGTTGACTGGAGTTCATGTTTGTACAACGGAGTATGTTTCGGTATGACCAATAGTATTGGATCCTCCCGATAGTTGTATTAGATGGCCATTGTCATGTAGCCAGACCTTTACGTATTTTAGGAGTGGGGCGTGACAAGTATTCTTCATCTCCATCTTCTCTCACTCATCATTAATTTAATTTGTCTTCTTGTGGCTTTTCCCAACAAGACTTTGCAACAGCAGATTTAACCCTTCTCTGACACAGCTTTCCATTGAACTTCTCTACCTCGAAGCGTTCGAGCATTGCTATATATTTCACCGCCATTGGTGATCTTTTGAATCTTCAACCGAAGCACTAATATCACTTGTTGGTAATAAGCGTGAAGCCTTCCCAGCATAAAGCACAACAAACACAAGATCCATGTCTTCTTCTTCAATCTTGTACCAACGGTGCTGACTTGGTTGTGTTATAACCAAATAAAAACACCATAATCCTAAGCAAGCAATGATTAAACTAATTAGTTATTCATGATAAGTGACTATCTATAAAGCTATACTAAGCCTAAAAATCCATGTAGCCTTCCTCCTCCATGTAAGCCTAAGCGCATACGATGATATGAGTGTGAGGGGTGATTCACTGAAGACTTGAATTTGGTCTTAACTTGGACTAGTTTTAGGATCATAATGCAGTAGAGCAATATTTGCAAATAATGGACGAAAACATTATTTGAAAGCACAATGCAGAAACTGTTGGGATCATTAAACTCAAACCAACCTGTAATATGTACGTTTTGAGTAGACTTCGCATTAAAACACCATGTCACGTCCAAAAAAAGACTACCAAAATTATGATATCCACACTATAAGCTCTCTCATTCCCTCAATAAAGTGCAATAATGCATTATTGGTGTGCATGATGATAGGTGTCAATCATAATTAAAGCTAGGAACTGGCTACTTTAATTCTTGGCAGGAACACAATCGTTATCAAAGGAAATATCAAGGAACGCTCGAAAAAATATTTTAAACATGAGTACTGATGTAGATACTACTGTTGCAGGAGATTAATGTTTCAAATTGATCCTCCTATTGCTACTGACCATGGTGTTCCATATGACAACCAAGCACATCCATGTAGATTGTAATTTTTATTTTCCATGAGGAAATCTCGGACAAGCTTTCTGTATCAATTGACAAATCTATTCAAGGTATCATTTGAAAAGCATCGATTAAAGTTTGTCTGTAACAAGTTTTGGAATGAACAAGGGGACTGTTGCAGGAGTTGTGCACATACATTTATCTAACTGAACACTATCTACTTATGGACAGGTCATGAACTACTGCTTCTTTCATCATTAATGAGCGCTTGATATAATATAGTAAGATTTGGTCAACTATTGTGTTTCTCATTCTAAATTTGCCCGGGAATAATAAATAATTCCCATGTACCAAATGCCAAAGTAATTACTAATGACAGGTAGCCAAATACCTAGTTTAGGTGCTCCAATGATCCTCTTTTTTTTTTTCCTTTTGCAATGAGAAACAATTAGCTATAGAATATTTAGCATCCTGAAATGACATCAAAGAAATTGAGTAGATTGAATATAACTATACTACTAATACCAATTCATTTATAGGCTGAGATAATAATAATTCAGCAACGTCTAGCGACATTGACACCTAAGAAATCTCTAGGAAGAAAACCAGATTGACTACCTCCATATATCCAATTGAAATCGTCTACAGAATATGGATTCCTTTGCATATAGTAAAGTTAACATTTGTTTCTCATGCCTAGAGACAGAGGTACGATGATATGCCCGACTCCCTATTTTCCAGTATGCATCTTATTGCTGATCTTTTTACACATCTTCTCATCAGAACCAGAAGCACTTGGATTCAGGTTAGAAACTGGCTTGTCGTGGTTGTGCTTTCCCTCGTACGTGGTAATGAAAGAATCTGGATCATCTGATGCCCTCTCGACATGCTTACGCACATTACACTTGAGACTGGCACATCTGTAGTAACTCCTGCAAGTTCAAATCATTTTCTACATCAGCAGATACAACAGGAAGATAGGTGATGCATTCGAATATAGTGGGGGAGAAGGTAAAGGATTCATTTTACACTGGAATCGCCCAGACATTCGAGAGTAAAATGACACTGACACTACATCAACATATGTAGTCATCCAACAATAAAGATATTGCTATTCCAAGAAAACTTTTATAATTATGTGTTTTGATTATGAGATGGAATATGCATCGTATTAAAATAAAAGAAACTGCTTTTAACTATTCAATATACATTCTGGGGCATTTGAATACAAACAAAGTTACCCAAAAAGGTAAGTAACTCGTGTAACCTGTGGAGCAAGTGTATGAACTTTGCGGCCTAAGGGGACAAAGCGCAACCAAACGAACTTGAAATGGCTTAGAATGTACAAAGCATGATGTATCATAATTGTGTCATAGTTTCACTAGATCAAGATGTCTAGTTTGCTTAAATGTACAATTACCTCGGATATGGATTTCCCTTCACAACCTTCTGTCCATATTTCCGCCAATGAAACCCATCCCCTGAGACATCAGATTGTAGGGAACCCTGTACAAGAGATTGAGGCTCTGTAGCATCTTCAGCTATGACATCAGCTCCAACTTTATCCTTGTTCTTCCTAAAATGAAATATTTCGTTCAGTACAGGACTATCACCCTATAGTAAAAAAGACATGGATAGATCACTCGTTTTTTCCATCCGATAATAATTCCAACAGAAGTGCAATCACAGTGTAAGCACTTACTATACCTTTTCTTTAATCTACACTACCAGAACATCATGTAATCAAATTTATATTTAGCATATACTGAATTTGAGAGATTACAATCTGGAAGGTTTGACAATCAACAAAACTAGTCAATTATTCACCATTCAATAATAAAAGATCCAACCTCGTACCTTTTCTTATTATTCGGTTCTGGACCAGCCAATTTGCTTCCTATTCCGCAAACTCCAACAAATTCGTTATATGCACCAGTTTCGATTCCACTAATAGAAGCAAGAGGATTTTGTACATTTTCGACCATCCTCGAATAAGTTGTAACGCCAGGCACACTAGGATCATTATTGATCTCCTCAATATGATCAGATATTCCACTCATGTTCATAACAGAATTACTCCACAAAATGTCACCAGTCTCTCTCCCACTTTTTCCACCACTTACAGAAACTTGTCCTTGGGACATTGCCAAGATATGCTTGGGAGGCTGTGGTTTGAGGTGATTGTGATCACCCTCGTACACTATTTCAGCTATCTTTCCATCAACCGACCTCTCAACCTTCTTCTTCACAGGACAGTTTGGATGTGAACACTTGTAGTAACTTCGTGGGAACTCGCTTCCTTTCACTTGCTTCTGCCCGTACTTTCTCCAGTTATATCCGTCATAAGAAGGTCGATCTCCACTGGCTAGAGTCTGCTGAACTGCCATGTCTTCTTCCAAGTTCACAGCCACATTACTTGAAGACTCATTTATTCTGTCTATGTCCGGACCTAGTGGCAAGTTCTCATGATGAGTGGAAGTTGGCTGGCTCTGTAATTGGTATTTTTCCTGATCCAGAACCGGAAAATGGTCCTTCACATTTCCTGATGAGGTTTGATGGCATTGATCGAAGTTCCCCTGAACACAAAGAAAAGACAATAATAACATTTTCCGTCAAGTCCCAAAAGAGATTAAAAGAGTTCTAATAATCGCCAGGGTAAATTCTATCTATTACTGTGTAAAAGAACTACACTAAATTCCAATATTCTATTTGATTCAAAAGATATTGCACAGAATCCTAATTAACTGCAATATTTAAGCTGAAGACATATTCACTGGTCCCAAAAGTTCAAATCAGAGGTATGATTTATCCATGAACATTTACAATATTTATGAAAGTGAAGTTCAAACTAAAATGGACATGCACTCACCAGATTTATCAACTGAGAAGCAATGGCCCTCGACACAACTTTTGCCTTTGGTTTATGTATGGCAGCCCTATCAGATGGATTGTTCTGCAAATTAGATAAATATGAAGCAAAGTAAACTATCAAAGTTGGAACAGTAATTGAACACCATGTTTCATAGGCCAAAGCTGCGATTCTACCTGATCAGATGGAACAGCTTCAGCTGGAGCAACAGATAGTGAGGGCTGGAAGCTTAAAGACCTAGGCTTGATGGAAACAGGTATCTGGGCAATTGAAGGGGAGTTACCGATAGCATCATCGAGGTGTCCTGATAATAGCCTGGGATTGGAGAACGGTCTTGATGCCACAGGCTTCGTAACTGTAACCATCTTCTCTTTATCTTTCATATCCATTATTTCATCTACAAATGATGTTATTGTTGAATGTGCTAACAGTAAAGTTGATTGGGAAACATCAAATGATTGTAGTTGCCAGAATTGTTTCCTCTGGTTGTTTTATAGATTTATAACTGAATTTTGGAAGCAGCACCTGGTTTGTGAAGCGGCACCTGGTCGACACTGGTTTGTGAAGCTAGGTACCTATAGCAGGCTCCGACATAAGGTGGCTCCTCATTTCTGATAATGAATCGGATCTCAGTCATATTACAACATGAGGCCAAAAACAGATTATGATATTTAGCAGCTTCCATGAACTCATTACATTTATAATGAGCAGTGAAATTGAATGGATCTAGTAAACAAAAATTTAAGCAGAGAAGAAAATATCGAGTAAGGTTTATTTGACTACCACTTGCCTATATATTGTTGGATAGAAGTATAAATGATGAATATTGTTGTTGCCGGATTACAAAGATCGTACAAAGTAAGTTGAAAAACAAAAATTACAACTTGCACAAAGGCGCATACAACAACGGAAATAAAAATTACAACTTCTAAAAATGTAAATCTTTCAAACTTTGCAGCACAAATGCTAAAACGACAAGAAAAGGAAATCGAAAGAACACTTGAAAGCGGAAAGTTTGTAACCTCCATTTTTAAAAAAATTTAATTTTTAATTATTTATTGCATTTGTTATGATTAATTAATATCTAGATATTTTGACTAGTTAATTAATCCTAATTAGTATTTATGTTAGGGTTAACCTTGGTTTAGATTATTGGAAGATTAGTGTTTAGATATTTCAAATCCCTAAAATATCTAGATATTATTATCTAAATATCAAACTCATTTAAAATATCTTGGGGTAAACTTGTAATTAGTCATCCCACCTCCTCAAAGTAAATATCAAAGGGGTTTACATGAAAAACTAACCACAACATCTATAAAAACACCCCCACCCCTTCATTCCACTCCACTTCATCTTCTCCAAATTTTCAAATCTTAATTCCTTCATCACCATTCCAAATCAACCCATTTTCCTCTTCAACTTTCTACCAAAGTTGGAGCTAAAGCTTGGGAGCTCAAGTAGAGCTAGCAAGGAGCACAAGCAAGTGGTGTGGTGTCCAAACTCCTCTCCTCTGTGTCTATTTTTGAGTGGATTGGCATTGGGAGCTCTTCCCAATAGTTAACTATCACTTCCCTTTTAGTTCTTTGGTAGGATAACTAATCTAAAACCCATAGGAAATACACAAATAACTAGGCCTAGCTTTCTAAGGGTGATAATAGGTTCTAATGGATTCCTAGGTAATAGATCTAGGTGTTTTAATTAGTGATTTATAACACTAGTGGATTGGTATCCACCAAGTGTTTGTGTTGTGTCCCCAAAGGAATTTTGTGTCATCTTTGAGGTGAGCTTGTGTCTAGGTGTCCTAAAAGGATACCTAGTGTGGTGTCAAGAAACTATGCGATAATCATGGTTAGAATGTAATATATACTAGTAATTGTATTTATAGGTGTATATGTGACCTTTAGATATATATACTATATACTTACTAATGGATATGCTATATAAATAGATATATAGATTATTCATTATGTTCTAGGTTTCATATATGTCAATGGATATATTTTAGACCTATATAATCAAAGGTTGAGTGTGTTAGAGGTATCAAGATACCATGTGTATATGCGAAGAATATGGATTTTGGTGTTGTGTAGCTTGAGATACTAAATTGGTATCATGAGTAGTATTTTATGTATCTTGAATACCAATTGGTATTGATATATAATGGGGAGTGTGAGAGATACACATATACATGTGTGTGTGTGAAGATATGTATATGAAGTGTGTGCGTGTATATATATATATGTGGGGGGGGGGGGGGGCGCGTGCGTGTGTGCGTGTGTGTTAGAGGGGGGAGCAGTAAGCAGCAGCAGCAGTAGTAGTAAGTAGCAGCAGCAACAGCTTTTGCAGCAGCATCTTCAATAAGCTGAGATAAAGCTGCAGTAGCAATAGGCTTAGGGGCTTTATATTGTGCACCATCTTGAGTGCAAATGTAAGTGTTAAGTAGGATACGAATGAGTATCCTAGAGTGTTATTAAGTATTAGTATATAGGTAAGTATCAAGGTATCAAGATACCAAGATACAAGTCTAGTATATAGTAAATAGGTAAGTTACACGTATTGGTATTCTCTGGATCTTTAGTCATGATGTGTTGCTTTTCATATTGTTATATAGACCGCGATCATCGTGCTTGTATTTAGACCTTGCATTGTGATTTTCGTGTCGTGACTCGAGACTACGCTTACTAATCGGGGATAGGAAAGTACTAGTTAGATATGTGATAAATCTCGTATTTAGACCCCGTTGTAGTGTCGACCTTGTGGATGGCTCTTCACGAATTTCATGTATGATTGAGCTTGATTCTTATTTAGACCTTGATTCACCTAAGCCGATCACATATCGAAGGTAGTATTTTAAATCATATAGATATTTTTTCTGGTTTACTCCATTCTTTTCGACATATGCCATATTTACTTTGTTTACAGTTTTCTCTTTACTTGCCTTGTCTTGTCTCATGTTTACAGTCGTTCATGTATTTTATTGCTATTTTTGTCTTATAGTTTCTATCATGTATTGGAACTGCTTTCATTGATTTGTACTTCGCGCCAATCCTGACATGGATACGTTGAAAATATTAGGAAATAATATCGAAAACTTGTACCCTCCATACTACGGGCCCTAGAGGACCTTCAGGGAGGTTTTGCAGCGGAGTTCCAGACTATGACTCTTTGGTTAGATAGTTTCCTATATTTCTAGTATTACCTGAATTGTCTCCGGTAGTCTACTGCTATATGTTATTTTGGATTCAGACTCTTTGTAGTCATTGCCTATACTTTCTTGAACTATAGACCGTTTTGTTTCTATTGGTTGTTCATTCTCGTGATATCTTCCTTAGAAATGTGACTTGAGTATTATAATTGTTTATATATTTTTGCCCTCGTGTAGAGGAGATTAGCTTATAAACTGCGTGAGAAGGATATATTCATTATTAAGGTCTAGAGAGCGTTATACCGCCGAGACTGTGGCATAGGCTGGACGTACCCATCATGTCCCGATCATCTGGGCACGGGTTGTGACATAATTTTATGGTAGCGTATGCATGTCATGATTTCACAATTAGTACGATATTGTGCTAGTACTTAGGATTAGAGTACTATTACGAACCTGCGAGATAATATAAATATTAAGGAATAGAGAATGCTCAAACACATGCTAGAAAAATTCTGATCTGAATTAAAATATACTATCTTCGGTTCAATTCTGAATATTTGATATATTTAACTATCCTTCTAGAATAATATTTGATCTTGTGCCATGTTGATAACTTGTGTTTTTATACGGTTTCAGAATGGCACCCAAGACCAGAGTGCGTAGCACGGGAGCAGCAGTTGTTGTAGCTTCTGGGCAATCATCGACCTCTCAACATGTGAACCAGAGGGCGACTGTTAGTCTACCACCTCTTCCTCCATTTCCACCCTAGAGAGGAGTGCCCGTCTCCTCGCACCCAGGAGGCATGCCTGCCGAGGGGACTCAGATGTTTGAGCTTCTCGGAGGCATGTTGGAGACTCAATACGAGCAGACAGACGTAAAGCAAGAAGGCATAGAAAATGCCTATCTCTTAGCCTTAGTAGCTGTAGAGAGGATTGTTCCCCAGCAGCAGTTGCAACCCATTTAGACAAAGATGGGCAATATCCTGGACTTCAAGAGGATGCTTCCTCGAGAGTTCTGGGGTACTGAGAGGATACTCTACGTAGACGAGTGGCTCGAGGATATCGAGTGGATCATGCGGATGGCTCGAATCCCGAAGGACTTACAGCTTCAGGTTATTGCTCGTACTTGGTTCAGGAACGAGCCGAGACTTACACGTCCTGGTCTGACATGGGACTACTTAAAGGAACTCTTCAAGAAGAAGTTATTTCCTGTCATGGCCAAAGGTATTCTGGAGAAACAGTTCCAGAACTTAGAGCAAAATAACCTCACCGCAGATGAATACTAAGCATAGTTTATAAACCCCCAGATTTTGCAAGAATTTTTAAATTGGGATTTTTCACAATTTTCTGGGATTTTCTGGGAATTTTCTGTAATTAAAATCAGGGTTTTTAATTATTAAATGATTTTTATTTGTTAATAAATGATATTAAAATATCATGAAAATAATATTTTTGGGTGTAAAATAAAAAAATGGACTTAGGGTAATTTTTTTGGAATTTATCGGGCCCCCGACCTATTTTTAAATCACCTAAAACTATTTATTTATTTAATTGATTAATTAATTATTATTATTATTATTATTATTATTATTCTATTTAATAAATCAGGCCCAACCGGCCCGGCCCAGCCCATTGGGCCGAGCCCAGCCCGCCAATGCTAGCGGGTCGGGTCGGATCCACCCGGCGCCCGACCCGACCCGAACCCGCCTGAACCCTCACCCCCCCTGACCCGCTCTCCCCGCTTCGCTTCCGCCGGCGCCTCCGCCGCGCCGTTGCCGCTCCGCCCGGCTCGCCCCTCCCTCCGGCCACGACGACCCCCTCTCCCCTCCGCCTCCCTCGGCCCCGAGCCACCGCCCTCTCCCCTTATAAACTTCCCGAGTCCCCACCGTGCCCAGCCCCTTCCTCGGCCACCACCGCTCCTCCCCACCGTGCCGGCCGTCCCCCCACGCCCCGCTCCCCCGTCGAGCCGCCCTCGCCCTCCCTCCGCCGCAGAGCCGCCCGAGCCGCCCTCCTCCGGCCGTGTCCAAGCCCTAACCCTAACCCTATTTCAGTCTGACACGACAGTGGACACAGGACACTGTGTCCTGTGTCGTGACGGATACAGTGAAGACCCGATTTTCGGATCCTGTTCAGGTACTCATATCTTTCTCCTCGCTGCCCCGTTTTTAATTCCGTAAATTGCGTTGTGAAGCCTGTATGACCCTCTCGGTGCCTGGACAAACCGCTCGGGGCATCGCGTCCTGTGGTGATCGCACACCGCGATCCAAAAACAGGAAAAACAACGACCCAATTCACCCCGGAACTGGGTACGCCCCGCCAAACGGGACGACTTGGTCGCGCGCGGTCTTCACAGATACGTGCGCAGCGTTGATACGGATGTGTGGGATTTCGCGGAAGTCGATTCGGGTGTGCGGGCACACCGGAATCAACGCGTATCCGCGGACACCGCCCCGTATCCGCCTTTTCTGAATCAAGCCCTAACTTCCTGTACACATGTCGAATCGAAACGAAACTTGCGCCATCAGACTCGTAGCGATACGCTGGTCCTGTGACCCAAGTTTGGTTTGATTCTGAAAACATTGACGAAATCGCGTGTCGTGGGCCCCACAGGCCCCGCTCGACGAGCGATTTTGTGATCGGCTCATCGGAATCCAATTCTGAAAGTTTCGTTGGGTTCGTATCAGCGTTCCTGACCTGTTGACACTAAGTTTGGTGAATTTGGAGACCTTTGACTCTGACACATTTTTCGGTGCAAAGCGGGCCCACCGGCGGACCCCGTTTTAATCCGAAATTGCCGTTTTTGCCCTTGTCTCCAAATTGGACTCAAGGACAGGCGTTTCTAGCTATTTGATATCTTCTGAGCACGATGGTAATATTTATTTCAGCATCTGGAGACATTTTTAGAAATTTTCCTGAGACACAAAACTGTAGTTGGATCCAAACATCAGGCAAGTACCTGCACTTCAAGTTTAATCTATATATTGTGATAATTAATTTTCTTGCTCTACCAGTACCATTGATGATTACACGTAGTATTAGAACACTGGATTTCATGTCTTGAATACTGGTTTTTCATGTCTTGCTTTCGTGTCGGGTGGGAGAATACTAGAAGGCATGTAGTTTACCCTTCCCCCTGCCGTGTTTAATAGCTGTTGGTACGCGATTGTACCCTCAGCCGGATCTCGATTATTCATGTTTAATAGCCATCTATGACGGCCGGATTAGCCTTATAAGCCCCTACATACCAACTATGTATTCTAAATACACGTGTTCACACACAATAGTTCTTGTCGTGTTGCAGTTCTTGTTGCCTGGTTACAGTTACATTCCCTGTCACATTTTATTCCTGTTTTACCCTTATTCCTGGTTTATAGAAATTAATCATGTTTTACTTATAGTCCTGATTTATAACATTTAATTCTCAGTTAATTTTTACTACTTATTATGCATATTCTGATCATGATACTTAGTCAGTCTTTTCACTCCATGTCATAAATATTTAGTTTAATCTTGTTGTGCATTGTGTACTTTGCTCCTTTCCTGACTGGATCCGTTATTTTAGGCGATGATGAGAACTTTGTCCCACCTATTATGGCCCCTATGAGGTAGCAGGTGATACTTTTGAGAAGCCGGTTCCTACTCAGGAGACTACCCTTGAGGAGTAGCAGCCAGTTAGCTAGTATTTTCTTTCAGCACAGTAATCGGGTTTGTCCCCAATTTATCTTCGGGATTCTGTATTAAACCATGGATTTGTATATCATAATTTGTCTTATGAAATCTTATCATTTCTATTTCCCTGTCATTTTTCTTGTCTATTTACTTTACTGTGGATGAGATAGATTTAAATTACCTGTGATTATGACCTAGACAGCGTACTACCGCCGACACTGCGGCGTAGACTGGACGTACCCACGTACTCGTGCCCGAATAACCGGGTGCGGGTCATGACATAGTTCGACAGGCTGAGCCAATTTGCTGAGTATATGGTCCGGGACCCTGACGACAGAGCGTGTAGGTTCCGACAAGGCCTAGCCTAGGAGCTCCATGTTTATATCGGTTCCAGCATCACGACTTTCGAGGGTATAGTTGCTGAGGCGCAGAGGATATAGATAGACTTAGGCTTTAGGCTCAAGAGGAACCATGACACTTTTGGAGGAGAGGGTAGTTCGGGACTAGCAAAGCGTCCCCAATTTTAGCAAGGAACCTTCCAGCAGCCATCGCGAAACTACCCACTAGCTAGAGCTTCTTTTTCGTAGCAGCCACAAAGGTAGATTTAGCTGGCCCTAGGTTTTACTTACTGTAAGAAGACAGGACATACCTGGGAGACCTGTAGGAAGAGACTTGGAGCATGTCTTTACTGCGGTTCCACTGGGCATCAGATAAGGGATTGTCTCTTAGCTCCTCATCGTCGAGCTTAGGGTATAGCTCCTGCCCAGATGGGTCCAATTAGGCCACCTATGGCACATCATCTTGCCCAACACCAGCAAAGGGGAGCACCTCAGCAAGGCAAGGCTTTTGCAAAGACGGTCGAGGAGACCGAGCCTACTGACGATGTATTAGCAGGTTTTGTTCTTCTAAATTCATTACAACTATTGATCTGTTTGATTCCAGAATATCTTATAGTTTACAATCTATAAAATGTTATGTTAAGTATTGAAGTAGTAAAACCCTGGATAAAGACTGCAATAGCATGACCAGTAGAGTATATATTTATTTGATAACCAAAGAAATGATTCTTTAACAATGAAATTTATGCATAAACAATTTTAAGAAAGGACTTTCATAGTCCATGAAAAAATTAGTGTTACAACAATAGAGAAGATTATGAAAAATAGGTCATATCTATCTAGAAGAGAGAAGAAGAGATGTGTGAGCGATACCCTTATCATTTTGAACCATGGGGTACCTTTTTATTACTTCTTTTCATACTATATCTATATTTAAATTTTGAGAACAAAATTATTTTAAGAATGGTAGATTTTTAACCCCCATTTTAACTTTTAATTTGTAATTATTTATTGTAGTTATCATGATTAATTAATATCTATATATTTTGAATAGTTGATTAATCCTAATTAGTATTTAGGTTAAGGTTAACCTTGGTTTAGGTTATTTGAAGATTAATGTTTAGATATTTTAAATCCCTAAAATATTTAGATATTATTATCTAAATATCAACTCATTTAAAATATTTAGGTGTAAACATGTAATTAGTCAGCATACCTCTTCAAAGTAAATATCAAAGAGGCTTATATGAGAAGCTAACCACAATACCTATAAATACACCCCCACCCCTTAATTTCACTCGACTTCTTTTTCTTTACTTCATCTCCTCCAAATCCTAAACCCTAATTTCTTCACCACCATTCCAAATCAACATGTTTCCCTCTTTAACTTTCTACCAAAGTTGGAGATAAAGCTTGGAAGCTCAAGTAGAGCTAGCAAGGAGCACAAGCAAGTGGTGTGGTGTCCAAATTCCTCTCCTTTGTCGACTTTTGAGTGGATTGACATCGGGAGCTCTTCCTAATAGGTAACTATCACTTCCCTTTTAGTTTTATGGTAGGATAACTAATCTAAAACCTAAAAAAAATCCATAAATAATTAGGCCTAACTTTCTAAGGGTGATACTATGTTCTAATGGATTCCTAGGTAATAGATCTAGGTATTTTAATTAGTGATTTATAACACTAATAGTTTGGTATCCACCAAGTGTTTGTGTTGTGTCCCCAAAAGAATTTTGTGTCATATTAGAGGGGAGCTTGTGTCTAAGTGTCCTAAAAAGGATACCTAGTGTGGTGTCAAGAAACTACGTGATATGCATGGTTAGAATTTAATATATACTAGTGATTGTATTTATAGGTGTCTATGTGACCTTTAAATATATATACTAAATACTTACTAATGGATATGCTATATAAATAGATATATAGATTATTCATTATGTTCTAGGTTTCATATATGTCAATGAATATATTTTAGACCTATATAATCAATGTTGAGTGTGTTAGAGGTATCAAGATACCATGTGTGCATGTGAGAATATGGGTATTGATGTTGTGTAGCTTAAGATACCAAATTGGTATCATGAGTAGTGTTTTGTGTATCTTGAATACCAATTGGTATTGGTATATAATGGGGAGTGTGAATGATACACATATATATGTGTGTGTAGATATGTATATGAAAGTGTATATATATATTTTAATATACATATCTACACACACATATATATGTGTATCACTCACACTCCCCATTATATACTAATACCAATTGGTATTCAAGATACACAAAACACTACTCACACACACACACACACACACACACACACACATATATGTGTGTGTGTGTGTGTGTGTGTGTGTGTGTGTGTGTGTGTGTGTGTGTGTGTGTGTGTGTACATGCATATTAGGGGGGCGCAGTAAGCAGCAACAGTAGCAGTAGCAGTAAGTAGCAGCAGCAACTTTGGCAGCAACAACAGCAGCTTTTGCAGCAATAGCAACAACAATTTCAGCAGTAGTAGCATCTTCAATAAGTTGAGATAAAGCTGCTGTAGCAATAGGCTTAGGGGATTTGCATTGTGCACCATCTTGAGTGCAAATGTTAGTGTTAAGTAGGATACGAATGAGTATCCTATAGTGTTAGTAAGTTTTAGTATATAGGTAAGTATCAAGGTATCAAGATACCAAGATACAAGTCCAGTATCTAGTAAATAGGTAAGTTAGTATGAGAGTATAGTTAGTGCGTATTCTATTTCCTTGAGGTTGTTGGCATTATAGGATACTTGTGTTTAGGTAATATCTATAGGTAAATAGGTTAATAGGTAATATATATAGGTAAATGGGTTACCTTGCTACATAATACTATATATGTATATATAAATAACTATATGAGATACCAAGATACAAGTATCTTAGTATCTAGGTAAGGTATCCTATGGGTAAGTAATGAAGGTAACTAGTGTAGAAAACAAGTGAGCATCCTAGAATATAATGATAGTATCATAAGTTGATATTGGTATCAAGATACCAATTGTAAATAACTAGTGTAGATAATTATCCATCAATCAAGTAGGTATTGAACCTATTACCATACCATCTAGTATAAAACCAATTTGACCTAGAAACCTAACCACTAGTTAAATAAGTTCGATATTGCTTTTCATACACCTATTGATACAGTAAATTCATAATATACGTTACTTGGATTTCGGTATGGACTCTGACCCGTATCACCCACTCAGGACGACAAACGAGTACATTCTCTGATTATTTTCAATATCTTGATAGTTTATATACTTCATGTTCTAGTTATGATTTACTTGAATTCTGACACGCTTGTTATAAGGATTGGTATTCTCTGGATCTCTAGTCATGATGTATTGCTTTTCATATTATTATATAGACCGTGATCATCGTGCTTGTATTTAGACCTTGCGTTGTGATCTCCATGTTGTGACTCGAGACAATGCTTACTAATCGGGGATGGAAAGTACTAGTTAGATATGTGATCAATCTCGTATTTAGACCCTGTTGTAGTGTAGATCTTGTGGATGGCTCTTCATGCATTTCACGTATGATTGAGCATGATTCTTATTTAGACCTTGATTCACCAAAGCCGATTACATGTCGAAGGTAGTATTTTAAATCACGTAGATATTTTCCGGTTTACTCCATACTTATTGACATATGCCATATTTAGTTTGTTTACAGTTTTCTCTTTACTTGCCTTGCCTTGTCTGATGTTTACAGTCTTTAATATATTTTATTGCTATTTTTCTCTTATATTTTATGTTAGACTTAATCCTGTTGAGGAGGTTAAAGCGGTTGTTATTTGGATTTTAATAAATCCCTAGGCTTTAGGAATTTTGTTATTTGTTCTATGCTGTTGATTTTTTTGATTTGTTATCACTTAGTTAGAATATGGTTAGAAAATGCTACTTTTATGCATTCTGTTAGAGTTGTAAATGGCTATTTAAAGGCCAAGTTGAGGTTCAACATAATACAAATTATTCATTCCAAGAATCAAATACTCCTCTCATCTTATATTTGGTATCAGAGCTATGGCAACCAATGACGAGCAAAGCCCCACGACGCCGACATCTATGAAGGAGACCTCATTCACCTTCAAGTACCCCATGTTGACACAGACCAACTACGCGGATTGGTCTCTCTTAATGAGAGTCAACATGCAGGCACAAGGCCTGTGGAAGGTGATCGAACCCGGGAAAGCCGACTACCATGACGACAGGATGGCCTGTCCATCATACTCCATGTCGTACCGCCAGAGATGCTGCGGACACTGACAGTGAAAGACACTGCCAAGGAAGCATAGGACGCTGTAAAGATAATGCAAATGGGGGTCGAGCGCGTACGCGAGGCCAAGGCACAGAAATTGCATGCCGACTTTGAATCAATGAAGGTCAAGGACGACGAGTCTATCGAGGACTTCGCGATGCGGCTCACGGGACTCGTCAGCGACCTGCAACTACTCGGCGACGAAATGGACGACGAGAAGGTAGTTAAAAAAAATTTGAGTCATTCCATCCAAGTACACGCAAGTCGTCATCGCCATTGAGACTTTAGTGGATCTCGAGACGCTGTCAATTAAAGAGCTTACCGGTCGTCTTCTAGCCGTCGAGGAGCGGTACGATCTTGGCAGCAACTCCGGTGACACAAGTAGCCGCCATCTCCTCTCCGAAGAGGAGTGGCTCGCTCGCACGAAGCAGAGGAAGGAAGACGAGGCCTACTCCGACGGTGACAAAAGTTGTGGTCGCGGGCGAGGCAAGCCAAGAGGTCATGGTCGCGACAACACGAACTACAGCAACGGCAACGCGTCCGGTGGCACGCGCGACAAGAAGGGTAAGTGCCACAATTGTGACATCTACAGCCACTGGGCGAAGGACTGCCGCAAGCTGAAGCATAATGAGCACGCCAATCTGACGCAAGTCGACGATGATGAGCCCGCACTGCTCATGGCGCAGGAGTACACGCTCACCGAGACCACCGTGGGCACGACCAACAACGTCGTACTCGACGAGGTGCATGCTTAGGTGCATCTGGGCCGTGAGGATGACCACCACGACGAAGCATGGTACCTCGACATCAGTGCCAGCAACCACATGACGGACTGCAAGAAGGTCTTTGCCGAGCTGGACACTGGAGTCACGGGCTCCATCAAGTTTGGGGACGGATCCGTCGTCGACATCCGAGGGCATGGCACGGTAATTTTTTTGTGCCAGAACTGCGAGCACTGCATCCTCACCGGCGTCTACTTCATCCCGAAGCTACGAATCAATATCATCAGCCTTAGGCAGCTCGATGAGAACGGCTGCCAAGTCTTGATCGAAGGCAGAGTGCTCTTGATTCAAGATCGTCAGCAATGCCTCCTCGCCAAGGTAAAACATGACCGAAATCGACTGTACATTCTATCTCTTGATATTGTACAACCAGTGTGTTTAGCAGCATGACTTAATGACGATGCATAGCGGTGGCATGCACGGTTCGGCCATCTCAACTTTGAAGCACTCAGGAAGTTAGCTCGCCGCAACATGGTGCACGGGCTAGCACAGATCGAACACATCAATCAAATTTGTGATAGTTGCCTTGCCGGGAAGCAGCGCCGCATGCCATTTTCGCAGGAGACCAAGTACCGTGCCGACAACCTGCTAGATCTCGTTTATGGTGATATCTGCGGGCCGGTCACACCGGTGACACCCAGTGGTAAGCGCTACTTCTTGCTCCTCATCGACGATTTCAGCCGCTACATGTGGTTGACGCTGCTGGGTTCGAAGGATGAAGCGCCGACAGCCATCAAACACTTTTAAGCCCACGTCGAGGTAAAGACAGGACACAAACTGCACATGCTCCGTACTAATCGTGGGGGCGAGTTCACATCCTTCGCATTTGGCGAGTATTGTGCGGGCCTCGGCATCAAACGGCAACTCACAGCGCCGTACTCACCACAGTAGAACAGCGTCATCGAGCGCCGAAACTAGACGGTCGTCGCGATGGCGCGTAGTCTTCTGAAGGCAAAGGATATGCCCGAGAAGTTCTGGGGCGAGGCGGTCATGACGGCTGTCTACATCCTCAATCGCTCGCCAACACGGAGCATCGACGGCAAGACCCTGTACGAGGCATGGCACGGACATAAGCCAAGCGTGCACTTCCTCCGCACCTTCGGCTGTGTCGTACACGTCAAGGTGGTCAAGCCGAACTTATAGAAGCTAGAAGATCGCAGCAAGCACATGGTCTTCATCGGCTATGAGCTCGGTACCAAGGCGTACCGGGTATACGACCCCGCTGGCAAGCGCGTTCACGTCATACGCGATGTTGTCTTCGACGAGGAAGCCAAGTGGGACTGGGGCGTGCAAGACAACGTAGGTGAGATATTTACTGTTGAGTATACTATACCACATGTTGAACATGCAGGCATGCCGGTGCACGGGGGTGGCGATCCATCAACACAGTGGCACCCAGTCCAGGGCCGTTGATGCCGGCATCCGGGCAAAAATATCTGACTCGGTGGTACAACATGGAGTAGAATTTGTCTCGCTATCCACCAACGCCTCGACCATGATCGACACTGATGACGACGGGCCATGCAGGTATAGGACCTTGGCGAGCTTGCTTGACACGACCACCGTCTGCGAGCTCGATGTCAGCGAGCTGCTCCTCATGGTTGACGAGGAACATACCACTTTCTTTGAAGCCGAGAAACACCGATGTTGGCACCAATCGATGCTCGAGGAGATGAGCTCCATTGAGGAGAACCGTAACCTCGTAGACCTCCCACCCGGCCACCGTCCGATCGGTTTGAGGTGGGTCTACAAGCTCAAAAAGGACGAGCACGGCGCCGTCCTCAAGCACATGGCGCGGCTCATGGAAAAAGGCTATGTGCAAAGGCAAGGAGTGGACTTCGAGGAAGTGTTCGCGTCGATTGCTCGCCTCGAGTCTGTCCGTTTGTTGATTTCACTCGCTGTGCATGAGGGGTGGGCGATACACCACATGGACGTGAAGATGATATTCCTCAACGGCGACCTCAAGGAGGAGGTGTACGTCGCCCAACCTTCCGGCTTTGTTATCGAAGGACAGGAGCACAAAGTGCTGAAACTTGACAAGGTACTGTAAGGGCTGCGGCAAGCACCGAGGGCTTGGAACACCAAGCTTGACAGTTGCCTACTGTCACTTGGTTTCCACCGGAGTGCACAGGATTACGCTGTGTATACACGCGGTGAAGGTCCAGCTCGCCTACTTGTGGGTGTGTACGTCGACAATATTATCATCACCGGAATGGACCCACAAGATATTGCCAAGTTCAAGGAGGAGATGAAGGCCTTGTTCAAAATGAGTGACTTGGGATTGCTCACTTTCTACCTCGGCATCAAGGTGCAGCAGTCCAATGGCTTCATCACCCTCAGTCAGGAGGCATATGTGCTCAAAATCTTGGAGAAGAGTGGCATGGTGGATTGCAGCCCGTGCCACGTCCCTGTGGAACCGAGGTTCAAGCTAAGCAAGATGAGCTCAGCCCCTCCGACTGACTCCACATCCTACAGGAGCATCGTCGGAAGCCTCCAGTACTTGGTGCACATGTGCCCAGATATCTCGTATGTGGTGGGCTACGTGAGTCTGTTCATAGAGAACCCGACCACCGAACACCTTGCTGCCGTCAAGCGCATCCTTCGCTACGTCGCCGGCATACGTCATTTTGGTTGTCTCTACGCAAAGAAGGTGGAGGAACCACGGCTGATCGGCTACAGCGACAATGACATGGCAGGTGATATCGACACCAGCAAGAGCACCACTAGCGTGTTATTTTTCCTCGATCGTAGCTTCATTAGCTGGTAATATCAGAAGCAGAAGGTCGTGGCATTGTCATCCTGCGAGGCCGAGTACATTGCCGCGACAATGGCGTCATGCCAAGCCATTTGGCTTACAAAACTCCTTGGTGACTTAAAAAACAAGGAGGCCAACAACGTCATGCTCAAGGTTGACAACAAGTCCGCCATCTTCCTCAGCAAAAATTTCGTCTTCCATGACCGAAGCAAACATATTGATACAAGGTATCATTTCATTCGGGAGTATGTCGAGAGAGGGAAGGTTGAGGTCGAGTACATCAACACTGAAGAGCAGCTCGCAGACATTCTTACCAAGGTTCTCGGGCGAGTCAAGTTCATTGAGATGAGATAGAAGCTCAACATCATAGAGGTGAATCTCATACAACAGGCTTAGGGGGTAATTTGTTAGAGTTAATCCTGTTGAGGAGGTTGAAGCGATTTTTATTTGGATTTCAATAAATCCTTAGTCTTTAGGAATTTTGTTATTTGTTCTATGCCGTTGATTTGTTTTGATTTGTTATCACTTAGTTAGAATATGGTTAGAGGGTGCTACTTTTATGCATTCTGTTAGAGTTGTAAATGGCTATTTAAAGGCCAAGTTAAGGTTGAACATAATACAAATTATTCATTCCAAGAATCAAATACTCCTCTCATCTTACAGTTTATACCATGTATTGGAACTACTTTCATTTATTTGTACTTCGCTCCAATCCTGACATTGATATGTTAAAAATATTAGGAGATGACATTGAGAACTTGTGCTCTACATACTACGGGCCCAAAGAGGACCTTCAAAGAGAGTTCACAGCGGAGTTCCAGACTGAGACTTTTTAGTTAGCTAGTTTTCTATATTTCTAGTATTACCCGAATCATTTTCGGTAGTCTATTGTTATATGTTATTTTGGATTCAGACTCTTTGTAGTCATTGCCTAAACTTTGGACTTGAACTATAGATTATTTTGTTTCTATTGGTTGTTACTTCTTGTGATAACTTCCTCGAAAATGTGACTTGTGTATTATAACTGTTTATATATTCTTGCCCTCATCTAGAGGAGATTAGCTTGTAAAATACGTGAGATGGTTATATTCATTATTGAGGTCTAGACAGCGTTCTACCACCGACACTAGGCGTTGGCTGGACGTAACCACGTTCTCGTGCACCGATCATCCGAGCATGGGTCGTGACAAAGTATGTTGGGGTGATGAAGACAACCTTTGCTCAAAGCAAGATTAGATTCATGAACTAGCAAATTCAAAGTATATGTGCTTCTGGAAGCTCCTTTGTCACTCTTTGCATGAATAGAACTTTGACCCTCGGAATGCATGAACGGACAATACTTTGTTGCTTCAAATAGATGCTCCCAACTCTCCTCTCATAGCATATAAACACTTGGTATCTCTTGCAAAAGAGAAAATTTTGTGATTATATAGGTGAGCCAACCCCCTAGCAGCCCACTATCCTTAATGGACAGTAAAATCAGAGAGTAACTCTCCAATATGTAGGCGGTTACAACAGTAATCCTAATAAATAGGCAGTTACGTTTAGAAGCAGCAAACAGTCATTTCTACGTTGGTAGAATTTTTGTACAAGCGTCCTTTATAATTTCTACGTGAGATGCATCTTCGTAGAATCACCCTCTGAGCAAAAATGCTGAGCTCCATATTTCTGTCGAATCACCCTCTGAGCGAAAATGCTGAGGATAGATGCATCCTGTTGCACCCACGTGAAGATTGCGCGTAAACCGCGTAAAAACTTGGGACAAAATAAGCGCATAACGGCATAAAAGTTACAGGAAAAATCGTGTTCAAACGACGCAACAACGTGCAAGAGCATTATCTCTCACTCGATGTGTACGTGCAAAGTATGCCACTTTACGCTCTTTGCCCATGCCCTCGTACGAATCCTAGTTCAAGTTCGAGTCGCTAGGCCCCTTCGGGGCCTGGATCATAAGAGAAATTTCCAAGAAATGAGTGAAAAAAAATATAAATGTTTCCTGGAGGTCTTGATCCTTGCCCTCTAAAAAATATTCGACCATACCAACCGCATGGGCTACCACTCTTTATGTGCACAAGTAAATAAAAGAATAATCTTATCTTGAAATACACACTTGCGGTTGCTATATGGATGTGGGACTATCTTTTAGAAATCAATTTCAATAAACCCCAACAATCTCCAATATATTTTAATACATGGGTTGAACATTTCTCATAATGATGATATATCGTGCATTAAAATAGATGTCACTTACGATTTGAATCTTTCTGCATGGGTCAAACAACAATATGATAAAGAGTGGACTATGTCTTGAATTCAATTCCATTTCTGATATTTTTTCTACTCATACAATGACATCAATTGTGCCTCTAGTCGCTTGTTAAAGGTCTTATGCTGACCTGGTATCTTTGGTGTCTATAAGTTGGGTGTCTACAAGTTCATCCTCAAGAGATGGCCCATATATGTGTTCATAAACATAGGTAAGTTCTCCATAGAGTTTAATTCCCAGCATGAGGACTTTCGTCTCCTTGCGGTGCTTCATCGGTATGACATGTCCCGAAGTCGAGGTTCAACCTCTTGTTGGTGTCCATACCACTGCAGCATAAGGTCCCAGCTTTTTTGTAGTGTTGTACTAACACTTTGTGTCTTTCAGCATGAGCCTAACTGCCTCTATTTGGTGCTATGACTCTCTGACATGGCCCGAACTGAGATCCCACTTCATATGGTATCACGCCACTGTAGCATGAGGTACTAGCCCATTTGTAGTATTGTGGGATGCAATCCCAACAATGTCCAAGAACTTACCTTTGTACCTGATATTTTCCTAGTCAATGATCCTTCTTTGAACCAGAAGTAAGATGCATAGTAGATTTCTCTTTAAACTAATAGCATAATACTTTGCGATAGAATTAAAAAGATATAATATCAGAATTTCTTCAAGTCTATTTTCTTTGATATGTCCTCGACCAGCTGACGTTTGAGGTCTTTGGTGAACGGATTAGCCGGATTCTTCTGACTTCGAACATCAACTACTGTAATAATTTCATTCTTAATGCACTTATTCAGTGTTGTGTGATAAAGTAAAACAATTTTCTTTTTGTCATTGAAGAGATTATTGGATGCGACTATTGCAGTAGCTTGGTTATCGCAGTATAGCGATATAGTCGGAATCTGCACCCTAATCAGAAGAAGATCATACATGATCTTGCAAGCCATTCAACTTCATTTGTTATAGTCGTCATAGCATAAAACTCAAACTCCATAGATAGGTAAGAGAGCAAAGTTTGTACTTCGACTTCCACGATATAGTAGTTTCATACATGGAGAAGATGTATCCTAATATTGACCTTTCTATCTCTTCTTATAAGTAGCAACTAGCATTACTAAAATCTTTCACCATAATCAGATAATCATTGTAGTACAATGCAAAGTTCTGAGTCTTTTTGACATATCTCATAACTCTCTCTCTCTCTCTCTCTCTCTCTCTCTCTCTCTCTCTCTCTCTCTCTCTCTCTTTACAGTTTTACAATATTCTACATCTAGATTGCTCGTGAATCGACTCAGCATCCCCACGGTAAAAGAAATATCTGATCTAGTAGCACTCATAACATATATTAAACTTCTAATAATTCTTGAGGACTCTAACTGTTGGACATTTTTTTCCTAGATTTGGCTTCAGCTCCTTATCATATCTATAACATGTAAACATCTTTTCTATATAGAGAGCTTGTAATAAATCAAGCCCAGCTTCCATTTGGATGATATTTATCCCCAAGATAACATCAGTATCTCTAATATCTTTCATACTGAATTTAGATGAGAAAAACTTCTTTATCTCCGTGATGTATCATATATCCATACCCAGGATTAGCATGTCCTCCACATAGAGACATACAATAACCCCTTTACCATCAACGAAATTGGTGTATTTACACACTTATTAGTCTCGCAGATCCTGTAGTCATTTGATCTGACTATTTTATCAAACTTCTAGTACAACATCTTAGAAGTTTGCTTTAGACCGTATATAGATCTATTATTTTTCATACTTTATCTTCAAGTCTCTTGAGGATAAATCCTTCCGGTTGCTTCATGTAAATCTTTTTGGTCATGTCTCCATTCAGAAATTTGTTTTGACATCCACCTTATGAATCACCAGCTTGTGAATTACACCTAGAACAATAACCATCATGATAGTTGCCATCCGCACAACTGGAGTATATGTATCGAAGTATTTGATCCCCTGCTTCTGAGAAAACCTTTTAGCCGCAGTCTAACTTTGAACTTATCAATATTTTTGTCGACCTTCTTCTTCTTCTTGAAGATACATTTGAGTCCAATAAGTTTTGTCATTCAAGTTGGCTGAAGTCATTCTTTTTATTGTTGTAGAACGGAACTTTTAACACATTTACATAAGCCAGATACCCCCACACTCAAATGA
Source organism: Iris macrosiphon (assembly GCA_036927795.1). Lineage (NCBI taxonomy): Eukaryota > Viridiplantae > Streptophyta > Magnoliopsida > Asparagales > Iridaceae > Iris > Iris macrosiphon. The sequence continues at coordinate 111,818,510 of JAYESA010000008.1, read as the reverse complement.
CATTCAAGTTGGGTCTAACTTTAGTCAGAGTTGATGAGGAGTGATGTCTGACTGTGCTAATAGCACTCTATTAAGAATAAATGTAGCCGTTAGCGCGGCCGATTCCTATAAGTTGTTTGGAAGACCATTTGTTAATAGCATAGAATTCATTATCTCCAGCAATGTCCCTTTCTGCAACTCTATTGGATTATGGAGCAGTCGTTTGATTGACAATTTCATATTTATTGCAGAACAATGCGAGTTAAAGAGAATGATACTCTCCGCCTCTTTCACTTCTGAGTCTCTTGAGTTATTGTCACGTTTGACATTTAGCTTCAGCCTTAAAGTCTTTGAACTTCTCGAATGCTTTATCTTTCAATTTGAGAAGATAGATAAATGCGTACATCAAGAATTCATCGATAAAGGTAATAAAATAATTCATTCTGACCTTTGTGGAAAAGTTCTTGAAGTCAAATATATCTGAATACACCAACTCCAAAATATCCGTACTTCGGTTCAACCGTCTGGACAACTTTTTTACAATTTTATTCTGCGCACAGACTTCACATATACTTTCTTACCCCACATTTGGAGATAAGGCCTAAACTAGATATTTGTTGATTCTTTTACAATGAACATGGTCTAGTCTATTATGTCATAACTCAAGAGAGTAGCCAAAATTATTTACTTCATTGATACATTCTGCTGAAGTTATAACTTGTAATTTGAATATTCCTTCGGTAGAAAAAGCTTTTTCAAAGTATGTTCTTTTGTAGGACATCACCATCTCGCCTACGTTAATGTTCATCCTTAGGCATGTGTTACATAGCAGACTCCTAGAGATTAGATTTTTGACAATGATATGTACATGCTTTACGTTCTCCAAGGTAAGTATCTTTCTTCAAGTCAATTTTAGCACCATTGACCCGATCTCCAAAACTTCAGCTTGAGATTTGTTCGCCATCGAAATCTTTCCAATAGTAGATTTATAAGTGATGAACAACTCTTTCTTTGAACATACGTGACAAAATGCACCCGTATCCACCTACCAATAAGTATCCATGCCAGATGAGTCAAACTGCGCAATCATGGCAACCAAGTTAAGCTCACATTTCTCTTTTGACTTTGGTTTTAGCTTGGACCTACATTCCTTCTTAAAGTAGCTCTTGTTGCCACAATTATAGCAAGTCCCGTCATTGCTAGACTTGGGCTTGAAAGAAGATGACTTCGCCTTCAGATGATTGAAATCCTTATTTTTATTGTTGTAGAATGCTTTCTGCTTCCCCTTAGAGTTTCCAAGTTTGCACCATGTTTGCCTTGACAAACTATTTGGACAGAGTGTCCACTTTGATCTGGCTTCTAGCTTTATCTTCAATATAAATGAAGTATAGAAGAAATTTTGACTTGGTCTCAATCTTCTTGCGGTACATATCGGTTGTAAACTGATTCTAGACATGAAGGAGCTTGGTCTCAATCTTCTCTTTATTTGATGTAATTTTCATATAATCTTCTCTAAAGGGGAGTATAGATATTAGTGATGTTGAGCTTTCAAAACTTAGGACCAACTAAACTTTTAGTGAATATGTCAACAACTTGCTTTTTTTGATGTAATATAGATCAAGCACAACTCCTTTGAAAGTAGCTTCTCACAAACAAAATATGATCAATCTTAATATGTTTCATCAGATCATGTTGAACTAATCACTTGCTATATTGATTGTTGCCTTGTTATCATTATAAGCGAAAGGAAAATTTAGAGGAGAGACCCAAATTGAGTAATAGTCTCTTAAACCATATTCCTTCGGTAATACTCTGGACGAGGGATCTAAATATTAAACTAGAGCTACTACTATCTTGAACGGTTGTACCGGATCAGCTCGATACAACTTTTTTCATATAGAGTAATTAGAGTATCTAAATTTTCTTTAATTTCTACTTTTAAGCTACTTACCTCAACATTCATATTGTCATGATAATCGTCTAATAATATAAATATACTATCTAATTTAATTTTAGGATAAAAACTAAATCCAAACAATATAAAAGAGGTATTTCACGTCAATATTTTATAAATTTTATTTACATTTTAGAAATAACATAATCAAAACCAGGAGAATTTCTATATTTTTCAAATAAATAAGACATGTTAATATTTTTTGTTAAAATTAAAGGAGAAGTTGAATAATAAATACATGTAATATTGTAAATAAATCTAAAAATTCATAAATTGAACTAATAACTAACCAATCATTTTTAGTTACTTGAAAATAAAAAATTCGATTAACATTACTATAATGTGTAATAACATCTCTAAATTTAATACAAGATTTTAAGATTAAATAAGTAGAATTCCATCTATGTGGTGCATTCTTAACAAATCTTCTAAATGTTATACCATATTTTTCACATCACGTTTTAAAATCTTGTTGCCTACTTGCAGAAGTGTTCAAACTAATTAGACATGATCTAATATTTTCTAAATTTTCTTCAAAAAAATTTATAGGCATTCTTGTACAATTAAATTAATAATATGACAAACATACCTTACATGAAAAATTCGTCCTTCTAGTATAGGCAAAAATTAAGATTTTGAGATAGCAATACAAGAAGTGTTATTACTAGCATTATAAAAAAACTATTTTTTTATTATGAATATCATATTCAAGTAAAACTTGCATTATAGCTCCACTGATTGCAGAGCCAGTACGTGAAAATTCCAACGATCTTTGACAAATAATTCATTTTTACAAAATCTATTTTGCATCTAAATAATGTGTCGTGATACAAATAAAAGGATAATTATTTTTACTAGTCCATATATCAGAAGTTAAAAAATAGTACTAATATTTACAAAATTTTCTTTCAAAGCTGTCTTTTCTTTTTCCTTAATTTTAACAGCTTCTGCTCTAATAGTAGATCTAGAAACTTTAGTATAACAAGGATTAAGAGTAGTAATTGCATAATCATAATATGATTCACTCTCACCAAATATAAAAGGTTGTTCATCATAAATAATATATTTTGTTAGCTCAGTTTTGTTACTAGCAGTAGAATAAATAAAGTTTTCTATAGAAGATCCTTGCGGACCGATGCTTAGTTATGTTTATCTAGCTTGTAATGTGTACTTGCCAAAACAACTTTCATAATATCTCTTTAAAGTGCATGTGTCATCATTTTTTTTTGTATTTCTTCCATTGTGAAACTTTAGCTATTAATTTTTGATCTTTTGGATCCAAAAATTATTTTTCACACTATCGGTGACAAATAATATATCAAAATCTGATTTTTTTTTCTAGCTAAAATATTAATATCCATACTCTAAGTTCTGGAGGTTACATTTGTGTCGGTAGTACAAAATTCTGTACAAGATTATTATCATAATCATAACCAGTATAGTAATTACAACACTGTTCAAAAATATCTTGATATGATTAGTTAGAAACAGTAGCATCATTATGATCCATATTTAAAAAATTAATTTTTAGAAAAAATAATAAAAAGTGAGCAAAGAATTTTTTGCCAACTAAAAAAAAAAAAGAGGGAAGAAAATTAACTAATCAAAACAAGAGAGAAGAAAGAAAACTATTTTTCTAATATTAAAAAAGTACTTAAACTCAACTTGATTTACTCCAAAGTCGGATGTAGAAATTTTGTAGCTCTGTGATGATGGATCAAGTTGAAGTCTCCAGAAAATTGCACTTGAGTTTCCATAAAATTGTACTTCGATCTCTAGAATGTTGTTACTTCAATCTTCATAAAGTTGTTACTTCAGTCTTCAAAAATTTATTTTCTTGTTAATATTGCAAAAGACGGAAGAAATTTTATTGTGGTATATTTGGAATAATTATGTCCTATTTATAAGAATTTTTGGGTTTCAAATTATCCCAAATATCCTTAAAATATAGTTGTTATAAGATTATTTTGGACATTTTCAGCAAAAATACCAAAATACCCTTCAAACAGATTAAAAATTATCATAAAATTGGATGTATTTTGGTAAAAATATTCCCAAAAAAATATGGTTGTTGGAGGAGTAAATTATCAAAATACCCCTCCATCGGTTTAATTAATGGTTAAATAGGGAGATATTTTGATAATTTATCCTCCTTTCGTGTGTGTGTGTGTGTGTGTGTGTGTATATATATATATATATATATATATATATATATATATATATATATATATATATATATATATAGTCAGCCGTCAGAGTGGGGCGGGTGGCACATGGGGGTTGCGGGTTGGGACAGGATCTTGAACGGATCACCGACCAGGCCGGGTCGAGCCGGACCGGGTCGAACAAATTGAAGGGGATTGAACCGTATTGGGATTAAATTGTATATGTGGTGATTGGCCCATGTGACTTAGGCCCAAGTAGATATGTGGATGTATATATATCTAATATCATGATGAATGAAAGTCAGATTATCGTCTCCTAGCACTTATTTATATGGCATCAGAGCAAGACGGCTAGGACACATTTTTCAGCGGCGGCGGCGATTTCAGCGACGACGGCGATTTCAGCGATGCCTGCGGCGACGCTTTCTTTCCCACGACGGTGGCGATTCTTCCTTCAACAGGCGGTATGACGAGCGGTGGCGGCGGCGGCGTCGAGTCTTCTACGACGGCGGTGACGACACTAAAGATCGATCCCACATCCCCATATTACCTTGGTTCTAATGACAATCTGGATAATACAATTATGAAAGTGGTGTATCATAGGGAAAATTATGAGGAATGATCGAGATCTACTCGGCTTTCTCTACAGGCTCGGTGAAAATTTTGGTTTATTTATGGGTCTATCAATACACCTTCAGAGACTGACAAATTGGAGGATTGGTACTGTGTCCAATCGATGCTTGTGTAATAGATCTTGCACTCTATTGACGTTTCGATGAAAAAGACGATACCCTACTTTGAGGAGGCGAATCTACTGTGGGATTCGCTCAAGGACCGATTTAGCGTGAGGAATGGCACTAGAATTCAACAGATTAAACATTCATTGGCAGAGTATCGCCAAACGAAATCAATGTTTGTGGTCGACTACTTCGGCCAATTACAGGAGGAACGATTGTGCACGTCTACATAGGTCTCCTCTATGGTTGAGTTGGGGACTTATGAACCTTTTACGGCGTTCAGTTGCGGCAAATGTACGTATGATATCCTGAAGAAGCTGCAGACACGGGTTGATGAGGAGCTATTTCATCAGTTTCTTTATGGAATCAATCAGGAACTCTATGGCAATGTTCGCTCCACTTTATTGGCACAAGATCCATTTTCTACTTTGGCGCATGCTTATCAATCCATTCTCCAGGAGGAACGATTGAGCACGTCTACATAGGTCTCCTCTAAACGGGACGAGGTTATGGCGCTTGTGGTTAAAACTCCTTCTGTTAACCGTGGGACAACTCGTTTGGATGCTCGGGATAAATCGGAGTTGCTTTGCAATATTTGCAAACGCAATGGACATGAAGAAGCCATTTGCTTTGAGAAACATACCTTTCCGGATTGGTGGGGGGATAGGCCACGTAGTGGCGATGGACGAGGTGCTGGTCGTGGACGTGCTGGCGGATACGCGGCTGGTGCTGGACATGGACGGGGTGCGTGCGACGATGGCAGGACGTGGCGCAACGGCTGCGGCACAGCCGCGTATGGATGGTGATGGCACATGAGGTGTTCCGGGGATAACTCTAGACCAATAGTAGCAACTTATTTCTCTGTTTGGTAACTCTTCGGTCAAATTTTCGGAGGACCGCATGGTGGGTAAGTCTATTGCACCTTGGATTATTGATACAAGTGCTTCAAATCATGTTATTGGTAATTTGGATTTATTATCGAGGGTGACGGCAATAGAGGAGTGTCCGGTTGGACTTCCGGATGGACGGACTACGGTTGCCTCATGCTGCGGGCGTGTTGCTCTTGCACCGGGCATTTTTCTCATTAATGTTCTATTCATACCTTAATTATATTGCAAATTAATTTATGTGGCCCATCTTATTGATGATATAAATTGAGTTGTACAATTTACTAAAAATTTGTGCGTGATACAGGACCCCAGTTTGAGGACCCTTATTGGCGTCAGTGAATGGCGGGATGGACTCTACTACTTTTGTATTGTACCGAAGACTCAGGCCTTGGCAGTGACTGGGATGACTTCTCTGGATATTTGGCATCAGATACTTGTGCATCCTTCTGAAAAATTAGTAAAGTCTCTTCCTGTTCATAGTAGCTCTAATAGTTCAGTGAATAAGACATGTGAAGTTTGCCATCAGGTAAAGCAAACTCGAGGTATTTTTTCTATCAGTGACTCTCGGGCTGTTACAATTTTTGATTTGATACATTGTGATCTTTGGGGGTCGTATCCTACGGCTTCTTCGTATGGAGCTCGATATTTTTTGACGATTATAATGAATTTTCTCATGCTGTTTGGGTATTTTTGTTGATTGATAAGACTGAAGTATACAAGATGTTCTCGTCATTTTTATCTATGGTTGAGTGGCAATTTAATTCCAAAGTTCGAATTGTGCGAAGTGATACTGGTACTGAATTTAATTGCCTGCACGACTACTTTACACAGAATGGTATTTTGTTTCAGACATCTTGTGTGAGTACACCTTAGCTGAATGAGAGGGTCGAATAAAAACATAGACATATTTTGAATGTGGCACGTGCTTTACATTTTCAGAAAAATTTGTCAATTTCTTTTTGGGGAGAATATATTTTGGAGGCTGGATATTTGATCAATCGAACCCCTTCAATTCTTCTTGATTTTAAAACTCCCTATGAAATTATTTGGCGCTTCTCCTTCTTATGATGAATTACGTATTTTTGGTTGTCTATGCTTTGCCCACAACCAAAAGGCTAAAATAGACAAATTTGACAGTCGCAGTCGAAAGTGTGCTTTTGTGGGATACCCCCATGGTAAAAAGGGTTGGAAATTGTATAACCTTGCTACTGGCAATTTTTTTCTCTCGAGATGTTAAATTTTATGAGACTGTGTTTTCCTAATTCTGTTGAGGATGATCGTGGTGGTACGGCTTCAACTGAGCTTAAGCCTCTTGTTGTGGTTGATGATGATTTGGTTTTTGATTTTGTGATCGATAGTACTATGGGGTATGATTTACCTTAATGGATGGGATGGTCGTCTCCCCGGATGGAAACGACGCGGCGGGGGCGGCAGATGGTGAGGATAGAGCGGCTGAGGCCGTTGTGGAGGATAAGTCGGCGGATGGAATGCGTGCCAAAATTCCGTCCGTGAAGCTCCGTGATTTTGTTACAAATACAATACGAAAGTTGAGTCCTAGTTCTTCCTCCCAATTTTCAACCACGCCCAATCATTCCTTAGGTACTCCTTATCCTATAGCACATTTTTTGAATTATGACCGATTTTCTCTGGGATACAAAAAAAAATTTTGCAGTTGTAACTGCATGTACAGAACAGGTCTCCTTTAAAGAGGCGATTAAAAATGAAGGGTGGCATGAAGCTATGCAGAAGGAGATACGGACTTTGGAGGATAATTATACCTGGATATGGAGATGCTTCCGGCTGGAAAAGGTGCTCTGGGGAGCCGGTGGGTGTATAAGATAAAGTATAATTCTGATGGGAGCGTTGAGCGGCTTAAAGCCCGTTTGGTGGTTTTGGGCAATCATCAGGTTGAAGGGATTGATTACACTGATACTTTTGCTCCGGTGGCAAAAATGGTTATTGTTCGTGCTTTTCTAGCTGTAATTGCAACAAAGAATTGAAAACTACATCAGATGGATGTTCATAATGCTTTCCTGCATGGAGATCTTACCGAAGAAGTGTATATAAAACTACTAACTAGTTTCCGAAACACACGCCCTGATAAGGTATGTCAGCTTCAAAAATCTCTTTATGGGCTTAAACATGCGCCTCGTTGTTGGTTTGCGAAGTTGGCATCTTCTTTGCGGGAGTACGGATTTTTCCAATCGTACACTGACTACTCGTTTTTTACTCTTCATAAGGGTGATGTTCAGATAAATGTTCTTGTGTATGTCGACGATTTGATTCTCTCTGACAATAATTCTGCTGCTCTCACTGCCTTTAAGAATTATTTGAGTACATGCTTTCATATGAAGGACCTTGGGGTGTTGAAGTTTATTCTTGGTGTTGAGGTAGCTCAGAGTACGAAGGGTATTTTTTTGTGCCAACGGAAATATACACTTGACATTATCTCTGAGACAGGATTGTAGGGGGTGAAACCCGCGAGCTTTCTTATGGAGCAACATCATTAACTGACGAGCTCTACAAGTCCACCGTTGTCGGATGGGAAAGCATATTAGCGATTCGTGGGGAGGCTAATTTCTCTCTCATTTACTCGGCCGAATTTGACTTATGTTGTTCACATCATTTCACAGTTTATGCATGAGCCCCAGTGTGATCATTGATCAAGGCATTCTCCTTCGCTCTGATTGTTATTTGCGGCTTCGGAGGTGGTGCGATTCCGATTGGACGAGTTGTCCCATCACGCGACGCTCTTTGTCTGGTTGGTTGGTTTTTCTTGGTGATTCGCCTATCTCTTGGAAGACGAAAAAATAGGTGACGGTGTTTCGCTCTTCAGCCGAAGCAGAGTACCATGCTATGGCGGCGGTCACCTGTGAGCTTAAGTGGCTCAAAGGGTTGCTTGGCAGTTTTGGGGTGCAACATTCATGTGCTATGGATTTATTTTGTGATTGCCAATATGCTTTACATCTTGCGCAGAACCCAGTTTTCCATGAGCACACAAAACACATTCAGGTGGATTGTCACTTTTTAAAGAATGTTGTTCTTAATGGAGTTATTCGCGCATCTCATGTGCCGATGGATGGACAATTGGCGGATGTTTTCACCAAGGCTTTGGGCAAACGACAATTTGAGTTTCTTTGTGCAAGTTGGGCATTTGTGAGTTGCATGCTCCAACTTAGGGGGGTTATTGGGATTAAATTGTATATCTTATGATTGGTCCATGTGACTTAGGCCCAAGTAGATATGCGGATGTATATATATCTAATATCATGATGAATGAAAGACAGATTATCATCTCCTACCATTTCATTACAAACAGGAACGGTTCAGTTTTTTGAGCACCGAACTTTCATATCGGTTTTGCAAACCCAGTCCGAACCCACATCGACTATGGACTGGACTAGGTCGGCCCGTTGACCAGGCCTGGGCCGCCCGGCCCAGTTAACACCTTGATGTTTACGCAATGTTGAGAACTATACGCAATGTTCGGATAGGCTAAAGGATAGCCCACAATAGAAGTGATAACTATATGCTCAAAAAAAAATTCCCTTCCTTTCTCTACCAACAACACAAAACAAAGACCAATCTTCTCAATCTGTCGTACGACACAGTTTGAGCCGCTCTCTCGACAACCATTCCAACCTCTCTAGACCCACTTACACTTAAAACCTCCTACCGTGACTGCATCACTCTAGAGTCTAGCCTTCCTATTAAGAAGTCTCACAGTGTAGTTTCCATATTTATGCTCTTTAGTCCCACACCAGCTAAAGAGTAGGTAGCCTACCATAAAACTCTCATTGTATTTACTTGGCCTTGAGCCTAATGGTAAGCATTCAAACATTATCACAATATAGTCTTTAACAGTATCCTTTATTTATTTTTCTTTCTTCCTCATTTTTTTTTTTCCTCTTTCGACTTAGTCCAAAAATTAACTCAGACTCGGCTTCTTCATTAACGAGCCGACCTTGAACTTGGAAATGAGATTGATTTCCTTAACGAGCCAAGAGAGAACATAGGAAGCTGAAGAATACTTTGCTAACATGCTCGACAAGTACTTGACTAGGCTAGACTCTATGAACTTGACTAGAAGTTGATGCCCTGTGTAGAAAAAATGTCCATGGTAAATGTCTGGCATAAATATTTGTCGTCTAGCACATTATATTAGTACAAGGACAACAAGAGGAGCCACCATATTATGAAGCAAGTCCCAAGAGGCATATGTATACATAGAAACGTTAAGTGCCCCCTCACTATGCCTAAAGAACAAAAAAAGGTCACTACTTTATGTGATTAACAATGTATTGCTTGTAGCATCCTGGTGGAAAAATTTCTGAAAAATGCAAATTGAAAGATATAAAATTGAAGACAGAAAATAGTAGAAGATTCGAGGCACGTTATACGCTGTCTTTAGAATAGAATTTTGCCTCACGAACAATACAGTGGGTTCCTGGCAATCTATCCCCGAGATACAACGAATCCTTTGATACACTTCACCGTGCACCTGGTGGCGAATCCCACGAACGATCACAACCTTGTCCGAAGAAGAGAGATTGGAAAGAGGAGTTTTTGGAAGAATTTAGGTTATGGTATTTTTTCTTTTTCGTCTCTGTACGATTGTTCTTTCGTCCCGAACAGAGCGAGAGAGAGAAAAGAAAAAACAGATTTCTGTTTCACAGATCTCAGGATCGTGTCCTGGATATATCTCTCACGTAACTTTTTTCACTCTTTCCGTAACGGGATTACGTGAGAACGGTTCCGCGGAAGACCAGCAACCCACCAGACCAAACAAACGGAAATAAAAATAAAATAAAATAAGTTGAGAAATTACCTTTGTACCCATATCCGTTGTGCTAAGTGCGCGACTAATAAACGCATAAAAACGTGCATTAAATCGCACACCCGTTCGCGGGTTGGATGAGATCTAGCCCATTCCTTACAAAGCCCACTTACCCACTAAGAGAGGTAAAGCAATATATGGAAAGGAGAATGACTTCTCATTTTTTATGTGGGACTAAACAAAAGAGTTGCCTTTATTGAATCACATGGGTAAACAAATCTAACAATCCCTCACATGATTCAATAAGGGAACAAAGAAGGTATAGCACGATAGGACATATAGGAAGGAAAACAAGATATGGACAATCACACTGTGTATCAGAGGAAGGTGTCTTCCGGACTTGAACCTCCCCTTAGTATTATACATCTTATCTATACAGACCCAAAGTGACTTAAGTCTTGAACTTATGATCTTAATTGTACGGACTCAACATACACACAAACACATTGTAGGTATTTGATCGTATCAACAGTTGTGCACTTTTCGGCCATGTGCTATCTCGATTTCTTAAAAGCTCTAGAGGACCAAGTATGAAAATATTGCTAATCGTAAAGGAAACATCAACATGATTCATATGAATGCTATAGGAACCCAGGTAATGCAAGTATAGCATGATATATGTGAAATTCTATGATACCCCCTGTGAAAAGATAGCTTCATGATTACACCAAAAAATCAAAACAAAAAAAAGGCTTTTATTCCGAACTTCTGGGGTTGGAAAAAAGGCTTTTATTCCGAACTTCTGGGGTTGGATATTTGAATACTTTTCTTTCATCACCTCTATTAGCATTAGCAAATTAATACAATATCCTGCCTTAAATTATGTCTCGATCGACATACGCCCAGTTATAGGGTTCCTCCAACTAAATGATTATCCCTCCTAACCGATGAATATATCTAGATTGGTCAAAACATTCTATATATGTTGCACGTGTTCAAACCACCGAGAAGATAAGAAATACACTCATTTCTTGTCTTATTTTTCAACATATTATCGCTCATCCATCCATCGTAGCAATCTCATGTCAGCCATGCTTATTTTGGGGACGTGTTATTACTTAGTCACTTAACACTTCATTCCTAAAAGCATGCCGGGTCTTACAGTTAGTCTTATGCAAGACATATTTCTCTTCAGAACTTCAAGGGTGTCCTTTATTTACATGCATGATTCTTCATCTTATTAACGAACAGAAAATGACTCGGGCCTAGCTCTAACACCATACAAATCATAACTCAAGTGAGCGAGATATCAGGAGACATACTGAAAGAAAAGAAAAAAGAAGAAATGACTTCAGTTTACAAGACCCATCTTCATCTTGGTTTAAATTTTAGCGCGACAAAAGAAAGCAAGCAAGCTTCATTCGAGATTCTCAACATCTGGATAAATTCACGCTGTGAATCATTTCCATCATAGCCAGAAGAAGAAGAAGAAGAAGAGAAGAAAAGAAATTATGCTTGTTGGCACAGAGAACAAGTGTTCATATATACGTAGTGTTCATAAATCAAATGAACAAAAGAGTTCCTAATGGAAGTTGCATGTACCTGAAGGAGAGGAGGATATTATAAGAAGAGGCAGCAGAGGAGATCTACTGGAAGCTAAAGGAATAAAAAGTTGGAGTTGGGAATGAGAGCTAACATGATGTTGGAAGAGAGAGAGAAAGAGAGAGAGAGAGAGAGAGAGAGAGAGTGGAAGACCGTTAGGTGAGAATGAGGGTTCAAAAGGAGAGAGAATACAGCAGGTAGGAGCTCGTGCAAAGCAATAGGAGGACGAGGGTTGGTTTGGATTTGGGTTTGGGTTTGGGTTTGAGTTTGGATTTGGATTTTAGCTTGGATTTGGACCACTTAAATGGTAACCTAGTCTCACTTTCCTTGCTTTTTTTTTAAAATATATGCCTTATATACTCTGAATTTTGAACAACTCTCTCAATCACGGCCTAAAGGATGGCCCTTAGACAACTCAATCCGTAGGTCCGCACTCGGCTCAGAGGTCCCCCATTGTTGCATTACTTTCACCATTTATTTTATTAAATAGGAAGAAATAATCCATCATTTCTTTTTCTCCTTTTGATACATAAGAATTAAAAAAAAAAAAAGTAACCAAAAAAATATCACAAAAATAAAAAATCTAACACCACATTAATGTGCAATTAAATACAATTTGTAATGATTTGGAGGATGATCCCATTAAAAAGATCATATCTGCATTTGACTCCCTGGAACAACGATAATTGCTAGTATTAGTCATGTCTCATTTTCTGAATGCACAACTCTTATTATATTCCTTCCTACATCATGAAAAATATATGATTATCTTATAGTTATAAAATTTGGATGTTAAGGTTGTGATGTTTTATCCAATTTTAAGTTAACAAAAGTCAGAATCTTCCATAAATACGTTTGGATTGTTGTTGATATAAAGATCATCAAAAGTAATGAAGTTAAATGATAGTTGTAACATCTTAAATTTAAGTGTATTAACCTTGTAGAATATAAAATTTGACCTAATTCTATTTAGAACAAATTAAATAACCATCTCAATTTAGTGAACAGAGTTTAAAGAATTCAAAAAACCCTAAAGAATTCGAATTATAATGTTATATAAAATCTGATACGAGACACAACCGGTTGATGCCTCTAAATTTGCGACATAAATGTATTCTTGATGGGGTAATGTGATAGGTTTGAGGAGGGGTGTAACACAAGAGAGTGCATACACCCTCCATGTTTATACCAATTTTATGTTATAGTTAGAAAAGTAATTAGGGTTGGGTTGGTTACACTTGCACATAGTAATATTTGATGGAATTATATTTCATACAATCCCGTGGAGTCTACAAATTTAATGGCTGGTTATTAATAGTCGTCATGTGTTATGCTTGGTATTATGCCCATAAAATTATTTATTAGTGGGATACATAACAAAAATATATAACCATTAGTGGAGTTTTCTATTCTAGCAATTGTTTATGAAACATAAATTCATACAGAAAATTCCAGTCAGAGGATAAAGTTTAGAAGAATTGCAGAGAATAGGAGAAGTTTAGGGATAGCAGCGGGAGGGGTGGGGTGCCAACAGAGTTGACGCACTCACTATGTCTTAATTAATTAAACAAGAATTAAGAATATATAAAATATAAGATATAAGATAAAGTAGTAAGGCATCTCCAATGCTCTATAAAAATGATCATAAAGCTAGTTATACAAAATAGAAGGCTAGCATAGTATCAAATAATACATGACCATAAGTTAACTGTAATATGGATATATATATATACAATCATGAGGTGGGAACAGGCTCTCAGAATAACAGGCTAAACAAGTACATGATGGCTAAATGCCTAAAAGAATCAAAATGATAATGTGAAAAGTGGAGAAGAAACCCACTTCGGATCATCGGTGGCCATCCTACATGTGCGCACCATCTGGAGGAAGGTACACTTGATATTCAGGCTCTGCTAATAAATCTGGCCAAACAAAATCAGAGCGGTCAATCCCCTAATAGCAAGTAACACAAGAAAGCACGAGTGAATAAAACGAAAAATCAATGGTTATATACATACATAGTAACATGTGCCATAACATGAACCTATATTCCATCGTTGAGACAGTAATCTGCCAGTACACCAAACAAGGACAAAGGGTGTAGTACAACTCCAGACTATGAATAGGTAAACAGGTACACAATTAAGTCAGTTTAATGGAACATACAAATAATTTCTTTGGCTTGATAGATTAATATCTGGGATATCCCAGAAAAGAAATATATGGATCCTTAAATCATGTAATATTGAAGCAAGACTGGTCAAACCATATAACTATGTATATATCAGTAATAATCCACGGTGTACCTCTCTCAGGTGGTCACCGGGTCGGTATCAATTTTAGTAACGATCCCATCACTCCTATGGGATGGATACTAGGTTGGTAATAGTAATATATGCCATATATTGTACTCCACCTAGATGGAGGATATATCGCAGTATCTGGTGGCAGGCTATAGATGATCTCGGGATCTTTTTCCCTCCTAATGAATCTGCGAGTTTTAAGTTACTTAATTAACCATACTATTATGTGAAATCCCGTGTCGTGGATACATAATCATCCAACCTATATATCGTACCATAGCATGAGTACGTTGGGTGTGAATCTACATTGGTTCCCGAAGGTTCCAACCAAGATCATCCTGAGTGTAAACTTTAGTATTTGATATACATATCCTCCTTCTAAGCAATGCTACGATCACTAACCAACTTCAAGGGTACTCGTGTAGGAAGAATATAGTATAGTATAATATAACATGATTATGATATAGCACCTCGATGCACAAAAATAACACGTAGTAGCATCGTAGTGCACAAGTAACTAGGAGTACCTCGATGCGATAACATGGCCAACGCCTCAAAGGTAAGCTGGTAATCATAATAACACAGATACAAGGAGTCATGTCAGGAAATAGGGACAATCAAGCAACCAACCAATCTATCAATAATTTTTAGTTTCCTGGTCATCATGGATATCAAGTCAGGAATATGATCGCTATACATTATGCTACTCAATATAATATAATGTTAGGACCTACTGGCTCACAAAAATCCATCGAATAATATCACAGGCTGATGATCAATAATTTCTTTAACAGTTAGGCATGGCAATAGGCATCATCTATCCAAGCTAGCAACTATATATCATGTACAAGAACTAGAATACAGTAGAAAGTCACTAAGGCAAGGTTCAGGAAAAGTAACCACTCACATTGCAAATTGATACATTGAACTAGAACAATTTTAAGTTGGGGTAGGCCAGTGGTGTATCGGCGGTACACCGATAGCAGCATATCAACAATACATCAAAAAAATATTGAATCTAAATAGAACCAAAAGTGGGATCAAACTATCAGAGCGGTATTGTCACGCCCTGCTCCCAGAATACAGCGAGCTGAATACGTAACTAACATCCCAGGCTATACGCCAAACAAATACACATGTATTTGTATAGTGGTTGTCTCCTGTAAAGTTCTAGAATAAAAGTATGTGAAAACTAAAATCATAAATAAATTGGCAATAATTGACATATAAAAACATAACTCATCAACATTTACTTATCACAAGTCTAGTTTTCTATCTCAAGGATAATACATACGAGAAACTACATAACTATACAAAATAATACTGATGATATATCTTCTATCTGTGCTATTCCTCTAGTTCATCCATAATGTATACCGAAAGTATCTCTTCCTCAGTCAGACCTCCATCTAGTAAAAAAAACTAGGTCATCAAAGACATACAAGTCCTCGATTCAAGAATTATAAAATAAATAAAGTAAAATAGTTATATGATTAAAAATTTGGATATGATACTCAGATAGGAAGATGATATGATTTATCATAAGAAAGTATTATAGTGTTAACCCAAAATATGACTTAACTCAGACTATGACACTATTGTGATCCAAATTCTAGTGATTTAAAAGTGTCCAAACACATTCATTGTCTAATAGTCACTACCATAATCATAATATAATTTTCCTATATGATGATACAATTTGGAGAATAATTTTTGGATCTCACACTATTTTCTCGACAATAATCCAGTTACAGGGATCAGGTTATGGCATGTAGGCACGGTACTTAATAGTCCGGCCACACACCTCGCAATGAGCTATATTATATAAATAGAATAACCACCTAATTTGATTCCTAATTTGAATCAAATTAGGTTAAATACAAATATTCACATATTCACTAGCACATGTTAGGTTGGGATGCATACACATATTCCTCGCACGGCCTTGTAAAGGAATTACAGGTACTGATCAGTTTTATATCTATATATTGCCAGATTTTATACGATGTGATCCATAACTATTCTTATAGTGCCCTGCTCCGTGATGGCACTATGTATAAGAAATATTGGTTTATTGACTTAAAAAGGAAACATTCCTGAAGAGCTCCTTGTTGTAGAAGACGACTGATCTAGGTGAGTGGGCAGAACATCATTCTCTGATTCTTTCATGCCTTAATAATGAATCTGAGTTTTATAATTTTAGTTGCTAAGAAGATTAATGTTTCCTTTACATGAATAATATGAACTTGCATGCTTAACTAGAGAACTGTATGCTTGTTAATAGAAGAACCTTGCTATGGTAATTCAAGAGTAGAGTAAAAAATTGCTTGCCAATTTTTCTTATCACTTCTGTAAAGATAGAACTATTTGAAATGCTTGAACTGTATCAGAGAGATGACAGTCTGTCCGCATAGAGATAGAGATAGTGGCTTGTCTGCATAGAGATAAGAAGAGAATAAATAGATAGTTTGTTTGTTCATAACATGTGCAACATAGATTTTATCTGATAGAGTAACATGTATTGCATCGGTCTGACAATATCTATTAGTGAAAAGCTGGATCGTGAGTCCCGCCTGCTAATTTGAGCGTATCTTAGTACAGAGCAACCATGATTCACAGTTGACATAGCCAAATAGAGTATAGAACACCCTTAGAAAAAAAGTCCTCGCGATCAGGCAGATGTTCCTGTCGTTAGTTAGCTGGTTCATGTATCAAAGCAGCCAGTATGAGCGTATATTAGTGCAGTATTGGGCCGTAAAAATACCCCTACTAATCCCGAGGAACTCGAGGACCATCATATAGATAGGTTATCTCGTATATGAATCTGTATATTCTGCATGAACTGCTTGTCTTATATGCTTGAATAATTTGAATATAAAATGTGGCTTTCAAATATATTTTCAAAGAAGTATAATATGACTCTTATTATGTAATGCATGAAATAAATCTAGATAAAACTATAAATATTACTAGTAATATAATATTTTATCACATGATTACTTAGTATTGGTTTTAAGAGGGTATTGCTTTTGTTCATTATTTTTATACTCACCAGTACTTTCTCCAAAGTACTGACCCCTCACAAGTCTTATTTGCAAGTACTGGATTATCCGAAGAAGCGATAGTTGATCCTCATCCTCATGAGCCAAAGATCAGGAGTCGATGCCTTGAGAAGTATCGAGATATTTTGAGATATTTTGTATAAAGAGATATAATGTAAAGAACGATGTTATTGTATACAGAGAACCTCGTGCCTAAAGCTTCGCTTCGTATACTCTGATGGATCATTGTTTATAACACTACCCCTTCATTGCAACTCGATCAGTTCAATGATAATTATGATGTTTAACGATGTTGCCTTGTGAGAGCGCAACTCCAGGCTCGCACGGTATCACACCCTGATAGGAACGATCGACGTCCCACGGGAGCATTGGCGTGGTGATCTCACGTCCAGCGAGGATGATCAGGACCATGGGAGATTGGGGAGTGGCAAAGTAGTATTGTCATGACCCGCACCCGGTGATGGGGTACGAGTACATGGGTACGTCCTGCCTACGTCGCAGCATCGACGATAGAACATTGTTTATGTCGACTATACTATCTAATCATCTCACAATAATGTATACTCTTTTAATAATATCTCAACTCCAAGAAGGAGGGCAATAAACTTAATGCAACACAATACTCAATCACAAATCTATAGCGCGATAAGATATCAAAGAAGTCTAACATAACTATGCCTACAAGAATGAAGGAGATGAACAATAATGTCAAAAATTGAACAGGATAATCTATGAACTGAATATGGTATCTATAATATACCATGTGTTTGAGATACTAACTAGATATATGATCGGCTTGGGATATTCAATTATTACATTAAGGAGCTAACTCAACCATACGTGAAGTGTATGATTAGTTAGTAGCCAATGATTAACTACTAGCCGATAGTTCTTGATCACATATTTAATTAGTATTCCTCCCCCCCCCCCGACTGATACGATAGATCTAATCATGACACATTACTAACCAATGTATCCAATGTTTAACTTATAGTATTCAATATTATCCAATACCAACAAGGAGCAGTATTCGATACAATCTCGATAATCAAGGTAACATCTCATGACTGACGATCCAATAATAATACCAATCCGTGTACCAAAGTGTCAAAGAATCATAAGTAATATTTTTAAATACTTGAATTATAGTAGTAATTAAATAATAGAAACTATCAAAGAATGTACTCGCTTATGGTCCAGGACAAATAATGCAAAACGATATTCGAACTGGTATCACACAGACCAATATATGGAATATTGCATTAATTCAAGATTTTAGAATAAAAATAAGTTAAACTAGTTTAATTCTAGGTCATAAAACCATTTCTAAGTCAAAACAGTCAAACTAGGTCAACTCTAGGTCAAACTAGTCAAATTTGGTCAAAGTAGCTATTTTTAGGTTGTATGAGTCAATTTCTAGGATATTTGGTCCATACACTATGTAACTAGGCTATACTAGCTATACTAGAATACTAGAAAACCAACAAAATATCATATCATAAGATACGTAAATTATTAGATATGAAAAATACTATAATGTATATATACAAGACAAAATATATAGTACTCCTAGCTAAACTAATGCTAAGTGGATACCTTGGCTTTGAACCAAATACGGTATCACACCACCTACACACCCATCTTGATATACAAACTCAATACGTTGAGTATAAACCAATACCTTGATTTTACCTTGGTATCACAAGGTAATCCAATATCTAACATTAACTAACTAACCATACATACCTCACTATACACTAATATGTATTTAAACTTATAACAATACTAGACTAAACTAATATACTAACATACCCCTTCGGATATTCAATACATGTACCCAAGATATCTTAACTCTCCGTACCTTGGTGTAACTCAAGGTAATCTAGAAATAATACTAACCAATGCTAACTATATATATACTAACTTACTAACAATATATACATAACTTACTAACTTTTATATATATATATATATATATATATATATATATATATATATATATATATATATATATATATATATATATATATATATAT